>CM061919.1:67755184-67832061 GCA_031002005.1 Vandiemenella viatica
GACAAATTAATTTTTTTAGTATCAACACACGCACGAGAAATTAAAAAAAATTAATTACAGTCAAATACATACCTCCAGAAAAAGTGTATAGCAACAGCAGCTCCGGAGTTGAGACAACTCGTGGTTCTACAATAGAAAATAAATTATAGTATGCAACAAGTAAACATCTACAGCAAAAATATTCCAGTTTAGATACAAAAACTTACCATTATCTAAATCATCGCTAAACAGCGGTGAGATCTGTTGTAGATCTGAAACAGGGAAAAAGAAAAATTAGTCTAATAATAATAATAATTTAAACTAATACTACTAACAATAAGGAAATTAGCTTACTGTTTGCGAGGTACTCTTCTACATCTGCAGCAGATAGAACTGGGAGCTCTGTAAAAGAAAATTCATCTTTAGTATCACTGATACATACACACAAACACACACATATAATAATTATTATTATAACTTATTACCTTCATAAGACTGAGACATTGTGTTGAACACTGCGAGAGACACACACTGCGGTAACTGCTAGAAGCGCACACGGCAAGGTTCGCAACGGTACAGAGCCAGAGCTGGCCACGGGCGCTCCTTTTATAGCGTCGCATGGAGCATTTTCACTCCGCGCTTACACAAGAGATACCGCTTGCACAACTGGTAGAGTACACATTTCGCAACGCTTAATGGAAAAGCAAATAGTCGAGTGGGTATTTCCGTAGGTGTTGAAACAGTGTACACATTTCACAACGCGCGCATTCCAGAACAGAAATAGCCATTGCCTCAGGGCTTGGGTGGGCGGTGTGGAATGTCTGCGCCCAAAGAAATAAAGCCCTTGGGAGATGGTGCCATCTGGGCGGGCGGTCGGGGAACTAACATATGCGCAAGCCCACCCGGTGTCGCCATCTGTGCGGCTGGTTGAGGAACTAACGTGTGACGTCATACGACCTTGGCCGCCATTGGCTGCTCACTTCGTGACGTCATGCAATCCCTGGACGCTGATTGGCTGTTCCCAGGTCCATCCTTATCTTCCTACTCCGCACAAAAGGCATATTACGATATATATAAATAAAGATAAACATATTGAAAACCACTTTGGAGTTAATAATAATAAGAACATCAAAAATGCAATACTGCTTCGGCAATCAGTTGTAATTTTGCTTCCCAAGTAACAGAATTTACTTACTTGTCCTATTGCACCCGATCCTATTTTTATATTTAATCTACTAGTATTGGTATCATTTCTGCTACATTTCATCACTTCAGAGTATATAGAAACGGAACGGAATTTTATTATTATTATTATTATCAATTTACTATTACATTACGCAATGTTTTGCTTCAAGTTCCTTTACAACTTGTATGCTTTGTACTAATTCGTTATACGTATTAATCACATAGTTTTCAGATTTCCGTGTTTTCTGAATCGGTGGTAAGATTATCTACCACCAAAAAGTCGTATCGTTGCCCTAAAATTTCCCTCTACAGGTTGTCGGTTCGTGTTTAACCAGGTGTCAGTCCTTTGATTTAAAAAAACTACTCCGTATGCTAATGATGTGAAGTAAGCTACCTCTTTCCATAATAATCTTTGTTGTGTATACGCAGGGTCACTATTGAAGTTCTACCTGGACTTATGACTGTAAAAGATACATCATTTCGTATTTCAGCTGGATCATGATGTATTAAGAAAGTAAAAAGAATTTGCAAAGAACTCTAGAATATTATCGAATCTTGTTTTCCTTTAACACCCCTATTAAAAGAAATCTTTTCAGATGTTCTAAATTTCTAAGATGAATTAAATTATCTAGGTCGAAAATAGGAATTTAGTATATTTTGCATCTCTTCCGTTTTATTGGTCTATCTTTACATAACTTTATTTTTCGTTCCATACAAGTGTGCGATAAAGATTTTCGTTACATTCTTTGAGTAATGGGTCTGCCCGCAGGATTGGGCAAATGTCTACACGATTTTTTATTAGTTTTTTCTTCATACTGTCTTCAGTCACACAAAGAATTCGTTTCAGACAAACTGGGGGAGTATTGTGGAAAAGGAACGGGAAGGCAATCGGCCTTTTGAAGGAACTATTTCGGTATTAAACTGGAGTAATTTCGGGAAACCATGGAAAAACGAGCCCGAATACAAGATCCGAACATACACCAGGTTCGGTAACACCATCGTATGGACTGGAACATTCAGTTAAAAAAAAAAAAGTCTGGCATTTTGGGTCATTAACCTAACCCATTAATCCTACCGGGTACAGAGAAAATACAGTTTTACGTGGAATCTAAACCAAGGAAGCGTTCTGGTGTACTTAACATTACAGCAAACTATGCCAGAGGTGAAAGTCGGGTTAAAGACCTTCCAAAATCCCCGCTGAGACAAGGATTCGAACCAAGGTCCTTTCGATCTGCAATCAGACGCCTTAACGACTGTGCCACCAGGCCGCTCAAACGTCCGCTCATTGATGTGTTTTTTTTAGATTTTCTGTTAATTTCATTCTTTGAGCGAGATTAACAACATTGAATACGAAGACTTTTATTGTCCTGTTATCGCTACAGTGTCTGGTTGTTGTCCGACCTGTACCACTCCTGCTGTGTTCGGGCAGGATGCCGAGATTAGCCACGGAGTGGATCTTTTGTCCGCTGCTGACGAGACGTAAATAGGGCCACGATCTAACGCGCTGATACACTACTTGTTCCTCACTAGTGCGACTCCTACATTCCGGTATGCGGCATGGATAATTTCAATATCTCTTCTGCTGCCATTGTTAAGACAACTGTGATACGATATGAGAAATTTGAATAAACAATAAAATAATTGCATGTGGTCTTAGTAATATAGGTACAATGATAGAAATCTTACCGATTGCGCATTTCGCCTCTTTCGTAGCCTCATCACTTGTCCAGATAATCCTGACAAGCCCTGCGGATTCCCAGCGTACTTCACATTGACAAAGCAAAATTTTCCAGGGTAGTTTAGAGACCCGCAAAAATTCCGGTCGATACAGGGATTGAAATCGGAACCTCTTGAATGACTGTCAACAAACCACTCGTGTGAACATGGGTAATCTATGCTATCATCATGAATACTAATAAAAGGCTAAGCTTGGTAATGGTGCCACTCGCCGACGTAACTCACCGGGCGTTCCCTACCGGACAATTGCGATCAGATATGTTACTCAAAATTGAAGTTATGGGAATTATTTAAAAACAATTCTGTTAAGTTAATCAACTGCAATGAAATAACAAAAAAAATATGTATAGCGTTTAAATTAACATATTAGTTAGTAGTTGCTTTTTTATTTATATTCAGTCAATGTAGATGTTTTCTTATACACTCTGTCCAGAAATATCGCTGTTACAGTAAACTAAAAAATTGTATCATTCTACGTCATCATTAACGTTATCAGCCTTTTTTTTTTTTTCCTACTGGTTTTGATGCAATCCTCATTCCCTTCCCAACTTGTGCTAACGTCTTCATCTCTACATGTCCCTTACAACCCACGTCCTCAATTATCTGCTTCATATATTCTAATCTCTGTCTTCCTCTACAGTTCTTACCTTCGACCGTTCCCTCCACCGGCAAATTAACCAATCCAGCATGTCTCAAAAAATGACCTACCAACCTGTCTCTTCTTTCTGTAAGCTTCTTCCACAAACTTCTATCCTCACCCATTATTTCCAAAACTCGTTCATTTCGTACTTTGTCTGTCCATTTAATTTTCAGCATTGTTCTGTTTATTTAATAACAATTGTATGTAGTTACAGTTACGAGGAGAGAGCAGCCAGAACACTGTTCAACAAGCCCGCATTTTTTACGGGTTTGCAAGATATTTGTATTCGTTCTAGATGTTTCCCTGATTTTCTATGTCAGTATTAAAGTAAAGTAGAGGGAATTAGTTGCTGAACTCTGCATTCAACCCGTTGTTTTGACGGTTTTAGAAGCAAGAATATTTAATAAAATTGTAGAAAAGATGTGTCTGTACATGGAATTTATTTTAAAAATAATAACTCAAACATACTAATGACAGAAATTCCAAAACTGTAAAATTTAAAAATTTTGTCTGTCCTACATGTTCGCGGATCACGCAAAAATTTAATGAATCAATGTTAAAGAAACTTCACACAATTATAGCCTACTTCACTGTTTAGAATATAGGATACTTTTAATCCAGAATATCAACATACTTCCCGGTATTACAGAGTTCAAACATTCCAAAACAGTAAATTTTTGTCGTTACTGCCAGCGCATGATGTAAAAACTAATTAACAAATTTATGAAAACGACACATACCATAGTTATTACAGATTACGTCGCCGGGTATCTCGCACGATACTTTTTTCCAGATTAGTATCATAATTTCCGATGATTCAGTAGCCAAAATAGTAAATTTCAGTAATGCTGTTCTGATGATACGTTGAAATTTTTGTCCGTGAGTAGACACCGCACGTGCTAACTAAGGAATGGATTTCATTATAATTGCACATATTGATAGCTTATATCATTAGTTGTCAAATAGGGTATTTTTTATTTGGATTAGTGCCATATTTTGTCAGTGATACGGATGACAAACCGTAAATTTTGTAATTTTTCTATGTGTATGTAAGGATCAAACAAAAACCAACTGTTTCAACGAAACTTTACACAGTGAATTTTCAGATGCCGTATGAACGAAGTCACAGACATAACTAGTAATAAAATGATGTACTGAGCACAAGAAATATCGCGAAGGTTATAAATTCTAGCTGTCCAGTACCCTCGCATGCATGAGAAGTGCCTCCTTCTCGAAGGTGATTCTTGTGGAAGGGTATTATCGTTGAAATTAGTAAACAAAACATCAACGATTTATCACCTAGTGAAGAGACACTCAGCATACGAAAACGGATAGCAAAACACCATTCAGATTTCCGAAATTCTTTGTTTTATTATTTCCTTGTGGTGCAACTATCTCGTCACAGACACAGAAAAATATTTTTTGGTGAAGGGGATAAAAATGAAATACAAAACGACTTTTAGTTGGAAGTCTGTTCCGACTGCAACATTCTGTACGGTTAGTTCTGGTAATAGATGGTGTAGGAACATCAAATTGTTGTTTGAATACTGATATAATGACCATTTTGTGTGTTGTTTTTTTTTAAATTACAGGTGGACCATGAAGCCGTCCGTTCTGGAACAGAGTACAGACGCGGCTCCAACAAGCCGCATCACCACGGCCAGGCGCTGACGACCGTGACGTCGACGGCAACTGTCGGGAGGCACAGCACCACAAACGGCAACAACAATAACAACAACAACCGGCGCCAGCACGACAACCTGCAGCTACAACAACAGCAACAGCTGCTGCAGCAACAACAGCTGCTCGCGACCATGGCGGCGGTGGAGGAGCCGCCCCCGCGCTGCCCCCGGAGGCGGCAGCAGCAACACGCTGCGCCACCGCTGGAGGCCCCAGGCGTGGGGGTGGGAGGGGCCAGTGTCTACACCTGCAACTCGTCTCAGGCATCCGCAGCAGCGGCCTTCTTCGCCAGGTAGGCTCTCAGATCTTTCAAATCTGAATACAGCCTTACAGGTCCACGAGATCGACAAAGATGAACTGCAATAATGCGTCCAGTGCAGAGCCACAAAGTTAGTTGGATGCTGGTGTCCTAGTTTGAAGATCTCCTCTGTTAAGACAGTAGAATGCAGTTAATGTCTGATCATCCAAAAATTAAATGATCCGTGTCCTCCTCTTCAGTACAAAGACAGAGTGCCTGTGCAAGTGTTTTTGGTATAACTCCTGGAACTTGACGGTTCGTGCTGTTTAATATCTTGACAAATATTCTTTTGGAGTATGTTCCTTTCACCCTTCGATTCCTTCTGCCATGCTCATGCCTTATAGTGAACACCTACATGCCTGTAAACTGAACGGACTGCAGACCGTGTTTCACGATAAAGCTTCTCCCTTTGGTGGTGGCTTCACTTATGCTGTATTGCGGTAAAGAACACTTCACTGGCGTATAACTTTCGGTCTCATTAAATGAGAATGCGATAGCATTGATCACATATGTGAGGCCGTACCTACAGTGATTCTCACATTTTTCGTTTGAACTTTGTATGTTTTATGTTGTCTTATAAATGAATGGTACCTCGAAAAATTCCTTTTCTCAGCTTATCTGTTGGCTCAAGGACTGATTAATACTTTATAACGGAATAATTTGTTAAATTTACGCTTATTTTAACTAGGAAACACAACTGGAGAGGTTATACTTAGATGGCCGTTATTTTCAAAAGTTACTTTTAGAATCTAAGGTCACACTCTTCTCTCCAATTCAAAATATCATGTCAGTAAGGTTTTGGTATAAATGTATTTTAATATACGTTTCTTCTCATTTTCAAAAGAGAGTATTTATGTATGAGGTCCCCAGCTTCCGCTAAATATTTGCGTTTCATAGCATGCCGTAACATATATATGATTTTATAATATTGTTTACCAGGATATTTGTAACCCAACGCACATAATTTGAACTATGTTATTTAATCAAATAACGAAAACTCTGCTGTGAATTCTTCACGGGAGTGCAGCCATATAGTATCGTAAAATGACGACGTTTCGACAACCTGCTCGGTTGTCTTCATCAGGTCTATTTCAGATATTATTGCTTGAAATCAGTCTGTTTTGTGATTTCAAGCAATAATATCTGAAATAGACCTGATGAAGACAACCGAGCAAGTTGTCGAAATGTCGTCATTATACGATACTATCCGGCTGGACTCCCGTGAAGAATTCACTGTATCAATACGCAGGGAAAGTCTCCACTCTCATATAACAAAAACTCTATTTCTTCGTTGACTATAGTAATTACAAAACTCTTACAGAGTACTGATATGATTTGTACGTATATTTTTGTTGATTGATGCCGTTAAATATTTCCATATTTATTACACATGTGTGACATTACTTTCTGCCCACAATTTTTTTCTTGAGCTACCAGTGTTTCTTCTTTCATATAAAAGCACTTCTAAAATAAATTTACATACGTATATGTATCTAGTAGTCTAGCGTGAAATTAAAATCTACAAAACATTTAATCGTGACAGTCTTTAAAACTTAATATACACTGCGACAAGGTTTCTGGAAGTAATTGCCAATATTAGTAGCAAATACTTATCGTGAATTTAATATTTGGCATTCGGTTAACATTAAAGAAACTATTACTTTCGACGAACGGTTATCATCTTTTTATCTAGGCTGACAAACAGTAAAATTTGTTGTCACCGTGGTCCGTATAAGAAGAACGACGTTTCCAATGACATAAAGAGGAGGCTGTGTGATAGATGAAAAACAGGAATAATGCTTACTGAAAAAAATATGTATAAAAAATTTAGGTGCTATCATGTTTACTATTTATTCGTTGCCGTAAGAAATAAGTAGAAGCTGCGTAAGATATTAAATAACGCTTAGTAAGCTGTCTATTGCCCCGAAATCAACAAGCCCGCTGAGTTGGAGTATGCCAACAATGGAACAGTCTTATCAACTGTTTACAAACGACATGTTTATTGCGTCGACAAATTGTTTTATAAAGCAACAAATAGAATTTAAATTTCAATTATTTTTATTAATAGCAGCGTTATGGTAAGGTTTATCCAATTTTTGCGATGAGAATTTTATACAGAACAAAATTTTTGTTTCAGTTTTGGAAATCTGGTGGGTTTTGGCTAGATAACATTGAGATCTTTAAGGTCGAAGGGATATTTATCAACGAAACTTGAACCAACAAACTATCCGTACTCTTTCATTACTAAGTCAGGTGTTTTCGAACCCGGTTGCGTTGGGGTTAGAGACTGGCCTCATGAACCGAGGGTCACTGGTTCGAGTCCGATCTCGATTGTACTCTTTAGTTACATTTCTCGACGTGTGTTGTTTATACTACGTAGGACCATACAAATAGTGCTCATATGACAAACATTGAAGGAATAGAAATACCAATACAAGTATGGATGCCTGTATGGCTGGAAGAGCCTAAATAATCCCGGGCTATCACTCTTTTTTTTAATATGGATGTCTACTTTATACCATGTTCGTTAGATTTTCACTTTCCTTTTCGTGTTATGCAATCCATAAATAACTGCTTACCGATGAAGGTGTAATAACGATAATGTCAGATCTTCTCCAAATAAAATAATAGCAAATTTAAATGCAGTAAACCTAGCCTAGATTAGCTTTCTAATTTATTGAACTGCTCTGTAAAATAATTTCCGTAATGCTCACTGAATTTAATGTATTCAATTATTTAATTTAATCTATTTTTTCAAACTGTTGCATTATGAGTCAGGAGCGACCTGAATTGCTTAGAGTGCGCAATCACAGAAAGTTCATTTTGTTTTGTTATTGGCCAGAGTTGTGAGTCTATTTGACAATAAAACGCTTTTTCGTTGTTGTAAGCGAAAATGAGGCTCCATCAAGAATTCACATCTCGTTAGCTGAGCAACCGACGCAGTGTAGACATATTATTGTCAGTAATTACGTGCCTTAATCAGATTTCTGGGATCTCAGTCGTAGTACGAACCACTTTAACACGAGAAAAAAGAGGAGATTTCATTGATTCATTAGTTAAAGCATAGATTCCGAAAGTTACAAATAAAATTCCTACCCTAATGTGTGAGAGACAAATGTTTAAACCTCGTTAAGTAGAGATCTGAGCTGTAAAAAAAGACTTGAGCTGCCATCTAAGTTGTTGATATGAAACTACAACGGTTAGTGGATCTATCCGATAGACGATATTAGCAAAAAACTTGAAATTTTTCCCCAATATTATTGGTCATATTCAGTATTTAAAAGATAAACACAAAACAGTTACATCAACTTTTTTTTAACTGCTTAACTTCTCTTAACAGCGAGGTCTTTAGAGATGGGAAAGGATGGGGGGCAAGGAATGGAAAGGAATTCGGCCATGGCCTTTTGAAGGAAGCATCCCGGCATTTGCCTGGAGTGATTTGGGAAACCATGGAAAACCCAAATCTGGATGTCCGGACGGGGATTCGAACCACCGTCCTCCCGAATGCGAGGCCAGAACGCTAACCGTTACACCACCATCCTCGGTAGTTACGTCTAATATATTTTCTAAGCGAAAGTTTTTGTTTTGAGAGTATTTTGTCATATATTAATACTTTTTCATTGAAAAGTGCTCTTAATTGCACATTTATTGAATGTTAATGCACCTTTAACATATATTATTTGAATTGCACTAACCAATCGACTAGGCGTGACGGCATAAGCATAAACAGGGAGCCTTTGAATGCAATCCACTTCCAGTTTGAAAATATGTGAGCACTGATTCATGTACCAAGTCACATGTATTGATGATATGTATTAATTTCATTATTGTTCGGAGATTCGACCTGCACTTGTCAGTCAGGTTGATAGTTTAAGATTTATTACATTAGGCGTCACAGCTTGTAAAAATGGGTGAGTATTGTGAACCATATAAAATTTTAGAAGTGCTTTGGCAAACAATCAATGTATCGATTCCAGTTAAATTTGGCAAACATTAATTAACGGAAGGTGACAGAAACATATGTGATAGTGGAAACATGTGCTGGCTTTGCGATACGAGTCGGTTTCTCCCTGCAGGTGAGCGCATTGAATCAGAACAATTGTTATACATCGCTGACTGTTCGCAATACATTGCGGCAGCACCTGTCAGTTGAACGGCGACGGTGTTGATTGCCTGCCGGAGATCTCATCTCGCAACGTCGGGCATGTGTGTCACAGTGGCTGCCTAACGACAGGGGCTGCTACTTGTTACTCCCGCATCGCGTCTCACTCTCCATATCTTTATAGAGTAGCAGACCATGGTAGTGTAGAGATTAGCACGCATTGAAAGGATCGCCGTTTAAAATCCGGTCTCGGTTAAATGTGGTTTTAATTACGTGTTGTGTTTGTCTTGTTCTGTCCTCACTTTTGTATCTCAAATTACAAAAGCGAAGTGTGATAAAGTAGTTAGTACAAATAACGTTCGCGCTGAACGCCGTAAATTAGTAATTTTGAGCTTTTCTACTTTACATCACTCTGCAAGATTTAACAACTTTGCAGAAATTGCTCTCATCAACGGGCGCTACTGAAGGAAAAACTTTTTTTTTTTTTTTTTTTTTTTGCAAGGTGCGTTCCACGCAATTGCACGTAAGCGGCTTGGTATTATTTTAATTGTATTCTTTTATATTCCTGTCAAATGTTTACCGCTTGAAATGAATTTATGCCTTCTCTTCTATCCTTTGTTCGACGATGTCTCTTGTTAAATAACGTTTTTCACAGAGTGTCTCCATTCTTATCCATGTACTTTTTTCCCTTCTATCTTCTATTCAAACAGTTTCTCTGTGTTTCGTTACTTTCTTATTGAAATCCTCAAACTTCTTGATCTGTTTTCGACATGTGACGAGTCTTTTTACGATTTCCTTTGCCTTGAAGACTCATTTCCATTGCTTCAGTTTTTACTTCAGTAAGCCAACGAATTTGTTTTCTGAAATTTTATCGAAATAATGAAATAATTATTGCGAGTCTTTCTATGTTCATTCACACCAACTGTTCATAGAAAGCAATTAATTTTCTGATGGTCTTCAAAAGTTTTCCAATTACAATGCCTTATTACTTATTTTCATCCATTTATTTCCGTTTCAGTTTCTACCGAATTTTTATCATATAACAGTTAAATAATCAAAAAATTTGCTACTTTCTGATTGTATAACAGAGTTGTAGTATCAATCTTTTGCTATTGTTCATACTGACTTCCTGTTGTATTGCGTTAACTTATATGCTTGTTTCATTTTTCTAACATCTCCTCAAGGCACTTATTTTCATTTGACTTTATTCATGTTTTCCATATTTTAAATTGTGGAGTATTTTTAATATTTTTATTCTGATTTTCCTCAAATATTCAAGCTTTTCTGGTTTTTTTTTCAGTTTAATTATGACATATTTTTAAAAATATAATCTTAGTGGTAAATCTTTGATCACAATCTAAAGATTCATTGGATCCTGGTATAGAAGGCGTAATAATCCAATCGGTCATAGGTAGGACGGTCAGCTATTTCTCTTTAGGACATATAGCTCAATATGTTACACATACACGGAGTTCTCCAGAAATACAGACTACGATTTCCTAACGTTAAGTTGGTTCAGTTTATATATCTATCAATATTCCCGGTCAAAAAAGTGTAGACTGGTATTATTTGTTTGTATAAACAAACTGTAGTTTAGTTAGTCGATGAACAATAACATTCACAATATCTGTTATCATTTCTCAGCTTTCTCTATTTGTTTTTTTTGTGGTTCTGATTGCGACATGTTTTCATTTTTGTTCTATATTTGCTTTAAAAACTTCGAAATGCAATCATAGCTGAAAAATTTCCTGTAACAAGGATTATTTCTAAAAGGTTAAGAATCTGCGAACGTATAGATTTACAAAAAAAAAAAAAAAAAAAAAAAAAAAAAAAAAAAAAAAAATGATTTATTTCGCTATAAGAGAGGAAAGCATTAATTATAAATTGAAACATTTATCCATCAGGAATATTCCTAACAAATATTCTGTATAATATATTTGTCTCTATAGGGCCTCTATATTGCAAGATAAAACAAACTTATACCCTGGGAGAATGGAGGATTGCATTGCTTCAGTTCATTATAGTATCAATAAATCACTAAAAAATTCAACAGTATAGGAAATGCTAAGACTAAAGTTAGATTGTTCCATGCAGAAGCAGATCTCGCCTACACTAGCGCGGGGTGTTACATTTCAAGCACCCTAACCCATTACGCTAAGAGCAGTGGCAAGATGGTGGGTTCATTCGCCTGAGTACGCTCTCTCTCATCACATATTATGCGCTTTCTTTGTAATTTGGAATGCCTTTGATGTGACGTGACGAAGCAATATTGGAATTTCCCTTTCAATAATCTAGATAACAGCGTGAATTGCAAAAGTGTTGATAGTGCATGGTGGGGTGATATCTGGAGAGATACATCAGCCATTGATCCAATCGTACGTAAAAAACAGAAACTTCAAAACAATTTGACAGTGTCCTATACTTCGGTTACGTGTGGCAGAAACTTTAATAAGCAAATACTGTTTAAAAACTAGAAATCCGCAAGTAGTAGTCGATTAGAATTAATTTTATGGGACGTTACCTCAAATTTACTGTACGTCTAAGAAAAACATTAGGTACATCTTCGAATCTAATACTTATTGTTAGTTACAACTACTTGATTGATATCATAATATCACTGTATTTTACCGAGCGCGACGGGTGAACGGTTAACGTTCTGGCCTCGCATTCGGAAGGACGCCGGTTCGAAATCCCGTCCGGGCACCCAGATTTGGGTTTTCCATGGTTTCCCCAAATCACTCCAGGCGAATGCCGCGATGCTTCCGTCAAAACGCCAATGCCGAATTCCTTCCAGTTCCTTGTCACCAATCTCATCCCGCCTCTAATGACATCGACGTCGACAAGGCGTAAAGCCGTTAGTAAAAAAAAAAAAAGCCACTCTGTTTCGAAGAAAGTTTGTTTCATTTGTTGCTTACGGTTGCAGAAAGGGTTAACTCAGAAATTACTTGGAATCGAAGGGTTAAAGAAAGATAAAATTCGATTCAGAGTACACCATGAAAAATTGGGACCCCTAAGAAACATAAAACATAGATACCAATTTGTCGGTCAACATAAACCAAAAACCATTATCAATTCTTTTAAAAAGTGGGAGGGTTATCAGCATTTTCAAAGCCATTGCCAAAAATTATAATCATAAATGTCCTTTTGTAAGACAGAGTAAGCGACAATTACTAATAACGATATGAGATTCTTAAGCACAAAACATTGTGAAATTTAAAAAAATCCACAAATGCGTTATAGAAATATTCATGTAGATAAAAAAATTCGTATTTGGAGTAAAAACTAATAAATCTCCCTTGCAGATTGATCGCCAGTGTTACACAAGCCAAGTTCATAAATCCTGCCGAACGTACTAGTTGTTCTGAATACGCACCGTGTTGACTCAAGTGGATGCTGTCCCCTGCATTACTCAGAATTAGCTGGTTCGATAGCCGTTTGTGGAAGAATTGGGAGACTCGGCCAGCTGGGTAGAAGAATTAGTGTAGCACCATTTCTAATCACCAGATTCTATACCTATGTCGGGAATTAAATCCCAAGGTCTGCGCAGTGCGTATGGACGAGGGCATACATTATATATAGTAATTGGTAAAGTTAATGCTGGTGCCATTTTGGTTTATTTCAGAACTGACCTAAATAAGTCGACACCGGGTTTAAGGATTGCAGCGTTTTCAATTCCGCAGAAGATTTGCGAGATTGGCGTCATTCTATTTAAGAAATTAATAAATCAAAATTAACGTTACATATTAATTTAAAAATGTAGTTAACCTATATATTAATCTCATACCTGCTAAGTCAACGTTATGTTTGTTTGTTTGGGCAAACTAGGACCAGCTTAAACCGTTGTTTGGCTTGAATTTGCTGTGTGTGCTCGTTTGTATTACAACTAGAGTTGTTAGCCATAGAGGAGACCTACAGTTTAACGTGGAATCCGAACCACGGAAGTGTCCTGGATTACTTCACATTACACAGCAAGCTGTGCCAGAGGTGAAGGTCGGGTTAAAAGCTTGTAAGCTTGCGAGACAGGGATTCGAATGGGGGACCCTCCGATCGCCACTCAGATGCCACTGAGCCTCCAGGCTGAAAACGATGTTATATATTTTTTGTTTTAAATCTAATTCTAGCAGCTAAGTAAATGATCAAATATGGCAACTATACAGTATTTTACTAGCGTTAGATGCAGTTTAGTAAATAACATCAGTTTGCTAAGCAATCTATCTACGAAGCAGTCAGTGTCAACTGCATAGATGGGAGCAAGCGAGGCAATGCAACCCGTCCAGCCCTGATGGGATAGTGACTACGGGGTGGCAACGTCTCACAGACTGACACATATTTTCACGTTCTTTTACGGATTGCGGATCTACGTAAATTTGTGCGTATCTGTGAGACTTGGCTGGATTGCAATCCCTAACTTGGTTTCACTCTCTCTATTCTTTCATACCCATGAAAATTATCTACTATATAATTTCCTAAGCTCACTCACTTACCGCTCAATCTCGATAGCTATTGCCTGGAGAACGGTGTCTTGTGTCAGCCTTCGCTCGCAAATTAACAGCCGCCATAGATATAATTAGACGAAATTCGAGGTTATGTCCACAATTTAATAGCTAAACAACTGCTACCAAATTAATTGCCATAATACATTCATTAAGTTTGTTTTTCGTAGCATTTCATAGTTAAAAAAAATCGATAATCTTTGCAGTTGAAAAAAAAACGTGAAACTGCTTTTCAGTAACATGTTGCTGATGAAATCAACATAAAAAAAACTTAAATTACTCATGGTCTCTGTTGTAACCACGAATGCCAATTGCCATTCCGGCCTAGGCTAAATTTCAGTGTAACTAAAACTTTCACTAATGTTGTTGCCTGACCAAAGATTATACATTACGATTTGTTTACTTTTTACATATTTTTCTGACCACTTGTGTTAATAGTCTTTGTTCACGTACGCTGTAACTGAGTTATTAGGTTGTTTAAAGAGGACATCAGACCAAATATGTTACCGAATCGAGTTTTATGGCAATTGATTTCTTCTGAGTTGCTCAACTATTTAATAATCAGAATCTACATTAAGTTCTCTGACCAAGCGCGGTTGTGTAACGGTTAGCGTTCTCGCCTCGCATTCGGGAGAACGCCGCGCCGGGCATCCAGATTTGGGTTTTCCATGGTTTCCCCCAATCACTCCAAGCAAATGCCGGGATGTTTCTTTCAAATGGCCATGGCCGAATTCCTTCCCATTCCTTGCCCCCATCCTTTCCCGTCTTTAAAGACCTCGCTGTTAAGAGACGTTAAGCAGTTAAAAAAAGAAAAGAAAAAAAGTTCTATGACCGTTACTATTACCAAAAATTACATTATCAATGCCCAGACTCAATATAAAACAACGTGATGCTTTCAAAGCAAACAGGAATTCTTCAAAAGAGTGAACTTTAAGCGTCGAATACAAGTCACGTTTGTATCTCAGCAAGTTCGAGTCTACGACCTTTGAAACAATTATACGATAATTTATCGTCCCTGTCCGTGTTTAATAACTACATCTATTAATACTTCTGAGTTCTTCAAGCTCAAGATATTTTATTCACCCTAAGGGTGAAACACAGGTCAAGTTCATATTTGGTCAGATCATGTCAACCTCTCACAATATTTGACCCTAAAAACTGGAACTATTCTAGACCCGTGACGAAACGCAAAAAAAAAAAAAACGGTCACATGCTTACACTAGTATTAAATAAACATTTTCTTCAGCACCCACCAAAACAGCTTTTTTTTTTACAGCCGGCCTGGTGAATTTTTCCAGATAATTAGACACACCACAAGACAAACATTACATGCACAGACACAACACTTAAACACCCATGCCCGCGGCCGGACTCGAACCGGCGACCTTCGGCTCGGGAGCAAGCACTCTAGACCCTACGCCACCGAGGCCGGCAAACCGCAATAGTTAATTTCACCATTAATAATTGTTCGATATTTTATGTTATAGTCTTCCCTTGTAACAAATCTGTTACCGTACCGGTATTGCTTGATGGCGTAGAGTCGTAGTGTGATAATATAATCATCACACTTTAGGCGGCCGTATCATCGTGTACCCACGTCCTCTCCCACACGAAGATCATCCGTTAACTAGATGGATCGTTCAGCAGATAAGAGAGAAGTAGTACAGTGTTTACTGCAACATTGTCTTAATGACAGATTACGGCCGTCAGAGGTCATTTAAATTTTAAGCGCGCTCTTACGAGGCTCGCGTTCAGCAATTACCCGGGGCGTTTACCGCCGCACTGGCGTCCAGATCGCGTATCTAAACGGCGCTTTACGAGGCAGTGTGAAGAACTCCGTGTGGGTAATTTCTTCCGTATCGGGGCGCACCATCTCAATTGCTTGAGAGCGCTAAAACCTACACCTCGCTCATTAAGTGCTTGCTCCCTGCGGAGGTGTCAACTAGTACCCACGCCATGAACTGCCACCCAGGAGGCGACGAACTCAGCTACACTGCACATGATCTGCATCGAAACGTTAAACCAAAACAAATTTTTTAGCGTATTGATTTATTCGAGTTTGCGATGGTTACACACAAACTTAACTAAGCTAGAATTAAATATATTTTGCAACATGTATATCTTCTACTATATAATTTCGTAAGCTCACCACCACACTCTGCTCGATACCTACGCCACGCACCGGCCTACGCTCGAAACTTAACAGCGACCAGAGATATTATTTGAAATTAGAGGTTATCTTCACAGTTTAATAGCTCTTTTCATAAGACTTAATCCTTAAAAACTATGGGAAGACTTTTCGGCTGAAAAACGTTTAACTACTTTCCAGTAACGCGTTACTAATGAAAGCGGCATGAACAAACTTAAATTACTCATGGTCTCTGTTGTAACGACTAAATCAATTGTGATTCCGACCTATGCTGAATTAAAATTTAATTAAAATTTCAGCTAATGTTGCTACTTGGTCAAAGTTTATACATTACAGTTTACTTGCCTTCTATTTTGTATTTTACTGACCAGTTTATTCGAATTTCACTGTGCGTGAGTTATTAGGTCGTTGAAAATGGACATCAGACTTCAGATATGTTACCTAAACAAGTATTCTGTATTTTTTCGCACTTGATTATCCATTTAATAATCTCAAATCTGTACAAGTTCTCTGGCCACTACGGACACAATGAACAAAGATTACATTATGAATATTTGGCCAGCCTCTGTCAAGAACGGTGTGATGATTTAGAATCAGTTGTTGTTGCGAAGGATGATTGTACTTCCTTTAAACTAAACAGAAATCCTTCAAATTTTCTAAAGTGAACCTTTAGGATCAAATACAAGTCAAGATTGTATCGCAGTCAGTTCGAGTCTAGCAAACACGATCTTTGAAACAATACGATAACGCGATCGTCTCCGTGTCACTAGCGGCTCAAGGTCATGTTTTTCTGGCCCCGCTCCTCACTTTAACATCCCCTCCATTCCTATTACTCCGAACTGACCGCTATGCCCACTGGCAATTTTCCCCTCCGCATGTAAGGGTAAGAGCAGCGGAGTGGGGATAGAGCAGACTGACCTTGAGCCGCCTCTCTTAACTAACGGGCTATAATACTTTCAAGTTCTTCAAAGCTCAAGATATTTAATTCAAATTTTGCACGGTGAATCCTTAGTGTGAAGACAGGTAAGTTTGTCCTCGACCAGAACATTCGTGGACTTTCCTTCTTCTGGCTTTATGGCTTTACGACGTCCAGGTTATTAGGTCCGAAAGTGGAGACAATAATCTGAAAGGAATTCGGTTATCGTTTTTTGAAGGAACCACCCCGGCATTCGCCTGGAGTGATTCTGAAAACCATGGAAAACCGAAATCTGGATGGCCGGACGGGGATATGATCCAGCATCCTCCTGAATGCCAGGCCCAAGCCTTAACATTCACGTCAGGCTTGTGGAGGAGGGAACGGAAAGCGGAGTTCCTAAACGGCGTATCACTAAAACGAACATATTGTATCTCAAAAACGGTGCGTGGTAAAGCCTTTGGTTTCACATTCGGCGATCATCCAGTTTTGCTTATGGCGTTAGCCCGCTTTGTATTAAATTTGTGTAATTTCACTGTGGAATTTGCGTGAGATAGGTGGAATCCAGGTAACGAGTATCGAGCGGTCAGATGGACAGTAATTCCATCTAGTTCAGATCTATTGGGCGAAAATTGGTTGAAATCTATGGAACCGTATAGATTTATATGCCAGGTAAACAAACATCTACACATCGAGTTTTATAAATTAGTGTGTGTGCGTGTGAGGTCTTAATAGGAAATTATTTATACTAATAAAGGATACCACATCGCAAGATAAGTAATGGTTTTTAATGTGGAGATAGAGGAACTAGCCAACTTTCACTGCCTGCATGAAAACTGGAAATATGAAGGAGAAGATTTCGTGCGTCCTTTAGTAATCCGGAGAACTGTTCGGTCAGATATTGCAGTCCAGAGCCTGCAGTCCAGAGCCCACCGTCTCAGATTCATTCTTCTATTTCTTAAGACGTTATAAGAATGCCGTGCCTTCCCCACTGCTTTCGATCTCGTCTCAGCCACATTAAATTAAGATCGCAGCTCCATAAAAATCGCGAGATTTAATAATGTCCCTGAAATGAGAGTTCGCAGTTATATTCGTCATTCTGCTGAGATAATATCAATACCGTAAAATGTGATGAGTGCGTTGAACTCACGTGTAAGCTCTTAATAGTCAACGGAGATTGGTTATTCCATTGCTAAGTGTAGTTTAATAACGGCTACGACTCGCACGAGTTAATTTAAGGTTCTACTGGCATGCGATTATTCTGTTCGTACCGAGCGTGGTGGGTCACCTCGCTGGCCTCGCATTCGGGAGGACGCGAGTTCAAACTCCTGTACCAACATCTAGATTTCGGTCTTCTATTGTTTCCTGAAATCGCTCCAGCATGGTTGTTCAAGAGGCCATGGTTAAATTCTTTACTTTCCCGCTATTAATGACACCGACGTCAACGACGCGTAAGGCTCTAAGCAAGAAAACTCCATTCTCCATTAACAGAAAGGGTAACTCTCCGATTTAAAAACGAAATATTTTCCCCATCAAATTCAGTATTTAATTTTTTTAAATTATATCCTTTTTTTTTAATCAAATGCAAACAAAAGGAGGAGGATGATTTTCCTTTTGTTATCTTTCTCATCAGTCTTACGATGCATTCGTATCGGCAGTTTTCGATCGTGAGCTGTGCCCGGTAAGGTTCCGACAAGGGCTAGGTACCAGAACTAACCGTCATATGTCGGTTTTCCATACATTATAGTATGATTAGAATTTTACTTGGTTGAGATGGTTTAGGGTTAGTTTTATATTGTTTAGTAATTTATTATCAGAATGTTAAATCATATAATGCTGGTAAACTGACTGTTTTATCTAATTGTATTGGTGATGTTGCTATTTTAGTTTCTATTGCTCTAACATTAAATTATGAAAGTTGAAATTATATTTATTGTATTTATTTTAATAGATGGGGAAATATTAGTAATGTGATTTTTGATTATCGCTGCAATAACTAAAACTGCTCAAATTCCTTTTTCTTCTTGTATACGACTCGTCGTGTGAGAGGGGGAGGGGGTTGAGTACCACCATCACGTCCTATACTTTTATTATTGTGAATATTAATAAAGTTTACTAAGTTGTTAATAGGTGAACTAGAACCTTGATTGCTGCAAGAATTTTAGTTAAACAAAATAATATTCAATTTATTTGGTCTTCTGGCTTATACAAGGCGGGGCATATTTAACGTTACGTTAAACACAATATCCAAAGAAAATAAGCAAGCAATACCCGGCTTTTACAATTTGCCGGATAAATGCAAACATAAACTGATTTAAAATATCTCAAAAATTTTGCAAAGTCAACATACATATGGCATCGCAGGCCAACAAATTAAAATTAACGTTTACAAAACAATCCCAGGGGCGCCATTTAGTGAAAAGCATCATTTGAATTAAATATAATGAGCAAGATGCTTAAAATTTGAAGTTATGAACATGGAAAATTGGTTAGCTCAGTAATTGTTGTGATGAGAGCAGAGTCTTATCTCAGAAGCCGTTTACGGGTTAGCAAGTCTCATTAAAACCCTATGGAACCGTGGACCTTTGCGTTGGTACTTTACCGTTGTCGCATCTGCTCGACGAGGTGTGACACGCTCTTTGTCACTGTTGAAATGACAGTTTGCGGACTCATCCGCGCTAGCACATCAGCTGATTGCCTTTAGCGGGTGAAACGCTCAGTTTCCGGCCATCTGAGCCAGAATGCGTCTAGATGCAGTCATCGACCAACAGCTAGGAGAGTGTCGGGCGACACGTCTCTACTTCAGCTCGTCTGAACAGCAAGTCCTCTATCATGGCGTCGTCTTCTCTCGCCACGGAAAAAGCCAGTTTCCGTCTCTCCGGACATGGAACAGAAGCCTTGGATTAACAAATGTGAACCCTGTAGCCATACACGATTGGCGAATCAATGTATCCCACAATCACGTGTTTCACCCCGTAGCTAGCATTCGTCACAGGTTTCGCGCACATTTTGCTTGACCTTGCCCCTCCTCAAAGGGGAGACGGGGACAACGGCCTCGCCAGGTAACTGTTTCTGCCCGCCCTTCGCTGCCGTCCCATTGTGAGCGAGGGCGCCAGATTGTCGCCGACCTTTAGCATTTTCCAGCTATCCTTACCCTCAAAACTGCAGTCCCAACCATTTTCCATATTTAATATTTTCTTAACAGCGCAGAATTAAATTATATAATAATAAATTTGGCCACCCAGGCTTAATACATAATTATTTACGTATGAATTAACCCTACACTTTACAATTTAAATAAACAATATAACAAAATTGAATATTAATTATAATTACTTATTAATATTCATTGGCGATGACTCTGTCATACCACACTCTTGACCTCCTACTGATATAGCAACACCAACTCCAATTTATGCTTTAGTTCATTCTTCAACTTTAGTAACGGCTCGAGTTTATTTAATAATTCGATTTAATTAATTACTTATACAAGAAGGTTTAAATGTTTTATTATTATTATTAATTGGATGCTTAACTATATTTATAGCAGGTGTAGATACTAACTTTGAATATGATTTAAAGAAAATTATTGCTTTATCTACTTTAAGAGAACTTGGTTTAATAATAACCATTTTATGAATGGGTTATTATAATTTAAAATTTTTTCAATTTACATACTCATGCCTTATTTAAGGCTTTATTATTTTTATGTACTGGTTCTTATATTCATAATTTGGGTGATTTTCAAGATATTCGGTTTATGGGTTCAATAATTTATGGAATATCTGTAACAGAACGCTTGTGGAATGCATCTGTGTGTTCGTCTGTCACACCTTTTTTTTTCCTTATGGCTTTACGCCTCGTCGACGACGTGGTGATTAGAGGCCGGAAAGGACTGGTGGCAAGGAATGGGAAGGAATTCGGTCATGTGCTTTTGAAGGAACGGTACCGGCATTCTCTTGGAATGATTTCGGGAAACTATGGGAAATTCAAATCTTGATGGCCAGCAGGGATTCGAACCCACATCCTCCAGACTGTGAGTCCAGAGCATTACAGCTCACGCACCAAGCTCGGTATGACAGAAGTGAAAGACTGGTTATGTTCCTTTAAAATCACTAGTCGATACCGGAATTCGAATTGGGGACATTCCAGTCTAGAATAAGACACCATACCAGTGACCGAACACAGCGGTATATTTGGAAAGGAAACGTACTGAAACAATTTATTCATCACAACATTATTTGGAGGTGCCATAAATAATAAAAAAAACTGAAGCTGTCTTGCGTCCCAAAACATAAAAAGTGATTTGTTGCTTTCGCAAAAACAGTGCCGGGAAACGTATATTTATCTTGTGCGACAGCTTAATCTACCTTTGCAATTTCACCTTCTGTTTGTGAACAACTTGGAAAAATTAAACGCAAGCTGTAATTCAACTGCGTGGCCTCAAAGGGTTATAAATCTGGATTATATAGGACAAGTGAACGTTTAAAATGTTTTTATGTGGCTACATCTTCTAATATTTGCGGAATACCAAACAAACATTCGTTGTATCGTTTCTTAAAAAGAAACGTTTGGGGTTATTATTGACGATTATTTTCAATCATTGGTATTGTGTGTATCATTCGTAAGCTATGCAGAATTTTTTTTATTATCAGTTCAACAGATTTCAAACCTATCATAATGTAAAACGATCACGAAATTATGGGTCGTAACTAATTTTGACTTTTTACAATGTGTAGAGAACATACGCTCTATCATGCCTACCTGATTTTGGTTTTCTATTATTTGAGTGTTTACTGTCTTTTTTAAAAATCTTGTTAAAATTTCCCTATCTAGTTTCTACCCAATTACCTACAGAATGTGTAGTTTTCTATCTTATTTCCAGATTTCCAACTATTGTTAAATCAGCATTTATATTTCCAAAATTAATAGTAAATCCATTTTTTATGTTTTCTTTAATTGACTCAATGTCATACTCGTCTTCATAAACTAAATAATTTTTCCATACCTTTTTTTTGGCATCTGAGGCCACACGGCCATCACAGTAGTGATTATATGTGAGTCAGTGCATTCAGTTTCTTCTAGTATGCATTTTTCAACCAGTCTCACACACACCACAGTATAGACATGATATTCACAGACAAAACGCTTAAACACCCATGCCCGCAGCCGGACTCGATCCGCTAACCTTCGGCACGCGGAGCTAGGCTATTCGTAATACTTGCTAAAAAAAAAAAAGGTACATGGTTATGACAAAATTTCGAATTATCCCTCTATTTAATCCAAAATTGATGGTCGTCAAATACGATTCTACTTAGTAATTTCCAAAGGTTCATTTTCTGGAATGCAAAATTTCCGGTAGTTCGCTGTGGCCCTACAACACCAGGGAAGCAGTTTCATGTTTGTATTATCCTTTTGCTAAGACGTAAATTATGACCGGTCTGGTAGCTCAGTGGTTGAAAGCGCCTGATTTCCAAAGTGTGGGGTTTAGTACTGGTTTCAAATTCCAGTGAAGCCATAAATTTTTAAGAGTTGTGCTTGATCATGTGAGCTATGCCAGGGCGGTCCGTGGTTCGGATTTCACGATAAACAGTAGGTTGCAGAGGAAAGGAACTGGCCTCAAGGAAGTCTCAATTCAATATTCTGCTTTTCGCTCATTTCTTTCATACATTCTTGTTAGATGCCAATAGCATCGTAGCCATTTCTGCTATACTATTGAGAGTTAAAATCACAGAGCCGAGAGTTATATTCTCGGTTCAAAAGCACACATTGCATCAACTACTGAGTTGATTGGTTTGTTGTAGGTACGACATAACTCCTTTAGTCATCATTTCTCCGGATTTCTGTGGGGCCTTCGAAGCGTTCCTCTTCCCAGATGTACTAAACCCAAATAGACCACACTCCACATCACAACGGTGCCTCCTAGCATAAAATAGAGGCGCAAAAGAAAGTGATAATAGTAGAATCAACGATCTTGAGATGATTTTAGTGGAGCAGGAATGGAGCAAGTAGACTGGACAGGTTACAATTTTTTTTAACTTATGGCTTTACGCCTCGTCAACGTCGAGTTCATTAGAGGCGGGATAGGACTGGGGACAAGAAACTGGAAGGAAATCAACCATGGCCTTATTAAAGGAAGCATCCCGGCGTTCGCCTGGAATTATTTGGGGAAACCATGAATAACCCAAATCTGGATGCCCGGACAGGGATTCGAACCGGCGTCCTCCCGAATGCGAAAGTTACAAAATGAATGTTTTCAAGTTGTAAATGAACTCCGTGTACTGGATAGAATAGAAAGATCGTGTCTCCAATGGTTTGGACACACGCAGAAGATAAGTAAAAATAACGAGTGCTAAAGAAATATTGTAATTTGAACATGAAATTAGTAAGATCTCGATGACAACCAACTTGGAAATCTGACCTAGTGATTCTCAAGCCCAGTCGAATAACCACTGACAGAAAAGTTTTGATGGCAATCGTAAATTGTAGGTGTTCCGGAAAATGTTACCGGTTTCGGTGCAAAAATTACACAGAGTTGGAGCCAAACATGCAGCGAGCACGTAACTTCGATCACCATCACTGTAGGCGAATGGCTGTATGGTTTCTTCAAAAGGCCGTGACTGAATTCCTTCTCAATCCTTCCCCCCTCTAATCATCTCTACGTCGACAAAGCGTAACACCCTGAGAAAAAAATTGTGCCAGTGCTTGAGGTAAGTGAAATGGTACTGCTGCTTTAGTAACTAACATGAGATCTTCTTCTTCAGCATCTTTTTTTCCAACGTAAGGGGTCGGCTGCCACTGATAAGTTTTACTCATCATTTCGAGTTTTGGTTTTCCGATCGCATGCCCTTGCTGACCCAGGGAATTTTATACCTACTGCCGGGCTCTACATACGTACAGACGGAAGAGATGAAGTGTTGCCATCTGTGAGCGAAATATGTAACTATGTTCTATATGTGATAAGTGAATTTTTGTATGCGAAATGTGTAATTTAAGAGGGTTAGATTGGGGACCGTCCCACCTTTCGCATGTATGACTGCGGAAAACCGCCTAAAAACCGCAATCAGGACGGCCTGTGTGACGTCTTGGGCTCGTGCCCGGCACCGTTGTACCTCCCAGATCCATTGCGTCATTGAGTCACACTGGCATGTCTAATAAAGAGATATTTTGCTTAAAAATGACACTGTAACGGATATGTGTTATCTGAAGAACCTAAATATGTTTTAGAAGTTGTATGGTCTTTTTGAAGCACCTCTGTTTTATTGCTTGGGGGGCGTCCATAAATTACGTCAGGTGAAATAGGGGGGGGGTCTGGCGAAATCTCACTAAAAGGGGGGTCAACAGAAATCTCACGTGAGGTTTTGGAAATTTTTGTTGGACTGTAGAGTTAAAAAAAAAAGGTCTACAAATGACGCGAAAGTTGATTTCAGAGGGGTTTTTCGTCGAAAAGTGGTGGTGTAACCGGCTTTGGAATGGTGAGACCTAAAAAAAAAACAGTTTAAAAAACTTACGAGGTCGATTTCGAGGGGGGGGGGTCCTCACGGACCAGATCTCACCAGAAAGGGGAGGGGGAGGCGGACTAGATCTCACGAAGTCTCACCAGGGGGGGGGGGTACCTCACGTAATTTATGGATGACCCCTTATGGAGTTTGGTTGTGTGCTTGCTGCTGAGCCAGATAGATGTAAAGTGCCCGGCTGTTGGCTATACCATGGCGAACACAGCTGTTATAGTAGAACTGGATGAACTATAGAAGACGCAAGAAAGACCTGTATTCAAGGCAAACTGGAACGTGTCTGGGGTGATGGTGACGATGACGAATGTTCAGACATAGTAACACGCTCCTCGTCGTCTCATTACTTCACCCTGTCATCACCATTAGGTTGGGCTGAATACAGATCGAGACCCCTGGCCGTTATAGTGTTTGTTTGTTGGAGGTGTACGAGTAGTATTATGTTCGGCGGGACCTCCCAGAGGACTCCGGGCTCTTCCTGTGGGAGACGGCTCCATTGTGTCCCCCCTGTGCTGGTAACTCTACCTGCAAGAAGCCACACCGGTCGTGACCACGCGTGTAATTGCAGCTAACCCTAATGACAGGGCACGTAATGTAAACCCTACCCCACGCCCGCGTTCTCTCTTTTTATGTTTCGCTTCCCCACGCACGCTGGAGATCGGCGCTATAAAAACAATGACCCGGGCATCACGCATGGGACGAGGCTATCGACCCTCGTGTGAAGCAGTTGACACCCGCAAAGGCTCTAAGACCATACACAAAATATGAGATAGCTTAATAAAATTATTTTCATAACAACCTTTTACCCGCTGTTTCGCTCCCGCCTTCCTTAGTGAGAGTACTAATGCATTTGTCTTTTGTTTTGAGGCAATGCACAAACGTTTAAAATGTAGTATCTTTGTAACCTTTACAAAAAAAATCTTAAATTTGTTTAACGCTTATTCTAGTGATAAATTTTGATGTAGCGGCTTGATTTTTTTTTCCGTGCATTCTAATGTACTATGCTTCAGAAAAAATAAATAACCAAAGTTACGTAGACAAAAAAACAATATTAACAGAACCAAAAAGGTGGAGTGCTTATTTGTGTTGTAGCGTGATCTTTGGTTGGTATTCATTAAAAGAGTGTTCACCGGAGGTGCAGTATGATCTGTGGCATATTTCTGTTCTCGCTACGTAATAATTACCATTTACTGCTCCGTTCCCGTTAGCCAAATTTTAAACTAGACCATTAGGTTTCAAACTGTGGAAACGCCGGTAGTTTTTGCGTGATGCCTGAACAAAGAGACAGACAGACCCAGGCTATTTACAGATTTACAATATTATGTACAGACTAACTTTTGACTATGACTTCATCCTTATTCGCCGTAGAACCTATCGGTTGTTTAGTCGCCATCTTGTAAATTATCCTCACTAATTTACTGATATTTTGTATGAGTTATGTGATGAATCAACAGTGTAGACGTATTTAATTTTCTTCCCCACGTCATTACAGCAGTCGCTACCGTATTCTATGCCCAGTTACAAATTTGTTCTTAATAAATTCCACCGTTTTAAATATTCTCTTGCGGCTATCTTTCGGATAATCACCCGATATCTTAGAAACAACCGATGGATGGCTTTGGGATGACGTCATATTCTTTGTTATTGATTTATATTATTCGTTGAGGTCAACTAGGATCATGTAAAGCCTTTGTGCATTTAGCAGCGAGTTTCATCTTTTTTTGGGCCCAGAACTCCTTCATTCGTTTTGAATGTGCCCGTTTGCGCTCCTCTGTCCAGAGTGTACCGCGTCTTCTGTTAGTGTGTTCGTCTCGGCTTGTCCCACTTGTCATTAACTTCTTCCGAAATATATCTCTGTTGAAAGCATCTTCTGGTTCTAGTCCCATCAAAAGAAGATCTTCTTTAATATTTACGAACCAGGGCATTACAGTTTTGGGTCTGGAATCAAATAAATAAAAGATTTTTTTGTTAGTCTCTTCTCCTCCATCCGTCTGAGGTGGCCATAGAATCTAGCCCTTCTTTGTTATTGTTTTGATCAGATAATTTTGTGCTCCATTCCAGTTAAAGTAATCTAATGGTATACATCTCAAACTTCGGTCAGAGACGAAGCTTTCAAATTGTGGACACCCTTTCAATATCGCTTCATCCGTCAGAGAACTACGGTAACATTTTGAATCATAGTTTCCGAAAATGATACAGGAAACAGAGTAAGTGTATGCCTTTCTATAAATTGTAAAAAAGTTAAGAATCCGAAATAACAAATAAAACTTCAATCAAACATGCCATTTGTAAATGTGACTTTATATTTCACATTTACGGTTTAAGTGATTCGAAGATTACACTTCGCATATTTGCACGTTATTTTGGGTCAACAGTCACACTATTTAGCTGTTACAGATTCACGTTATTTTGCTGATTGAGTTCTCTTCCCCTGAAGAGTGTCGGAAATCGGTAGTGGGAGTAGAAGGAGAAGTGTATTACATTCTATAATTTCTGTTCAAGACCTGTAAATGATTCGAAATGGTTGAAACTATTAGTTTCTATCCTTTGTAATTCTGACATGCGAGCTTTATGGTAATCTGGAGGAATGAAATCATGTATTAAAACGAAATTCTTTGAAGACATTTTCAATTTTCTAAACGGACATTAAGTTTACATATTGAGAAGTAACTTCTTGAGGCACTGTACTTTGTTTCAGGAAACTAGTGATAAGTACTGATATATAATAGATTACTTTTTTTAGGGAAATCGTACAACTTTATTTTCATTAAAAATATTAATTAATTTTTTACTCCAGATATACACCAATTTCTAAACGCGAATCGGTATGTTTCGGAAAAGCTGTCGTATGTTGTTTGGAGTGGACCCCATACCGAAATAAAATTCGTTTAAAGGAAGATAAAGGCAAAGTGAACTTCGAGAGAGTTTGCACAATCGATCTATTGGAGATTTTAGAGCGGGGTTACACTTTTCAGTGATCGCTTAGAAAGCACAGTTCACCGAAAGTTCTCTCAAGAGCGATAACTTATGTCCTGTGAAAAGCTTTATTGAAACTTGAGAATTCACTTGCACCTAACTTTACCCTAAAGCACTCAATTTAACTGCATCATGCACTTATAAAGATTTGAAGTTTTAAAAATTGTTGTCTCCCACATGTAGACGTCTTAATCGTAATCGAAACATTAGGAGCAACATTTTTAAGTGAAATTTTTCTCTATTGTAAGATGGAACAATGGGGGCTAATCCAATAGCATTTCAACCAAATCTGAATTTATCCTGTCCCAATTTTTTTTATTATTATCTATAAATATTGGTTATGCGACTTTAAATAAATTTATAATATACATATGGCCTCCGTCGTTTGCTTTTCATTTCTCGAGTAATGAACCTCTAATGTATAGTTAGTTCCCTTTGAATTTGTTAGCTGTAGAGTATCTTTCACGAAATGGATAGAGTATTTTCCGGGTGTCACTTTATATTACTGCATATTAAAAGAAAAATTAATAATATTTTAATCTCATCCACAAGATTTTATAATGAAATATGTCCAAAAGAATTCTGACGTTATGAGAACAAAATATCTATAATTCTGAGCACCAATTGGGTCTTAATGTTTCGCTGAAGAATCTCATATTTTAATCAAATTTTCATGTAAAATTATAATTTGATTGTGATCAATGATCGAAACGAATCAAGAAAAACATACTACGCAATTAATGGTAGTTCTGTAGGATTCTTAGATGAGTTAATACGCCAATCATTCTTTACTTATATTAGTTTAGATAAAACCATTTTATCATTTTTATACTGTGATTTCACAAACCAATATTGATGACATACGAAATAATTTTAATAATAAGTAAATTTAGAAATATTTATCATACTGTTTTTAAGAATTTATTAAATAAAACTTATTTCTTATAGATAGATGCCTTTCTTACGTACAAAAGATACTGTGCCAAGGAACTAAGTTTCATTTCCAACTTGAGAGCAACATGTAACGTTACAGTAACATAAGAGTCGTGGTAGTAGTATTAATTTGTCAAAATGGGCTCGGATTAATCCATGACAGTTATTCCGCCGGAGAAAATAACAAGGTTACGCGTGTGTTCGAGGCTATAGTGGCGTACAAGAAAGTCTTTGGTCGTCCACGAAACCATGTTGACATCCGCCTCTTGTTGGCAAGTCCAATATCATGGTGTTTACTTGGTGGTTAATAAATATTTTGTTGGGTTATGCACATATTAATCTTCAGTTTCATAACGTTTCGCGCATTAGAAGTTGATACGGTTTTCCAATTACGATTCTTCAGTATTCCGGTTGTTTTGTTCTGTTTTTGTTTTGTTTTGGCCAATCTTTTTCTCAGTGTGAGAGGAATAAATCAACTTGCGATAGTGTTGCCAACTACATATTCTGGCGACTTTATTTGCTAATCACAGTGAAAGTGACTTCTCGTCGCGATATCCTAAGCCAATTAGATAATATAATCTGGTGACCCTACACAAACGAATGTAAGAACATTTTATGAATGACTAATTAACCAATCATCTATAAGTCATTACGATATCAATTAACGTATCTCCTTACACAAATGTCATAGTTTACAATTGTCTTTCTCCTGCTGTTGCATCTGTTAGAAAGAAATCTTTACGTCTAATTGAAAAATAACCGTTGTTGTTTGAATAGTTTATTTCTAGAACGCAATACCGCGTCAACGCTGTTAACACTTTCCACCAATTTCATTGTCGGTTCAAGGGATCATATCAGTCTAAACCAAGGGTTTCCGTTAAATGAATAATATATAAGCCCTCCGTCCCAGCCAAAACTTTACTATTAAAAAGCTACTTCTCAGTACTAACAATGATACCAATGACAACTCATAAAACTAACTATGTACATGATATTAGAGACGATGTAAGAGGCGGTCAAGGAGACATAGTATATCCGACGGTGTTGAATTAGCGTATTGTCCACACCAGCGCGGAAGATACATAGCGGCTGTGGTTGGGTTGAAATGTAGCCTGGATCGTGGGGAAAAATTTCGTATAAGTTAGGGTTTCTTAACATGGGGTCTGTAGACAAAATAAAATTAGTAATTGCGAAAATATAAATGGAGGCGTGAGAACACGTGAACTCTGGTGTAAGAACGGAGACTTTCCCAGCGTTTGCTTGAAATGAAGTCTTCGCGGGTGTACCGCCGGATAGTGTTTTGGAAACACGATATTTCGACGACTAGCTCCGTCGTCTTCATCAGGTGTCGAGACGTCTGCACAGGTCGGCTGACCGTCGGTCATTTCAAGTGAACTCTGGTCACAATGTGTAGGATGCGAGTTGAGGCCAACTAGGACCACGTTAAGCCATTGTTCATTTGGCAGCGAGTTTCGTCTTCTTAAGAGCCCCGAACTCCTTTATTCGTGTTGAATGCGCCTGTTTGCTCCTCTGTCCAGAGTGTACCGCGTCTTCTGATGGAGTGTTCGTCTCGACTTGTCCCACTTGTTATTAACTTCTTCTGAAATATATCTCTGTTGAAAGCATCTTCTGGTTCTAGTCCCATCAAATTCCAATTATTATTATTATTAAATGGTCCGTGGCTAATATCTCAGGGGTCTGCCGTTGAAAAAGGTTGGAAAGTGTTAGTTTAAGCCTGTTTTTTGTGCTTACGGCTTTACGCGTCGTTGACATCGAAGTCATTAGAGACGGGAAAGGAGTGGGGACAATGAATGGGAAAGAATTCGGCCATGCCCTTTTAAAGGAAGCATCCTGGCATTCACCTGGAATGATTTGGGTAAACCATATAAAACCCAAGTCTGGATGCCCGGATGGGAATTCGAACCCACGTCGTCCCGGATGCGAGGCTAGAACGTTACTGCTCACCCACCACTCTCGGTTTAAGCAACACAAATGCGGAATTTCCTTATAGCGACAAAAACACGATTCCCCTTGGAAAATATTGTGTTATTGTAGATTTCTTATGACTTTTTGTAACGTAGAGAGGCTGTAATGTCAAGAACACATTACAACAAAGGAATTAACGAAATTAACGAATTAAAGAGATTTGTATTAGTGTTGTAGCGCTGGTGGCATAGCGGTATGGCGATATAGAATTAAAACGTTTTAACAAACTTTATTTTTAGCCATCTATGCTAATTTGTTACATAACAACTAGTGTCGTTCTGCAAGGATTTGGTCCCGAAGGTGTTCTTCATTTTCACTGATATAGCAGAAAATGAAACATTAGTTCTATATTTTTAATCTTCCGTTTTGATATTGACTGTCTTTCAACGAAGTAAAGCTAAAATCGGTTATATTTACACTTGTCTCAACAATAACCGAATACGAGAGAGTTGAGATAGAGGTTGCCTTAGTTCCGTGACTTCAACGAAAGAAAGGGACGTTGGAATCTGCAGTTATTAAGGATAAATATTGTCGTCTTGGTTGTCCGGGTTGAACCGCTTCAATTTTATGAAAACCTAACGTTTCGGCCATCGTTTTGTGGTCTTCTTCACAAAATTATGGCGGAAACGTTAGGTTTTCATAAAATTGACGCGGTTCAACCCGGACAACCAAGACAACATGGACAACGGCCACGGAAGTCTGCACACCCTAGGATAGGTGTTGTTAAATACAACTTTAAAACAAAATTAAAATAAAAAATAATTCTCAGGTCTGAAAATATTTCAAATAAAAGTAACGCCTAGGGAAATGCTGAAATATGCTTTTGGTGAACAGGATAAAGCTTTTGTGAGGAGCTATGACAGTAGCGAGCGGGACGGACGTGCATATTCATACGCAGCGGATTACAAAGAGTGGCAAGACGAGGTATAAGGTTCCGCATGTTAGCGCCCGGGCGCGTATTTACATTTTTTGTGGTGCGTGCGTGCGGTATCCGGCGACTTCATCAGCGCAGCATAATGGAGCCCCGCCAGTGGCACCTGCTGATGAATTACTCATGAGGAGTCGAGGTGGGGACGAGCCTGCGACCCACAGCCCACGGCGCGACGCGGCGACACCACTGCACTCAGCAGCTCAGCTCAAACACTAGATCAGGGTGGCCTAGGTCAATACAAACTACAAAACAATTCTTTACGCGCACTACTGGCTGGAAAGATCGTCGCGAAGCCTGGTTACAGTTTGCATGAAACGGATACGATGACCTTTCCGAGCGATCAGAGATGTTACACATCAAGGTAACGAGTGAACGAGCAGACGCAATGGCAACAAACTTCGTCAGAACAAAGGGAAAACATTCTGTGTTATCAGAGAACATGTCATTATGATGCAAAGGAAAGAATATAATGTTACTCGTCCATCAGTGAAAAAGTTATTAGTATCATCATACAATTTTTAATTCTATAGAATTTTTATACATAAAATTTCAGAACAGTAAACTAAAATGTTTTCAACGCCTATAACTTCTGATAGTTACAAACCACGCAAAACAATTTATCATAAATTCCCTCTTTCTCTCCTTTGTTTATTTCTATTAGTTTCCCTTTTTTTGTCTCATTTATTTTTGATTCTACTCATAATATTCCTAACTTTTTGTTTTCTCTCGGAAAACGCTGGTCTCTCACTTCGTTTCGTATTTTTTTAAATTATTCTTAATTAGTTTTGATATTTGTGTATCCTGTTTTTCATTTCAGTAGACCAGTAATTGTCGAGCTAATGAGGTGGTGTTTTTGTTTTTTCAATGTTGGTAGCCCCGAAATATTGCTACCTTAAAGAATCCTACATTAACTCAAAGTATGGATCTTTGCTTATTCAGCTTTTACTTATTGCTTTACGCCACGTCGACGGCTAAGGTCATTAGAGGCGGCATGGGGCTGGGGACAAGGAACGGGAAGGAATTTGGCCATGGACTTTTTGAAGGAAGCATCCCGGCATTAGCCTGGAGTGATTTGGGGAAATCATGGAAAACCCAAATCTGGATGCCCGGTCGGGGATTCGAACCTGTGTCCTCCCGAATGCGAGGCCAGAACGTTAACCGTTCACCCACCACGCCGATCAGACCGTTCCACCGATTTTGACAATATGTCACACAGGTAGGTAGCTCTGTCCATATGACACTTTGATTCTTGACACACTTCACCATTCACCATCCCATCTTTATCCCCTCCCCAATATGTGTCGTACATGTTATCTATCAGGGAAAGATCATCCAGTTTTAATTTTAAATATCTCACCACCAGGACGAAATTAGAAGCTACCAAAAACCAAGTGCCCTGTTTTTAAGATTCGTACATTATATTTCTCCACCATTAAGGTACTCCACATTCCGCTCACCCCTCAATCTGCCTGTCGTCCCATCAAATATAACCCAGATAAAACATTTGGCACAAAAAAAACTGAAAGCTCTCCAGGAAAAGAGTAGGTCACCGTTAGTACTCAGCAAAGTAGGTCTTAAGTTCCTACTAAAATTAACGAATGCAGTCATTAATTAGGCTGCTAGTTGTGTATGTTTTACAAATCATCTGATGGTTCTACGAGTGAAATTCAAAAAAATGAGTATAACTCGAAGTGGTTATGTGTATTTAGTTCGGTTAAGCCGATAGTCCTGAAGTCGATGTTCGCTCAGTGTACGCTAGTCTGTCTGAGATGGCACGATGAGAAACACTCGCATGTTTGCTGGCTGTTACTAAACTCGCTTGTGTCCGGCTGGGACCGACTTGATAAGGATCGCGAATATTAATTGTTTGCCGAAGGAAATAGTCGCACCGTAATTATCGTCATCGGATATGATGAGAGCATTTGGAGTACCAACAGCTGCCAGATGGCTCTGTAATTGCACTCTAAAGACCTGCTCCAACCATTTGAGTCGCAATCAGGAGATAGGAATCTATTTTACTGTTCTCAATTGTATCGATTTAATGGTGTGATGAGTGCATATTAAACATAGCACGTAATACAGCGAAATGAATCCATTAGCCATGTGCTATCACTTATATTACTTTCACTGGGTGACCCTGGACTTTATGTGGCACTTTAGACAAGTTTCAAATACATCTGATGAAAATGGAATTTGTATCTCCTGTTCTTATTTCTTGGTGTCTAAGTAGTGAGGTGCTAAAAACAAATTTGTTCCAGATTTTTTCAGCACCTCACCAAAGATACACAATACGGCAATGAATGGTTTTTATTAATATATGATAAGTGACGTAAGTGAAATTAACATAACATAATTAATCGTGATGAATATAAAACTTTTTTGTAATGAGAGAATTTTGCAGTATTAAGTTAATATCCGTTAGAAAACATTACAAAAATCATACAAAGACCTTTTTTTGGGAAGGAACCTTTACGCATCGTCTACTTTGGGTCATTAGAGACGGGGACAATGAAGGAGAGGAATGCGTGAGAATTTCGGTGAAGATGAAATAGTGTGATTTTCCTTTGCCTTGCCCAGTGTGACAGTGTTTCTAAGTGTTTTTGTAAGTGTGTGTGTTCAGTGTAATGTGTTGTTTGTATTGTGGATGAGAGATGAAAGAATAGGGAGGGTGAAACTCGGTGCCGGCACATTCAAGCCTACTCTTCCAAAAGATACCAAGGCCGCCAGGCTTAAAGCCCCCATCCGACGGACGAATCACGTGTCGTATGCCCTCACTCCACACGCACTGCGGAGAGGTTTGGGATTTAACCCAGGTTTATGGTGCACAGTCTGGTGATTAGGAATTGTGGACTACCACCTTTCCTACCCTGCCGACCAAGTCCAGATGATGAAAATTTCTTCTTCCTCCGGGACTCAGACCAGCTAACCCAGTGTCAGCGCAGTGATGCAATCAACTTAACCAATGGCGTGGCTATTAAGTAATTCTAGAGACTTTTCGGGGACTGAGTAGCCTGAAGGTTGCGCATTACAATGAAATCGGGAGGCGGCGCTGTTTGTCCGACAGTGTTAATTTCTACGTCAAGTAATAAAAAGCCTCCCTAACCACATACTATTCAATGTTTCATCCTACTAGCCTCTAAGGGGCCATCCAAAAATTGCGTCACGCCAATTTCATGATTTTTGGAACCCTCCCCCCCTTCCCCATGTCACAGGTTGTCACATTTGTGGGACCCCCCCTCCCCTGGTGTGACGTCACATATTTTGCAATTTTAAATTTATAAATTAAAACAGCACTTCCAACATGATTTATGTATTTCTAGTTAAAAAATCATATCAACAATAAATTAAACATTTAAGAAAATATAAAAAAAACATAAAACTCGAATTTATAATACAAAATTGAGTCATCATGTGTCCATGGATTTTGAACCCGTTCCTTGATACTGTTTATTATTGGCATAATAGTCACTTCATTCTTGATTTCGATAGTGTTGGGAACACTCGATGTGTCAACATCATCTTCATCCAACCTTGAAGCATCGTCATCGTTTAATAAGCAAAGAACTTCCCTGTTTTGTCTAGCGGCCATGGTCTGTGGACGAATCTTCATGATGGGGAAAACCTCTAATTGTCTCTTATGTAATTGCTTATGTTGGTTAGTGGCTTTGCATGATGAAAAATATAGTCCACAGATGCCACATGATCGTTTAAATAAGTATGCCTCGACAGTGGGGCATTAGCAATCGCACGGAACTTGCTTCACATGCGATGATACTCGGAGATTCAAAGAGAGCTGTACTAACAGCGGAGCGAATTTACCTTCGGAGTCATCATTTCCTGCGGGTACATACCCATCTGGAGTCTGAGTTGAACGAGCCAAAAAGTGATACAAATTATGCATGTGATGTCACACAGCTTATGACACGTCCCCCCCTCCTTGTCACACGATGTCACACTTTATTGACCCCCTCCCCCACTCAAGGTATGACGTAATTTATGGATGGCCCCTAAGCTCGTCAAAAATTACGGGTGAAAGAAATGTCCTTACAATTGATTGCGATTGACTAAATAAATAGAATTGTTGTTATGTTATGTTCATAACCTTATTTCGTAATTTGTCCATATTTCGTTTGTGCTCGTATGAGGAATGACGCCGGTTCGAACCCCCGTCCAGGCATCCAGATTTGGGATTTCTGCGGATTCCCTAAATAACTCCAGGCGAATGCCGGGATGTTTCCTTCAAAAGGCGATGGCCGAATTCCTTTCCGTTTCTTGTCACCAGTCCCATCCCGCCTCTAATCGCCTCGACGTTGTCCAGGCGTTAAGCAATAAGCAAAAAAAATATATATATGTAGATATAAATATTTCGGTTGCAGTTTACACAGCTATACAAATGGAACTTCTACTGAATTAATGATGTCTGAATTAGGGAACCAATGAAATTAAAAATAAATTAGGAATCCCAAACGAGACGCTATAGCGCGTAATATTGATTTTATTCCTGGTCCATGTCTCATTCAGTATGATAAATACGGAACTACTTCCATCCGCACGAAATAATAACTTCAGTAACTCGGCGCTTATGAAAGCAGCTTAAATTATTTATTAAATTAAATTCATTGTGAATTAGTCTGTAAAAAATTGTGTCAGTTGTCACTCTGGACCTGTCTGCATTTCGACATAACCACAACGTCTACTAATATTGCTGTTCTGAATTATTGCTTCTATTACCCTTGTACGATTATATTCACTGTATTGCGATCTTAATCTAACCCACTGGTAATATTTACATGCGTCTGATATAGTGACATCAGTAATAAAAGAAACTAATAATTAGTATATTAATTTAAACACAGGACATACTTTTATCTCAGTGTTTAGGCAAATCATTTCTTCGAGTATATTATAACAGTGGCTTAAAATATCTTGTAAGCCGATCAAAAATGACATATTGGACGCAGTATTTTAGCAATTCGTTTCTTCGCTAAGTACAATTTTCATCACATAATCTTGAAAATGATTTAATGTAGATATTTCTTAGGTTACTATAACAACAGAAAGTATAAGAAATATCTACATCGAATTTTACGAATACATACTTTTATTTTAGTATGCTGGCAGTTCATTTACTCGTGGATGCTCAGTAAAATAGAACTGTTATTAAATAAGGCGCATAACCCGGAATATCTCCTTCCGTTGTTGGTTGGGCAGCGGAGGCTGAAAGCGTGACGTCAGAGTATGACAGACGTCGGTACATCGTGGCCAAGAATAGCGTTTCATATAGATAGCTTGTAACTTTTTTCCGTATTGCCATAATGGGACTTGTTAGTAGAGAAGGGGGTGGCGTAGTTCCTGCCACATCGACAGAAAAGCTGAGCCCAATAATTTGGTATATTATTATTAGTTGGTTAGAAAGCAGTGGGAAATATAAGTCGAGGCAGAAGGTGTCTTAAGTGCAGTGTGTGGGGGCAGGCAGACGTCTTCAAGCCGCCACGAGATTTGTGTATTGTGGACACGAGCGCGGAAACGGCGGCACCTTTGACGCCGCACCGGTCTGGGTGCGCCGTGGCGCCGGAAGGGGGCGTCTCTCCCCACCCGGCGATCTCCCAAGTCTGGTGGCAGTTGTACAGGTGTCTGACTTCAGAACACCAAGTCGCATATTGCTCTCTGTCAGAAATTTTAGACACCTTACCGCTGCAAGTAGCTCTCACAAAGCTTTGTATTGTGACATTTGTTACCACTTCCATCAGTTTTTTGTTGCTAGTTTAATTATTTTTCAGTATAGCTATGATATTATTGTTGTTTTTACTGTAAAATGTAGTATAAATGTTTGTAATCAGACGTATTATCGGTTTACACAAATAGAAATGTGTTGTAGTATCGGGGAATTGTTAGTGCAGTCTTCAAGAATGTATGTAGCCTCTATAGAGTCGGTAGTCGGCCATTTGTGTTCAAGCGGTGCAGGAAAATGTTATTGATAGACAGCGCAAGCAATACTAATTTGTGGGAGTAATGTATAAAGCAGTTGTGTAATGTCGTGGTTGATTGAAAGAAGTATTAAATTTAACGTGTGTGATCAGAAAGGTATATTTCTTTACCGATATGATAATAATAATAATCCCTCCTGATTGACTTGTGGGTATGTTGTCAGACTCTGTAGTAATTATAATAAACTAGCTTTGCTCGGCATGCGTTGCAATGTCTATTTTTATTTCTTAAGTGGGTACGCGTATAGTTAACAGACACATTAATATGTACAAAATACCTGAAAGACATTTATCCATTAAATTAAAATAGGCAGAGTACCCGGCTTTGTAAGGCAGGTGGATATGAAAGATCAAAATGCGATAGAAACAGTGGCTTTGTAAAAAGAATATTGACAAAAATAATTGATGTAGTGAATAGAGTGAAAATCAAATTTAGACAGTATTTTTCTGTTTGTGTTAAAGCATACCTGTGAAAAGTTCCGTCGATATCGGATAAAAATTGTTGGTATATATAAAAAATACTGGCAAAAATTATGGGGGCAGAAAGAGGGAGAGGGGCTGAGTGTCCACAAACCAAGTGTCAACAATTTTTCTGTTTGATTTAAAGTATACGTGAGCAAAGGGCCATTGAAAGTTGTAGTGTTTCTGAACACCGAATGTAAACAGCTTTTTTTTTTTTTTTTTTTTTTTTTTTTTTTTTTTTTTTTTTTTAAGTATTTGCACGTATCGAAATCGGATGAAAAATGTGGGTTCGTATAAAATTAATGGTTGTAAAGGGGGAGAGCGGGTGATGTTTTTGATTTTTTTTGTTGTTGTTGTCAGAAACCTTCGCACATAATAACTCACCAAGGTTTCATCGTAACCGGATGAATTGTATACGAACTTGTAGAAGACGAACATACAAACAAACAAACATACATTCATTTTTGAATATAAGATTATCGAACCTTTAGCTGGCGTTAGGTTCAACGGCTACCCGCAATTGCGGATTTTGCGATGGCATAAACCTGGTTTTGGTCATAATATCTGCACGGTTAATATGATAGTAATTATTTTTAATTATTCTTTTTATTTCTATCGTGGGTCTCTCGACTGGTCTGATGCAGTCCTACGTCTCGTCCTATATTGAGCTATGTTCTTTTCGCGACATACCCAGCCAGTACAACCAACGTCCTTAACTTCCTGGTTCATTTATTCTAATTTTTTACTTGCACTACAATGTTCACCAAATGTGACCTACCATCCTGTATCTTCTTTCTGTGAGGCTCTTACACAAACTTCTTTATTCACACATCATTTCCAAAACACGTTAATTTCGTACTATACCTATCCGCTTTATTTTCAGCTTTATTCTATAGCATAGCATAACATTTCAAATGCCTCAGTTTTCTTTTTGGTAATACTGCAGTTCATGCTTCACAACCATAAAGTGCCGTGTTCCACACATAGTGTTAAAATGTAGTTTCTGAATCCTGGATCAATATTTACCAAAATATTTATTCTTCAGGAAAGCTGTTTACGATAGTGCTATTTTACTTTTAACTTCATTCTCGCTTCAGCCATCAGTTGCAAATTACTTGTTAAGTAACAGAATTCACTTACTTCCCGTATTACATATGATCTAATTTGTATATTAAATCTGCTGTTATCGCCATCGTTTCTGATACATTTCATGACGTTTTTCTTTATTTCGTTTACATTTTGTACAAATTCTTCCAACAGTATATAGTTCATCATTAATAGTAATAATAAAGCACTGTAGTACTGTACCTATACACATGAAGATACGACTCCCTAAGTTTCACACTTCCAGCACCTAAGATCTCGACTTCCGTCGATATGGCTTAATTGTTATTAAAGACCACGACGTCGACTGGAAATATAGCGCAGGAGGTAGTAGCGCTTCATAGATTATAATAATTTTTTAATATCCCCCACTGTATTGCAACTCTTTTGTTATATGGTTGATGTCTGCTTGTTCATTTGCTTTTCATTTTCTGCTCATATTGCCTAACACAGACAGACTTAAATACGCTAGAGTATTTTAAGGCATGCTAACATTCTTCGTAAGGCAGGAATGCCACATTTATATCCCCAGATCAAGAAAAAAAATCTTTCCCGCAGATTGGCAATTAGGACTAACACACAAATTTATCAAAGCTTATCGTACACGTTGTGACAAGAAAGAAATGTGGTTTGCGTGCATGTAATTAGTCGATACAATGAAACGGACTGTGTGGCACAAATGGAGGTTATTAACATTTGCCGGAAACTGAGTGGCGTAATTGTATAGTAACAAAAAGCTTTGACGGAAAAATATTTAAGTAAAACAACAGAATGTATTTAGAGTAGCTACAAGTAACTTTAAAATTCAGGCAACCGATAACAGTAAAGCACTCTTTGAGAAAGACAGATATGAAACGTTACAACATGATGGATTTTAATGCATCAGTGTTTAAACTGAGCAAACTGGCAGATCAGTTGATAAACCGCGTGCTTTCGAAACATTGGATTTCTGGTTCCGATTTTTTAAGAGCTCTGTTTGATCGTATGGCATTCTACGTTACACCGTAGGTCTACAACTACGACAAAGAAACTTTATCATCATGTCGGAAGAGCACACGAATTAACTAGTACACCAGTCTGTTTGTTACAACAAGATTGAATTAAGTCTTATTAATTTTATTGTAAATTATCAATGGAGCACGAAATGTAAACAATACATATAAAGTGCAGAACCTTGCTCCCAGAGCGTAAATCGATCCTACGTTAAACGAACCTTTTGCGCGTTGTTTACTATAATGACTGGACGAGCTATTAACAAACATAATTTCAAGATTACACTGCACAGGAGACTCGAACTCGCAGTAAAAATCGAACATGAACCGCGGATGAGTTTTAAGGAGAGCTCAGATGTTTGAGAGCATAAACCTATTATGCACTTCTTCAGATATTCATCTTCTTTTTTGATACCACGCACACAATGCTTACCAGCATATAACAAGGAATTTATCGCGACTGTTTTCGCTATAAATCCTCCGGTGCTTTTCATAGCTTACTTGTTTCGTCATTATTAAGGTTCGGATCTTTCGGACCATAAAGACAGAGAAATATGCATGCAAATATGACCCTAAACACGGGAAAATATGACCTAACATTTAAATTTACTATATACCAAAACATGCTCAATTATATATCATTTATTTTATCTAGTCGTGTCGCTTTAATGTAGACAACATAATTTGCTTCCATGCACTCACTACAACATTAAAAACAATTTTAAATCGCTTTGTTGAAGTCACTTTAGTTTCACATAATTTACAGAATAGAACTCTTTCGTCTGTACTAAAATTCTCCTCTCCACATTCCTTTACGTAACTCCGTAACATTGCACTTTCAGAAGATTTTGTTTTCTGTATGGCGGTATTCATTGATCCACTGCAGGGATTATTTTAAAAAGTATTGGCGACAATGGTACATTGATTGAAGCAGCTCGACACATTCATGCTGTTTGCTGCCCTTTCGAGATTAAATGTTGGGTGGGTTTACAGAATGACAATGACGTATAATTTTAATTATTGTCTAGTGAATTCTGCTCAATACAGTTACATATAGTTTCGTTTTTTCGTCCAATAATAGGAGTACATTTCTGCAAACAATTATCTTAATTTCTTGTCATCTATAACTTCTAGTACCATTAAAAATTTAGCCGATTTTCCACAAAATATGACATATTATTATCGTTATAAGCCCAAACCAGGAAAATGGCTCAAATATGCATTTTTATGATATATACATTTAAATACAAGCAGAAACCTTCAATCAGTTTTTAATTCAGCAATAAAGCTCAAAAAGAAGGTAGGAAAAAAATATAACTTGTCATAAAAATCCGAACCCAAGTCATTATTAAAATACATCTTCAGTGCCCAATTCTGGCTTCGCATTTGAGAGGACGCGGGTTCGAATCCCCGTCCAGGCATCCAGATTTGGGTTTTCCATGGTTTCCCCAAATCACTCCAGGCGAATGCCGGGATGCTTCCTTCAAAAAGGCCATGACCGAATTCCTTCCCGTTCCTTGTCCCTCAGTCCCATCCCGCCTCTAATGACCTTAGCCGTCGACGAGGCGTATAGCCATAAGTAAAAAAAAAAAAAAAAAAAAAAAAATCAGTGCCCAAGGTAACATCTACTGTAAAGCTGTAAACAAGCTGAGTGTGCCTGTCATTTGCCCAGCCATCATGCAAAAACTACTGAACCAATCTGGTTGCGGTTTGCACATTTGAAAGCTTATAGTAAAGCTTAAAATTTGATGTACATCTTATGTCTCTACGTGACAGTGAAATGAAACAAGAGTGATATTTTATTAGCATTGAGAACAGATAGAAGCCACAGATGACACTGCATCTTAAATGGTATACCTTTATGAGATACCACCAAAGATAATGCTACAACAAAGATACAACCTCCACCCTTTTGATTCTATTAGTATTGTGTTTTGACTACGTAACTTTGGTCATTTCTTCAGTTTTCTAAAGCATAGTGCGCTAGAATGCAAGCAAGACATGAGCAAACCATTACATCAAAGATTAACACTCTTATAAGCATGATAGAATTGCGGAATTTAATTTTTATACTTTATTATCATTACGTTTATGCTATGCGGAAGAACAAAAGTCAAAAACATTACCACACACATTCGCACGGGCGAAACAGCGGGAAAACGCTAATTTATATGTAGATATACGCCTACGTTACTGTTAACCTGATTTCTAAAAGAGATTATATTGACTTACATTATTATCAATTAAACTTTTTCCTATGTCGGTTCGCATGTGTTCTGTATAAGCTGTGACTGCCACTGTATTTTCCTCATACCTTTTCTTAAAATGAAGATTTGTAGTAACTATGTCACACTTCAGAAACCGAGCGTGGTGGGTGAACGGTTAACGTTCTGGCCTCGCTTTCGGGAGGACGGCGGTTCGAATCCCCGTCCGGGCATCCAGATTTGGGTTTTCCATGGTTTCCCCAAATCACTCCAGGTAAATGCCGGGATGCTTCCTTCAAAAAGGCCATGGCCAAATTCTTTGCCGTTCCTTGTCCCCAGTCCTATCCCGCCTCTAATAACCTTAGCCGTCGACGAGGCGTAAAGCAATAACAACACTTCAGAACAGTTGTCACTATTGGCAGTTTTCAGGCCTGAATTATGGTGGTTATTAGGGTTAAAGAACTATACGTTATGCCTCGTTGACGTCGAGATCATTAGAGGCGGGAAAGTACTAGGAGCAAGGAATGGTAAGGAATTCAGACATTGCCTTTGAAAAAGCCATATCTGCATTTGCCTGGAATGATTTGCGGAATCTGCTAGTTGAAGAGAAACCACTGGAAATAAAATCCGTCGAATGCGTGTTACCGCATTCACTAAACACTTTCCAAAAATTTCAATAAGAAGTGATTTTTAATCCAGTTTATTATTTTAGTTTTGCAAATTGTTTTAAAAGTTTTTAAAATTGTGGTGGGACTAACGTTTTAAACAAAATTAAAAAGTATTTTCCAGAATTTTTAATTGGACTATTCATAAATTCTATATATAATTTCGTGTCTGTTTTTTGTAAAACAATTGCCTATTATGGAATTAAATTCATTAAAATTAGTCATCTACTTATGTTGTGAAAACAAAAGTCCATAATGATTGCTATAGTTTTGCTGATGTCTAAAAATCACTGTAAGCTATGAAAGCATTTTTAAAAATAGAGGGGAGGGATTAGCTTTTTATAAATTCCCCCCTCCACCCCTCCTACACACACACACACACACACAAACAAACAATACAGTCACACAATACACACACACGATACGCTCAAACCGTATTTTTGTTACAAAGTCTTCTAATGAAAGATAAAATAGAAAAATTGCAACTGTCTATTAACTACAGAAATAGGTAATTACAACTTTTAACAAATTATAGAAACTCAGGGTCTAATTTACGTAACAAGGTAGACAGCTATGTAAAATTAGGGGAATATATGAAAAAGTTTTTATTTGGAATGTGAAACATTCCTGACGTAGCTCATGGCTGTAGCAGGATCTGAACCCGGGATCTTGGAGGGGAATCTAATAGTTTTTTTCTAAGGTGGCTTTCGATCTCTCCTAGTATTTATACTGATCTATCTATTTGATCAGGCCTCGCTTATATTATTGTGGATCACTTGAGTGAGGTCAATCCAAGACGAACAATATTTAAAACTACCTATATCTGAGGCCGGAGTCGAATAGTCAACCCTTATAATGTAAGGCCATCGTTCTAGCCCCTACTCTGCCAGCGCCAGATCTCTGTAACCGATGATGACTTCTCCTTCAATATGTTTAGGTGAAAAACTTCCTATCCAAAACCAGTGCCGTGGGCGCTAAAGCTGCTTACACGAAGATTATACCTTTCTGTCTCGTATCAACAACCAAAGACAAACGATTACATAACGTCTCGAATGCCAGCTTCTTTCGGTAACTCCCATTCGTTCGCTATTGGTGTATGAAAAGAAAATTATTAACAGCAACAAAACAAGAGCTCGGCGATGTTAATTTGTAAGGCGGGAGGCAGTTTATTCGGTCACGCCGATTGACATGTTGCAAACGTGTCGATCACGGGAGACAATCGCCTGCCCGCAGCGGTAGGCTTTCTCTGCCGTGTGGACTGACAGCCAATCCGTGAGGCACAAAGGAGAGGCACACTTTGTTTCGGATTGGCGGTCCGCAGACAATGCACGGGAATCGGAGATCTCGTTCGTGTTAACGCCAAAGCGCCGCCACGTCTCCAGTCACTGTCTCGCTTTCAATTAACCAAGTGGCGTACGCTCACCTTCTAATAATTCGTCTTGTTTGCTTCTTTCGAAACAGACATAGCTGGTAACAAAAATGACGGCAACCGTGTTATTTCTTCTAAAGAAGTAAAAACACTGGAAATAACGTAAACACGTCAGAAACCTGAAAAATGAATTTATCGATCCTGATGAGTGGTATAAGGCTTGGACCAGGAACTTGGGGGAGGGGGGGGGGGGTCGCAGGTTCCTATCCCCAACTGACTAACAAGATTTCGATTTTCTAAGTGTTCCCGAAATCGTTCGGGGTGTAAGCCAGGATGGTCCCTTCAATAGACCATGGACGAATTCTTTCCCGTTCCGTGGTCACAATCCTCTACCACCACTGATGACCATATCTCAGACCATTTCTATGGGCGACATGTCAGTCGAACGTGCGGGCCAGGGAAGCAGTAGTACCCGTCGTTCTTCTAAGAAGACTGCCACATGTGGTCTGACATTGTCCTGCTGAAATACGGCATGTTGAATTGCCTGCAGAAGGGGCACTACCTCGGTTTCTAAAATCTTCCTGATTTAGATATTGCTGAATGAGGTTTGATAGCATGTTAAATCCAATAGCGCGCCAGAACATCACTCTTATCTTTTTTCAGCTAAGCCGCTCAACGATACAGTATGCCTACGGTAGCGTCTAACACGCAGCAATCACTTGAGAACAAGTTCAAGTGAGACTCGTCCGAACACGTTACATTTTGCCACTCAACACACCAATGACGTTGTTGGAGTGCCTATTGCAGTTTGAGGCGATGGATGTTTCTGGTCAATGGAAGCTGACACAATGGTATGCGTGCCGCCTGTCCAGCCCTCAGCAGACAACGTCGAACCGTCGACGCAGGAGTTTCCACATTTGTTGCAGTGCTCCAATGTGGAGCCAATACAAAGGACGAAGCTGTTTCGTCGGTTACGACAATGCAGACAGGATGGCGCTGTGGTCACATTGTGTCGTCCAGTATCCGCTCGTCGCTGAGTACGACACTCTTCTATCCACTGGTTCCATACACGTATCATCACCATAGCAGCGTGCACTGTACGAGCCGCAATGTCACGGCACGACAAATTCGTTTCATGGAGACCATTATGTCTCCCACGTTCGAGCTCTGTCGCATGCTGATATTGCACCCAAGCATACCAACACGTCTCTACTTCATTTAACGGCTTTACTCCAACTGTGTGTGGCACGACAATAACCTGTCCTGGACACAAAAGAGGGCGCTGCTAGGCCAATGCGCACGTCAGTTCTCTGCAACCCTACTCCCTTATTATGGGTCCACTGTTCAACACATTCTCCGTTTTTGGAGTGATTCAGACCATAAAAATTCCAGGTCCATGCCTGGCCACTCATCAGGATCGACAAACTCGTTGAAATTTTCACAGTAGTCTAGCTATTTAAGTTTTAAAATCTTTGGATCGTGGAGCGTTGTTTGATTATCATTAGCAATGCGTGCGCCTGCCACAGCCGAAAAAGAGTTTTTGGTTACACGGACTGAAGAACTACTATATACCAGCAAATAACTGATGTATTTTTATAAAGTTTGTTGTAAAAGTAAGGGAAGACACTGTGACGATGAATATGTTGTCGTCATAATGTTGCAACAGTTTTGTTGAGAGATATCTGACAAATAAATAGTCAAAAACCAATATTATTTCCATTTGCTCATGACACGGACTACCATACACTGTTTCCTTGGCAGTGAATTTTTATTTCCTTTATTTGTTAAAGATGTATTCTGCCATTGTTTACAGCAAAGTAATCTGACATAACTTGGGTGGACACGTAAGCTTCTGCTTTATGGCCTGCAGGTGGTTGAAACTACATAATTACATTTCGCACATGCTAGAGGAGTCTATGCAAAAAACCTCGTAACATTAATTTCATCATAAACATCGTTAATAGTTTTATTGTTTTCATTACTTATTCACTTTATAAGCAATCTTGTCTGTCGAATGTAATGTCATATCATGGATTAACGCAGGCACAAAACAAAAACGCTCAAACAGGAATCATTGATTTACTAAAGAGAAACGTAAAAAGTTTCACAGCAATGTATAGTGCCTGAAAGGAACAGTACTCCTAAATATCCCTCAAAGTAGTAGCCTAGGTTATCCACATTCATTTACCAACGCTGGCGAAGGCTTTGGATGCCATTGGCTGTGTAATGTGAACAATTTTTGCCTTCACTGACAATGTTTTGGGTGTAACGTGAGCTACGTCTTTGAAAGCTGCTTGCTTTCCCTCTTACTGCTACTGTAGGCTACAGTACTGTGTTAATATTGTGCAATGTACTAAAGTAAAACAGCGATTTCTTTTCACTTAATCTTTGGTTTGTTCCTGAAGTAGAATCCAAAACACAACGCTATCTGAGTACGGCAGTCAGAAGTTAATTTTTCACGCTTTGAGACGTGTATACTTGATTTTCGAAACAAATAACATTTTTGCCACTATTTATGTATGTATCAAAAGCCGTTTAATCTAGTAGACGAGTCGATGAACTACTTTCTGCAGTTCATATATCTACATTTTTGGCAGCGTGCTTAGGAACGAAAGAAACATCATTTCTCTCTGATATTTTATGGCTTTTTGAGTCGTTGACGTTGAGGTCATTAGAACCAGGAGAGAATTGTAGGCAAGAAACTGTATGTTATTCAGTCATGTTTTTTTAGAAACAATTCTGGCACTCACCTGGAGTGACTGCGGGAAATATTGATTCCAGGCCTCACGAATTCCAGTTTCAAACACCTTACATGTTTCATATCTAATCTATGAGGATACGTTATTAATAATGCTGTGGCACATTAAGGCATAAAACCACTATTCTTTGTTTACCTGTAACGCAGTAAAATGATTGAAAAGTTTATACAGAATTTGAAATAAAATAAGGACCAAATGAAACCTCAAACAGTTAAATGTTAATCTTCCAGTCCTTTAAAAATCTATTTTTTTCCTTGCGGCTCTACGCCTCATCGACGTCAAGGTCATTAGAGGCGGGAAAGGACTGGGGGCAAGGAACTGGAAGGAATTCTGCCATGGCCATTTGAAGAAAGAATCCTGGCATTCGCCTTGAGTGATTTGAGGAAACTATGGAAAATCCAAATCTGGATGGCCGGACGGGGATTCGAAACGACGTCCTCCCACCACGCTCGGTCTAAATATCGATAGCTACATAGTGGCGGTTTTCCTCATTAGAAGATATGAAGATTATATTAGAGTTATATCAGAGTTATTAGAATCCTAGGGCTCTGTTTTTATTTAGGTATATTTTTCTGTTTTATAACCGAGGAAAATATGATCACCAATACTCATGTCTCATTCACACGAAGGTCTTCGTATAGCATTTATTCTGACCATATCTGAAGGAAAACAGTCGGTGTTTAATCTGAGCTTAGTACCGCCACAGCAGTTCTCCACGGAACTTTTGGTTTGTGAATCCGTCGCTGCTTAGCAATTTGCGGGATGAATATGTTCGTAGTACATACCGCATTAATGTCGTACTCAGCGGTCCAAGAATGTGCGCCTGCAACTTATGCTGACGCAGTTACATCAGCGTTGTGTTGGTAGCAATAGCAGGCGCAACACTTGGAGTGCCGTAATAGTAAGTCTTAAGAGCTGTTTATTCAAACATGATGTATTGTTTCTGTTTATTGTTAATTTATAAAAAAAATTATTCCATGAGAAAGTAGCTATACCGCATAATAGACGCGAAGAATGTACGTTTAGAAGTAATATATTTAAAGAAAAATGTCTCTAAATGAATTAATATTTCTAGAAATATTTTCGTTTGAATCCCATATTATTACATAGCCACGCTTCAGGCATGCACTTGTGTCCAATATTTTGTGTATGTGGCTTCAGCTGATTTCGTTTAATTTATTTTCCACTAGCGCAGTAGTTTTCGTCTCTAATTTTATTGCCACACCGTCACTGAATTCATCTGAAAAATAAAACGCCACAACAGTTCTCAAAGTGGAGATTCTTCTACCACATTCGATGGCAAATTCGTATAACACTAAATTCCGTTGATATCTCTAAACAAAATTTTTCAAGAATAATTAACTTCATTTATATCACTTTTCACTGGAAAATATGAAAGCTTAAATCTTCACTAAAAATTACTTGCAGATGGAAATTAGTTTGATTTTCGTGGTGAAATGCAACGTAAAGATTTTTAAAATTATTTCTCTTTATCTTCAAAGTTCTTAAACTTCGGCACTGAATTCCTTAAAAATTAATGTGGAATGTGTGGAATGCACTTCATTCACCATCGTTAGCATAAACTGTTATTAGGATACAATAAATTGTATGATTTTTTTTTTTTATTTCTTGCTAAAGCTAAATTTACACCAACATTACAAAGTAAACAATACTGAACACATGAAACAACAGTCACAACTGAACAAATTATGCAATTTTCCTGGATCACACCTAATTACTACGAATTGAAACTGTATTTGTGAAGTATTTAAATGAAACCAGTCATCGGAAGATTCGATTCATATCAAGTGATAGAGAAATGTATTGAAGTCCACGAGTATTAAACTCCTCTCTGGTCATGCCATCCAAGTAGATTGTAGGCTGACAACGGACCTCTCAGAACAGATACTTTCTTGGAAATAATCCGTAAACATTTCGGCGATATACGGGATAAGCGACATCGTGGAGTTGACCTTGCAGCACGCCGCGTGTTTCACCCTACTACTGTGCGAGATGTGAATAGCAGGGGGAGATGGAGCGATATAAGTGTTGGGCGCCACAAGACGGATGGCAGGGTGGCATGTGGAGCCTCTGGCAGCCGATGACCGATGGAGGGACGATCTAACTACGATCGACTCACAGCAGTTAAGGCAGCGATGATCGTCAGCTTAGCTACGTCAATGTCGAAACTGTCAGAAGTGTTGCAAATTTCTTAATTGGAGGTTTAAAACCTAACGTTTGTTTTAGGTCCCCCTGAAGCATTTTGTACAACATTCAGTGTGATGATATACGTGTGTGACCTCTCTGAAACATAATATTCATCTAATATTGTTCATAATCGCGCTTTTTTTTTTTTTTTTTTTTTTTTTTTTTTTTTTTTTTTTTTTTTTTTTTTTTTTTTTTTTTTTTTTTTTTTTTGTATCCTGTACATGAACCAACTTGTCCACACAGAATTTTAAATTTTTGCTACTAGCTCACAGATAAACGATCAAAGAAATGTTAGCTCGCTAGGAAAAATCAGAAGTCAGGGGTGTTTTACCCATTTCTTGGAACTCCTCCCCTCCTTCTATACTTATGTTGCATCAAATGTTTTTTTAACACGTTTGTGCGCATCATTTGTTTCTACCACCCTTTCAAACTGCCAATGATTTGGAAGATTTTATGGTTCTTAGTGACCCACAAGAATATTCAATATTTTTCACATAGCTTCTCTACAAGAAATTCTTGAAGCGGTGCTGTCTTGTGTATTTGGTATAACATTTAATATGATATTATATATGAAACTACCTCTATGACCTTCTCTAAAGCATAATATTCAAGTCATATTGTTCACTTTCACGTTACATTTTGTATCCTATATTAGAATTTTATTTGTTTACTGATATATGTTGAAGTGTATTGTTACACTGCATTGAAAATATTTGCTAGAAGATGGAACTGTAGCTCACACAGGTGGACGGTCGAAGGAAGGTAACGGTAACTGTCCGGTTACGTTCCGGAATGCGACCTTGGGCCGGGTAGCCCTCAGTGTAGGAACAAAGCGTGGCCGCGAGGGTGACGTGGTGGGGGAGAGTACAGTCGTTTGCGAGCTGTGTGGCGGGTGCGTGGCCAGCCTGCAGAAAGAGATGTGCGGCGACTACCGCCGCGCCGGTGTGGTCTGTGGTGGTTCGTGTGTTCCATGTCGTTATCGAAGTGGACGTGGGTCTCCGACGGCCAGCAGAAAATGGAACCATCGTGTCGGACGGCTGCGGACAGCAGACTCGGCACCTCCGCTAAATGGTGACTCCGCTGATGTGGTGATCACCGCAAATCATTATCGTATCTATCAAATCTCTGCCACCCTTGAGAAAATTTCACTGCCCCGCTGAGCTGACATATAAAACCCTGAGAACTGATGTGAAATGAACCCATTGTTGGATTTCAAGATGTTTGTTTAACTGTGTTATAGGCTGTAATAACATTTGATGAAGAATAATTTTGCAGTAAACGTATATTAATGTCAAACGTAGGTACAACATCCCGATTCCTCATAACAGCGATTTCAATCATTAATAACATTTTTATTGATAATTTATGAACAAACGAAAAGTAATTTAATTCTTAACGAGACGTGTAAACCTTAACGCTTAGTCGACGATGAAGTCATTAGAGCTACGAGAGCTTTGTTGGCAAGGAAAGAGAAGAACGTTGGTTTTGGAAATTATTAAGAGACCATCTCGGCTTCGGCTTTTGAATGAATGGTTCCGGAAAACCATGAAAAAACTAAATCTCGATGGTTACGCAGAGGGTCAAATTAGCGTCCTTCCGAATGCATCGCAACATTAAAAAAAATGAGAGCTCACTTCAAACCATTTCCTTTGATGTTCAAAAAGTTTGTAAAATGGTCTTGAAGAATATATGAAAAGAACACAAGTAACTTTTATAATTCCTCAGACTTCCACGGCCATCTTTGTTCATAATTACCACCTCCAAAGCGATTGAGCAGGAGGACAAGAAAAACCTAAAAAGAAACAATTGCATGATGCCTAGGTTCTATGGATTGCCCAAAGTGCACAAAAAAAGAGGTTCCCTTACGTCCGATTGTGAGCGCGGTCAACTCACCTACTCATCCACTTGCGCGGTATGTTGCCAATAAACTGAAACATCTCACGGAAGATATCAGATTAGCTGTAAAGAACGCAGCTCACTTTATACAAATTATTGATGATCTGACGCTAGAGAAGACTGATGTGATGGTGAGTTTCGATATTGTCTCATTATTCACTAATGTGACGGTAGACGAAGCCGTTGCTGTAATACGTGCTGAACTTCTTGCACAAGGAAAGTCTACTGAGTGGGCTGACCTGACAGAGTTCTGCCTTAAGTTAACTGTGTTCCAATACGGTGGTCAACTTTATGCTCAAGTAGAAGGTGCGGCAATGGGCTCCCCACTTTCACCTGTAGCCGCCAACATATTTATGGAATCATTCGAGATGAAGGTACTTAAAAACGCGCGCCTAAAACCTACAAAGTGGATCCGTTACGTTGATGACACCTTTGTCATCTGGCCTCACGGTAAGGAGAGTTTGCAAGAGTTCTTAAACCACCTGAATAGTGCCCACCCAAGAATTCAGTTCACTATGGTTGTGGAAGAAAATGTACAACTGCCATTTCTCGATGTCCTTGTTCACAAGCGAGGCGATGGACGTTTGGGTCATACTGTGTATCGCAAAGCGACCACACTAATAGGTATCTGCACGCCATGTCGCACCATCATCCGGCAACGAAGAGAGGCGTATTAACATCACTCAACTAGCTAAGACAGTATGTGACTCGGAAAGTCTGAATGAAGAAATTGAGACACTTACAAAAATATTACGAGCCAACGGCTATAGTGAATCCGACATCAGAAGGGTTTTAAGGCCCAAAAAACCTATGGGAGACGTCAACTTATCCCATGATATTAATGTGCCAATAAAATTCGCCTGCCTCCCATACATACAGGGTATCACTGACCGGATTGGGAAACTGTTAAAGCGGGTGGAGGTGCGAATAGTATATAAGGCTAACTGCAAACTTGGTCAGTCACTGACAAAAGTAAAAGACAGATTACACCCACACCAGCTTATGGGTGTTTACGAAATCCCCTGCAGCTGTGGCAGTGTTTATATCGGCGAGACAGGTCGCACTGTGGCGGAGAGACTTAAAGAACATATCCGCCACTACAAATATAACAACAGCAACAAATCCGGCGTAGTCCGCCATGCTATTAATACCGGGCATGAAATAAAATTTCAAGAAACGAGGCTACTGTGGAGAGAAGACCAGTGGTGGCCCCGACGGGTGAAAGAGGCAGCAGAAATTTTAAAAAATACCAACAACATCAACGAAGATAGCGGCCTTTTACTCTGCGATGCTTGGCGCTCGTTGCTATGTCAACATAAACAGTATCTCTGACGAAGGCTGGAGGATACCAGCCGAAAGCTTAGGTAATGAAATAAACAACGCGGCATAACCAGAAAGTCAATTAAACTTTGTTCTGACTTTCGGAAAGACGAGATTTATGAAGTTTCTGATAAGAATTACCTACTGCTTTGAAAGTAAGAGGATAAATAAAGCTTGCTGGGAAGGTAATAACTGATGTACTGTCACAAATAAGAGTTTGTGTTTAGTTACTGCTTGAAATGACTTTTGTTTCACATACCCACCTGGCAGAACGAATATTGTGCTCATTATCGGTGGAACTTTGTATTTCTTCCAGGTTACTACGAGTAATTCCTCCTGAAATTAGATTGTCCTGAAGAGTGCAAGACTACAAATAAAGCAACTTACTCAGGCTTATATTCTGACACACGTGTATTTCATGTTTAGATCAATTAGCACCACGGACATTTTTAAACGTATTTGATCAGAAGAATCTGACCACGCGGGATACTGTTATGCTTAAATTAAGATTATGTTCTTAAAATTTTTCTCAAATCTATTCAGTTTTCTCTCGACACTTGTAAATGTCCACCGAAGACTAATGAGTGACATAATAACCACACAAAACTGAACCCGACTAATTGATGGAAGGCGAAACACTCCCGAAAACAAAATATGACGAATCACTGGCGAACAAAAACTATCACCGAGTCTCAAAATAACAACCACTAGCCCACGAACTAATTATGACAAATAACCGTTAGATAATTAAACAGCTTTTTTTTCAAATAAAGCTGATAACCTCGAATTTTAATGTTGTACGATACTTTGTTATGTCACAGTCAGTATGTTACAAATTGTTTATTAACAAAATTATTAACTTAAATCTCAATAAGTATGACTCATCTTCATAAAGGAATAATGAGATCTATATTTGGAATCACAAGTAACCACTTGGCATAGCTCACAACTAAATAATTTATTAATATTTTATTTGATACATTTGTTATGAAATTTGGGAGCGTTCTGGTAGCTCTGCCATATTGACAACCAACTTAATAAAAAAAAAGTTCTTGTAAAAAATTCCAGACAATGTGTAGTAAATTAATATGATTTGTTGGCGGTGACTGGTCCACTGACCAACGAATACAGCAGGCAATATTCAGCAGATATCCACTTCATCTAGCAGCCAAGGAAAGAACTGTGTGACATAACGGAAATATTTTTATTAAAAAGAACATAATATTTAGCTCCTTGAGCAAGGATGAAAATTAATAATATATACTCTTAGAGAAAGGCAAGACGATATAGGTTGCTATGGAAATAAATACTTGAGAAATGTTAGCTATCGGCGTAGAAGCGTAGATCGGATGCTTGTGATTATCATTACCTAAATGAACCTGCATCTTCGGAGATTAACCAATTTCGATGTAATCCCTAGTGGTTTAAAATAATATACAATAAACAAAAACTGTTTGAATCGAAAGAACTGAATTATTTATAATTATAACTACTTCACAAATCATCGAGAGCATCACAACTGAGCCGAGAGTTTGTACGGTACCAGGAGTCAGTGAACCTGAGCTACAGTAAGACACAAAATAAATGTTCAAAGTTTATCAAGTAAGATAAATTGATGTAAATATGTAATATTTTTTCTCTCAATAAAGATCATAGTAATTTATTTAAAAAAAGTTACTAAGGCGCTTACTTTGATAAGTTCAATGGTGCGGTCGTGGGTTCAAATCTCGGTGGGTGCAGAAATTTTTTAAGAATTGTATTTGATCATATGAACTATGATAGGAAGTTCAGTGGTTAGGATTCCAGGTTAAAATATTGATCCCAGAGGATAGGAACTGGTTGTGGACACAATGGTTTAGTAGGCCTCCTTTGGGAGGATCTAACCAACCTTCGGGCAGTGGGATAGGTTAGTTTTTTTTTTTAATGAAAGTTGGAACAAATACAATTTGATTGACTGAATATTTAGACCATGGGATTCTCAGTCATTATGCGCAGCTTCTGGACTGGTCATACAGATGTGGACGGTGAGCTGAGGTGATGTCTTCATGCCGTGTTCGACGGGTGTATCTCGGCACAGAGTTGGCTCTTTCTCAGGTCTGACATGCGTTACTGTTGTATTGAAGTCTCCATACACCACGATCCTATCTCTGGTCTTCTCAATACACAACGATTCCGAACTCAGGTTGACCCCGACCAGTCCTTCCCAATGACCGAACAGAAAAAGTCCTCTCGAAATCGTGTTCAGAAACCATCGACGTCTTTTTCATATCCTCCCTTCTGTTATTGGTTCGAGCAAAGTAAAATTATATAAACATTTACAAAAAATCCCTGACTTGGGCTGACAGTCTTTCTGAAGCTATGACATTTGCCAAATAATTGAAAATGCTGTTGTCACTGCACCTCTGGCTTCCTATTCGGTTTCCAGTATTTCACATAAACTGCAAATCACTCAGGGTCCAATTAATTTATTCGCCGAACCACACGGTTTTAGCTACAGCATTCCTGACTTTCCAGGAAGTGACAGATCGCTTAATCGCTACGGCCCCTCTCTCTGACGCATTCGCCGGTTGCTATTCGCGACCGGAAAAGGGACCACTACAATTTGGGTTGAATTTTTTCAACACGATACATTTGAAATTACTTACATGCGGCTGTAATAATGACATCAGTAATATTGTGGCAGTGAAAACAAAATAAGTTAAAAATAACTCTTAACAACTTAAATCTGCGCAATGTTAGTCTTCATCCTGGTTCAGGCTACATACAATGCAATAAATGTATCATCCGCTTGAACTAATGTATTTAGTAACATGGCGCTTCTGAAAAAAATTCAATTTTTTTAAAAGTTTATGCTATTTTGGTAACAACGAATGCCAGCAGTCATTCTGGCACAGGTTGCATTGCAATCTAATCAAAACCTCCGCAAATTTTGCTCCTTAAAAATTAAAGCTTATATCGCACTTGTATTAATACATTCATTTTATCACAATATAAAATTGATCCCATATTTTAGCTTGCTATAACAGCTACATCTGCGGACAGAGAATATAAAAACATCTACATCAAACGAATGTACGAGGCGTATTTTTTAAGTAAGTACCGTTTTGTCACACCGTGGCTGCAGCGCTACGGTCGGCGTTCCGCGCATGCGCACTGGGTACCTGCTTCTCTTGCCTATGCACTGACGCCATTACAGTCTAATTCTTCCTTGTTTACGTTGTTCACTGAGTGTTTAAGATGCCTCCGATAATCGTGAGTCCCGCAGACTGTGACGTACGGGCTGTTATAAGATTTCTTTGTACTAAAGGCCTAAAACCGATCGATATTCATCGTGAGATCTGTGCAGTTTACGGACAAAACATTATGAGTGATGGAATGGTGAGAAAGTGAGTGAGAGCATTTAAAGATGGCCGCACAAATGTGCATGATGAACAACGGAGTGGGCGTCCTTCGGTCGTTAATGAAAGTTTGGTGCAGAAAGTGGACAATAAGGTGAGAGAAAACAGACGCTTTACGATTTCCTCCTTGTGTGATGACTTTCCTAATGTTTCTCGTAGTGTTTTGTATGGCATTGTGACCGAGCACTTGAATTACCGAAAATTGTTCTCACGTTGGGTACCGAAAATGTTAACGGATGTGCACAAAACCAAACGTTTAGGCAGTGCATTGACTTTCCTTGAGCGGTACCACAACGATGGTGATGATTTCTTAAGCCAAATTGTTACGGGCGATGAGACATGAGTGGCCTACGTCACACCTGAATCAAAGCAACGGTCAATGGAATGGTGGCATTCAGATTCACCCAAAAAAGTGAAGTTCAAGCAAACGATTTCTGCCCGGAAAATCATGTGCACAGTTTTTTGGTACAGAAAAGGAGTATTGCTTGTGGAATTTCTGCCTCGTAATGAGACAATCAATGCAGCAGCTTATTGTGAGACATTGAACAATCTGCACCGTTCAATCCAGAACAAAAGACATGGCAAGTTGACCAAGGGCATTGTTTTGCTGCATGACAATGCCCGTCCACATGTGGCTAATCAGACCTAAGATCTCATCACATCTTTTCGATGGGAAACTCTAGATTATCCTCCGTACAGCCCTTATCTGGCGCCCAGTGACTACCATCTGTTCCTGCACTTGAAGAAACACCTGGGCGGTCAGCGTCTTGAAGACGATAACGAAGTCAAAACAGTTGTGATACAGTGGTTAACAAGTCAGGCGGCAGACTTCTATGAGGAGGGTTTTCAAAAACTGGTACTACGTTATGACAAGTGCCTCAATATTGAAGGGAATTATGTAGAAAAGTAGAGTAAGGTACAGGCTTTCATGTAAAAATAAAATTTTTGAGATATATTTGCACGTCTTTTTTTAATTTCAAAACGGTACTTACTTAAAAAAACATGCCTCGTACATAAACAAAAAGCAACTAATAAGTAATATGTGGATTTACACTAAATACATACTTTTCTTTTTGATTATTTTGCAATTTTAAATATTACAGAAACGTTAATTGATAGCCTTGTTACAACAGCGAGAGAGGGAAAATGTTTGCAACATACCCAACCGCCAAGCGTTCCTGCAATCAGCATAAGTTGAACTCGTCGTTATAGCCGAATTCTGTTGAAACATTTATACACATCACATTGCAATTTTAGTCGATTTACCAACTTACGACAACACTTGATTTAAAATATGCCTCTTGGTAATAGGAAGAATTGTGGCAGTCTTTCTGGGCCGAATGTTTTGGAAACAATGCAGCCTTTTATTTTTGTATCGAGAAAGTCAACATTCACTGAAAGGTAAACCTCATAACTAGGGTTCGGATCTTTAGGACCAGTCATATTTTTTTCCTGCCTTCTTTTTGAGCTGAAATGCTAAATTAAACCCTGATTCAACTTTTCTGATTGTATTTTATATAGCATCTAAATGCATATTCAGTTCATTTTCCTAGTTTTGGTCTTTTTCTATAATATTTATGGTTATATGGTCATATTTGGAGGAAAAATCTGATAGTTTTTTAATAGTACCGGTAATTCAGTAGACATAGATGAGAAGAAATTAACAACAGTACTGCACTTCTGCCTACTGGTAGCAGGGGAAAATAACTACTTTTCACTGTTGTCAGAATTCACCAGTCAAGAATTAAAGTTATAAATTATTGTCACTCTCTAAACGTAATGCTCTACCTGTCTTCAAATCTCGACAATGCAGCAGAAGCATGCCTGTGTCGATCCGCGTCATTCAATATCTCGATGAAATATCCTCAGTCAGCGTTAAATCTGCAGATGATCAGTGAGTAGACTACCGCCATGCTAAAGGTAAAATTTTCTGAAAGTGCGAAGCTACGTAAGGGAATTTAGAGAGGAGTATTTTTGTATAGGTGAAAGAGTTCTATTCTGTGAATTATCTGATATTAAAGTGACTTCAACAAAACTATTTAAAATTTAATTTCCCAATGGTGCAGCGAGTGCACGGAAGCAAATTATGCTGTTTACATGAAAGAGACACTACTAGATAAAATAAATGATGTATAATTGAGCATGTTTTGATGTATATCAAATTTAAATGGTTGGTCATATTTTGTCATTTTAGGTCATATTTAATAACCATTTTTAAGGTCACATTTTCCTGCATATTTCTCTATTTTTTTTGTCATAAAGATCCAAACCTTACTCATAACTATTTCCTGTCGATTCGGATATTACAAAAATATAATTAAAACTACACATAAAGTTAAACGTTGACTGAAAACACAGTGAAATAGTCATCGCTCCGCTGAAAAACCGGCATTACTGATTAATTCATTTTAAGTAATCACAATTATTTCAAAGAACGTTTTACCATTACAGTAGTAAATACAAACTATCTAATCCCTTTCAGAATCGGTTACATTCCATGCTTGTTACGTTCTTTCTTTATACGAAAATAATTATTAAACCAGGAAGAGAAAGGTACTGTAGCATCGCGCGGAGAATAAAACATTACAACAAACAGAGGAAAAATCTGATGTCGAGGTATTTCTCTTTTGTTTACTACTTGAGGTCGGTGTGAAGTGTTTGAAACGAGCGCGCTGCCTGTTTTGGCTACATCTGGCAGCTGAGCGGAGACATACGAGCAGCGCTGTGCGACACAGTGCGCGAACAGGGAGGCAGAAGTGCGTGGGAGGTGGCGTACTCTACCTCCAATTGCTACAAGTCATACTGACCTTTTTACTGTATTTGAAGGAAACTTCTGATTCCGTTATACGAGTAGTATTCATTCTTATTGTGACACAAAGCCTTTTGAACTAGAGGATATAGCATCTAAACAACTCATTATGGAGACTATTCCAACTTTTCCAACGAAGGTAATGATTCTATGATGCTCCACCTCCATCAACCACTCTCGAAAAAAAACAACTTCCACATTTTTTTGGATAGCAGTCAGATCTGAAATGACCTGAAGGATGCTACTGAGTGATATTTAACACGAACGGAAGATTTATTTTTAATCTTCGGGTGAGAATTCACCATAGAACTAAACACGATTACTAAAAAATGAAATAATAGTTGTTATATTTATTTCGCTTCCCCAAAGAATTCATTACTATTCTCGTTCTGTTTGAAGGAAATAAAAGTCACCTTAGCTTTAAAAAACATTTGACAGATTACATTGTATTCACACAGAACAATCAATAGGTTGACAAGAAATTTTCAGTTTCTAAGAAACTGCTTATGGCTCTTATGTGGAATAGCGGTCACTTGGGAAAGGTTTAGTGTTGTGTCATTGAACATGGAAGCATTAAAAGAACGGACGAATACAAAAGAGACATGGAGTATTTTATTAGGCCATACGACCTGAATTACTTTACTCAAGGGATGATGGAACTTGGAATATAAGCAAATAAAGAAAAATTCAAAAATATTACTGCAAAATATAAAACACAATGCGACTAAGAGATATTTAAAATACAATCTTCTTACTCACCTATTTTCTTTTTATTCCACATCCTGTTACTTTATTTGCTTTTCTATTAATCACCTTCTGAAATTGTTGAAAAAGAGTCGTTCCAGTGTTTTAAGCTTATCCCTTTTTCCTCTTTTCAGTGACAAGTCTCTTGCTTTTTCAATCTGTATTTGTTCATCCGTTATGTCTTTGTTCATACCAATATCCCCTTCTTTCTTATACCAGTTTGCTTATTTTGCACTTTCTAAAGAGATCGTATATCCTCATTCTGTATCCTGCCCTTCTGTATTTTTCCTATTATTACAGTTAATATTTTCATTTCGCGCTTTTCTAACAGCTCTTTTGTTTTTCCACACTTGGCTTCTGCACCTTTGCTGTCGTTGGGCACCACGACTCTCTTGGGTTAGATCGTTCTAACTAAATGTGGTGCTCGACGTAAATCCTCATGAAAATAAAAAAAATATCTTGCTGTTTGCAGAATCGTTGGACGCATTATGTTCGTTGCCATCTGCAGTAGCTATGGTATCCCAGAGATTCTAGAAGGATCTTCGGATTAGAATTTGCCTGGGAGGTCATCCATATCTGCGGTAAGGTCTTTTACGAAATGCTTTCAGCTAAAGACAGGTAGACGCAGAATTTATTTATTTTCTGGACTTATTGTTTACGGCGGACTGCCTCTGGTGAAATCTCTCCCATTTCAGTTTTTCAGGCGTCGTTTACTGCCGTAGATGACCAACCATCAACAGAACGACCACGCATTATATTACCTCGGCGACACCTTACTCTGGACAAAAAGTGGGTTTCCCAGCTGCTTGGATAAGTAATATAGCTGCAGTCAAAACACACCCATAAATCATCATTAATACAATATCGACGTTGAATTAAACTTCATATGAACATGGGAATAACAGAATTATTGAAAAATGGAATTAACCGGAATTAGTTTACTAATATAATAACAAGACCTGATTTAATATGAAAAGTATGTGAATTCTTTTACTTAGGGAATAAATTATAACTGATTGTCGAAGCAGAAATGATATTAAAAAGTAGAATAATACTAGTGAAAAGAGCGTTCTCGAAAAAGGTAAATCTTTTAGTTTGAAATGTTTAAAGAACTTACTGAAACAGCATGTATGAAACACGGAATTTTGTGATGTTGAAGCACGTTCTTTACGAATACGGGAGTAATGGAAAATAGAGGCATTTGAAATGCGGTGCTGTAGAAGAATATTGAAAATTAAGTGGACAAATGAGGAATGAAGTGGAAGTGTTTTAGTATCAATGGCTAAGGAAAGAAGTTTGTGCAAAAGTCTCGCAGAAAGAAGAGACAGAGTGGTTACTCACATTTCAAGATACGTAAGGTTGGTTAATATGGGAAAAGTTGAAGGAAAAAATAGAGGAAGACAAAGATTAGAACATATGAAGTTCGTAAATAAGTAAGGACGTAGGATGTAAGGGATATGTGAGTTTAAGAGGTTATCTCAAGACAGGAAGAGATGAAATATTGCATCAAATCAGTTGTAAGACTGATGCCAGAAAAAAAAATATTTCTTTGCCACGTTGCTTCGTGATTCGTTAAATTGACATGATGTTTCGTCAAAATATTGACAGACGGCTCTAGTGCCAACACAACATGTGGAAAGGCAGAAATGTGCAGCTGCTGGCCCTAATAACACAAATGTAAGTTTTTTTTTACTGCTTTACGCCTCGTCGATGGCTAAGGTCATTAGAGGCGAGATGGGACTGGGGACAAGGAACGGGAAAGAATTCGGCCATGGCCTTTTCGAAGGAAGCATCCCGGCATTCGGCTGGTGTGATTTGGGGAAACCATGGAAAACCCAAATCTGGATGCCTGGACGGGGTTTCGAACCCGCGTCCTCCCCAATGCGAGGCCAGAGCGCTAACCGTTCACCCACCACGCTCGGTGTAAGTAATTAGTCCCTGATGATGCATCGATAAGAGTGAAACACGTACTGCAACTAACAAATAAAAAAAGTTGTATTGGAGTTCTTTATTAATAACATTGTTGTTGAAGAGGATGAAAATTAAATTATCTTCGGCCAGAATCTGGCAACTGCGTTGAGTAATTCGTTCTGTGCAAATGTTTTATGGTTTCGTCTTCTTCCTAACCAAGCTGTATCCAAACATCTTGATATCTCCACTTTATTAGGCTGTCGTTAGTTCTTCCGAAAGAAGTTCTTAACTTTTTTTAGCGACGTCTTGGTATTCCGTTATGAAATAACTAGGAATATTTAGTGCTTATCGCAATCTTATAAATTTTTGAAGGTTTGCAGATACGTCTGCTTGCCAAGTTAGTTTAACTCCTGACTAGAGTACATAATACTTTTCCCCTATTCTGACAGGTAGCTTTTGTAAATAACTAGGCTGCCGATAATTTTCAACTTGACGGGGGTTCCATAGAAAAACTCACATAAAAATAAACATCTGGCTTTATCCAATGATTAAAGAGTCAATTTACAGTTACATAAGTGACGCAGGGTAGTGTTAGCTCTGTTCTAGGAAAGTTTGCCCCGTTACGATTATCGGGAGATTATGTATACAGCAAATAAAGTCCTCGAAAGCGGTGACAGAATTTTCTGGAGCGTTAAAAATTACGTAAACAATATAAGTGTTACAAAAACAATTAAAATTTATTCAATATTAGTTAAAACCATATAGAAACCATTATTAACCCGCCATGCGCTGAGGCGCCCTCTGTATCCTGGAGGTATAACTGAGCCGGGCACGAATCCAGGTCCCCACGTACCGGCTGTCCTTACGGCGGTTTTTAAGCGGTTTTCCCCAGCCATCAAGGTGAAAACCAGAACGATCCCCAATCTCCCTCTCAGAAACTATACGTTTCACAAACAAAAAACAGACTTATCAATTGCTGAACATAATTACACACTTCATAGATAGACGGCAACACTTTACTTTCCCCATTAGTACTTAAGGGGGCTTTAGACGATCCGTTCCCGATCACCTGATCCTGATCCCGTTCCCGATCTCACTTTCCTCCCGTGTTATATTTAGACGACCCGTCGGCCGGCTCGATTTGGTTAATGCCACACTAGCGACCAACCATCATGCATATATCCGTCTTTGCTCTGATATTTATATGTGACATTTAATAGCAATAAAATTAACTAGTTACAAATTTGGTTAATGTTTTAATATTTAAATTAAATAAGTATGGCACCATATGTATTAAAACCACAAATTATTGGTGTAACCCTGACTGCTTTGACATTGTGCGCAAAGCCTACGAAAAAGAGAAGGAATTTCTTGCGGATGACACCTGAAATTTTTGCGAATGTACCGAATTTAACAAAGAATTTCATAGCAAAGAAAGCTACAGTGATCCGCAGAGGAAAAACTGTCACGCTTCGATTTTTTTGCCACTGGAACGACGTACGAAGATTTGATGCATAGTGCTGCTACATCACCATCAATGATGTCAATCATGGTCCCAGAAATGCAGCAATCTGGTTGTTGCTGCTTTAAGGCGTCGGTACACTTCTAATAATGAAAGAAATGCCTAATTTCTCACGTCTTTGTTATGATAGAGGTTCATGTGAGGTGTTCCATAAAACTTTGTGGGTCTTGTACACCTCCAGCAACTCTATCAATACTTCTTTTCCCTGCTAATCAAATGCATCCATCTCAAAATAATAACACTGTACGACACAACACAAACAGAAAACAGGGAACCAGGCAGTGTGAACACAACTGGATGAAGCTTTACACGTACAGTTTTCAGGGCAAAGCGGTGGGGGCCCGACTTACCTCCACCTTTTCACCTTAAATCGGACGGCATTTCCACCCGATCTCCCTGTCTGGTCTCCCCACAAAAACGCAACCAGGAGCTCACTTTAGACGGACCGATTTCAGGACGGAAGAGGCGTGGCCCCGACTTACGCGAGACCAGATCGGATCGTCTAAAGGGGTCTTTTGTACGACCTGGCAATAGATGTAAATAAAATGCTTGGCATCAGTAATTATTTTTATAATTAAATCACCTGATAGACCTTGCTATCTAATCACACCACTGCGGCAAAGTCTATCATTGACTTGCTTATAAATACTGTAATGAAGCCTTACACGAATGATTGGAAGGTTTACTATATTTTAGCATAACCAATGACTGCAGTTCGGTTGTTATATTTTCTGTATTAAATTGAAACTTTTAAAAGTTGTATTTCATCTCTTTAAGAACCACGCCTGTTGTCCCTTCCAAGCTGACCGGAGGGGCGGTTTAGCTGCCGCCTGTTGCGTGGTCGCGACGCATGCGCAATGGAGTCGCTACCTGAGGGGGCGAACACGTGAGCGCGGAGCTAATCCAGGTGAGAAGAGCCCAGCGCATGCGCCGGTCGATAGGCGTCAGGTGCGCGGCGCGGACAGGTGCGCACGGACCAGGCTGCCAGGACAGCGCAGGAGGTGGCTCGCAGACTCGCCTCGCGCTCAGCAGCCGCTATTACTCTGGGTACTAATTATGGGGTTGCTTTCCGGATTTGAACTCTTAGTGCTATTCGACTTGGAGGTCATTTGATCCTTCTTGCTCTGATTCTGTAATATCCTGACACGTTATCAGGGGAAGGAGGTAATGCGTAATTCAATAGCTGTTACCGAATTATTCAAAAACTAAAATGCAGTATTCGGCGTCATATCAGATTCCTAATCCGCCCTGAGACTGCGACGGTTTGTGGCGCTCGGTGAAGGGTTCGAACTCCAGTGCTGAATAAACTTTCATCACTATGGTTAGCAGGATACAGAAGGAGAATTCCTAATCATCATTTTTTGATTAGTGCTTTACTCATCATCGACGTTAAGGACATTAGATGTGGGATAATATGGAAGAGTAATAGAAAATAATTTTGCCATAACCTTTCGAAGAAATCATCCCGGCATTCATCTGGAGCGATTTTAGAAAAGTAATGGAAAACGATCGTCTTTGGTGGTCGTACTGGTTCAAATCCGTGACTTTTCGAATGCCGGGTCAGAACTTCAACCGCTTACGCACTTAGTTCAGTTCCTAATCACTAGATTGTGTGTCATAACCTCTTTCTAATGCTTATGGCATGAAGGGAGAATAAGCTGTTGATGGAGATTTGTTCCATGGATGCGACCTAAAAATAGACAGAATCTTTCGGAACAGTAGGTATGACGAGGACAGGATTATACACATTGGGGAATGAATTTGGCCGTCCTCCCTTTGATACGCGAGGAAATAACGATTCTTCAGGATATTGATCAAACATACGTCTGTTTGATTCCTCTGCCTGTGACGACTACTTTTGTAAGGATGGTATCCTGGAGAATAAAAACTCGGGTAGGTTTCCAGATTTGCCTTTTCTGCTTATTTAACAACTAATGAATGATTAGTGTAAACTTCGTTCTGAACGATAAATGTTAGCTCCATTCATTCAAACGTAAACTTGTTTGTGTATTAAGTAATTTAAGAGGGCAATCTGGGACCGTCCCAGATGCTTACGAAAAATTTTCAAATAACCAAAATCACGACCCTCTATAAGTCTGTCCTGAGATTTGAACCTCGGCCCAGGGTATTCCACCGCGTTCAGTGCGACGGCGATTTAACCCGCACGGCCATATTGTAGAGTTAAAAATAGAATGTATGGTATTTAAAATTTTAACATATCAACTTGAACTCATTGCAGTGAAAGAAATTAGTAACCGCAAACTAGGTACAGATAGGAAGTGTGCTTTATGGACAGAAGAAAACTGCAACTATCGGCGTTAGTAATGGGGATACAGTACTCGAATGTATAAAACAATCAAAAGTTTCTGTAAATAAAAAGACAAGCAACAGAAAAACTGTAGTCATTAGACTTAAAACACACTTTAAAATTAGTAAATTATTTCGTAAAGTTATGGGAAGTTTATTGTTTTGCTTCACAGATTATTTGAATTGAAATAACATATGAAGAAAGAAAAGTTTTGATAGAAAATGAATCATTTTATATGCTTACACAATTAATAATAAAAATACTATCGTGGAGGCATGATATAAATTCGATTTTTTACAAAGCGAACAGAAAAATAAGGGTCGAAACAAAAATGGCCTCGACGCATGTCTCAAAAGGAAACTTCATAAAGAGATTACTAAAAATCAAACTCTGCACTTGAGAATAAATAACTTTTCCCCAGATTTTCTTTGATAACATTACGAGTTTAATTTGGAACAATGTTTTATACGACATATGGTACCATTATCGTTTGTTGGTAAGCTCCTCCAAGGATATGAGATTGTGAATTCGAGTTTTCTCAAAATGAATTAAGTTTTCTAATCCCTGAATACGGCAATAATCTATTGTGTGATGAGTGCTGGTTTAAATGTACGATGTACCAAATTCTGTCGGATGGGTTTGAAAAATCTGTTACAGGACAATTGTATAAATCGTTTGCACCCTTCTGATCCCTGAAATCCGTATTAGCTTCTGTTCTTAAAACGAACTTCAAAATTATTCATCACAAAATAGAGTACATACAGCTCTGATTCCAGAAAATTACCTCGCTGTTTTTGTCTCATGTGTTTTTGCGATATTATTTCCAAAACACATGAGAAACATTACATGAGACTCAACATTAGTAAAAATTACCCACAAAGCGCAGCATAAAGGCAACTCTGATGATAGTTCGAGTGGCCTCCTGGTAGGTGATTAGACTGCATTATTTCGAATAAGAAAATTAGAGAAATGGCACATCTTGCACCAAAATCAACCAGCTTCAAATCATTTTTCCTGCAAGAAGATCTACTATATAATTTCGTTAGCTCATTCACTCACTCACTCACCTCGATAGCTATTGGTTGGAGAACGGTGTCACGTGTCAGCGTTCGCTCGCAAATCATCAGCCACCAGAGAAATCACTAGAAGAAATTTGAGGTTATGACAAAAATTTAATAGCTTAGCAACTGTTGCCGAATTAATTGCCATAATACATTAATTAAGTTTGCTTTTCATAGCATTTCATAGTTAAAAAAATATCGATAAACTTTACGGCTAATAAAACGTGTAACTTCTTTTCAGTAACATGTTGCTAATGAAAACAAAAAACTTAAATTACTCATGGTCTCTGCTGTACCCACGAAGCTATTTGTCATTCCGGCCTAGGCTAAATTTAATTAAAACTTTCAAAAATGCCGTTGCTTCACCAAATTTTATATTTTTCGATTTATTTGATTTTTACGTATTTTACTGACCACTTTCATTAATGGTCTTTGTTCATGTTCGCTGTACGTCATGTTCGCTGTACGTGAGTTCAGACCAAATTCGTTACCGAATCGAGTATTCTGGCAATTCATTTCTTCGGAGATGCTCAACTGTTTAAGAATCAATATTAAGATCTCTGGTCGTTACAGGCACTATGACCAAAAATTATCTTATGAATATTGACTTGCCACAACAAAAAACAACTTGATACTTTCGAATCAAACAGGAATTCTTCAAATTTTGGAGAGTTAATTTTAATTTTCAAATACAAGTCAAGTTTTAATTTCAGCAAGTTCGAGTCTAGAACCTTTGAAACAATTATACGACAGCGAGATCGTTCCTGTCCGTGTTTAATACCAACGTCTATTAATTATTCTGAGTTCTTCAATCTCAAGAGATTTACTCATCCTAAGGATGCAACACAGTCAAGTTCGTATTTGGTCAGACCATAAAAACTGTAACTTTTCTAGACCCGTGATGATACTAAAGTCACGGGCTTAGACTAGTTTGTAAAAAGGGTAACAGGGTTAAGCAACTGTCTGCGCACTGTAGCTTTGAAAAGTAATTCTCCAGGCTATACTAAAATACTTAACCTTCATCTCTAGTTAACACCATGGTAATTTGTGTTGTAACCGCTAAATATGTTAAGCCACTGCTAGCCAATGTCGTTAGAGTTCACAAGGTGCAAGGGACGCAAGTTGCTTGCTGTGGGATATACGGGGTGATTCAGAAGGAATGGTAAATATTGAAGGAGGTGGCAGTATGAACAATATTGAGAAAAAACATTCATATAAACATGTGTCAGATTTCCATTCGTTTTGAAGATACAGGAGTTGGAATGTAATGCATAAAATAAACTTCAGAAAATGATCAAGAGCACACAAATAACTTATCGAAGTACTTTAGTCATGCAAAAACACACGGATATTTTACGAATGTTTAAATTCAATGTTCGAAAATCCCCGCATTGACTTCAATACAGCTCTCTTCGCAACAACAATATATGTAGCTTTCCGAGTACGTCTTGGTGTATTTTTATGAGGGTAGCAGTGTTCACAATCGAGCAAGTAATTCGTTTCTGTTGTATAACATGAGTTTATTTTTGCATTAATAAAGTACTTCAATAAGTTGTTTGTGGCTCTTGATCATTTTCTGAGGTTTATTTTATGCATAACATTCTAGCACCTGTATCTCCAAAACGAATGGAAATCGGACGAATGTTTATATGATTTTCTTTTTATACTCAATATTGTTCATACTGCCACCTCCTTAAACATTTACCTTTCCTCCAGAATCACACTGTATAGACAGGTTCAAAGAAAAAACTATAATCCCACAATCTATTTGGATCGAGTGGAGGATAGGGACAGGGGTGTGCAGACACATACACTGATAGATTAACGGAGATAGAGCTCCGTATTCGTTTTCAATACCCTGGTGTGAAGATAGAAGTGGTAGGCCGACAATAAGTGCCACGCTCCGGTTGCCTTTTACTTTCAGGATTTCACTTCCCTCCCCCTCTCCACCATAATCAGTTGATATTTGGCTCACTGTCCTTCGAAGGTTGGACGGGGTTTGAAAGTGCGCAATAAAGTACACAGTTAATCAAAACATTACTGTTAACTAGACACTGTATTGTTTATATCTTTTAAGTCAACGAAATGTACTACAACTTCAAGCTTATATAACTGTAGATAAAATTGATTTAAGAAATCGTATCCTTTTTATCTTTTTTTAACAACATGAAAATGGGTAGTGAACATGACTTATAATGTTTAAAACATGGTTGCAAATATTTCTTATTCAATTATTTTTTCTAGTTTAATTTAGTTCATTCAAATCCTTATAAGTCTTAGCAGGTAGTTAAGGGTCTGCACGTGCAGTATCACTATTCACTAGACATCTCTAAGAGTCAGGAGTGTGAGTTGTAAAGCTCGGACGACGAGACACAAGCGCTGGAGCTGCACTGGAGGTACACAGTATCTTGGGATGTTTAACACAGAAGTGTATGCGTTATTGTGGATATGGATGACGGTGACATATTTGTTTTCAGTATAGTGTGTTGTTTACGTTGTGAATGAATGAAATGTTAAGGAAGCTACCCATTTCAGTCACATTCTTCCGTAAAACAAAAGCGAGCCACCAAACTTAGCGTCCTCATCATGCAGACAAATTGCTATCAATAGTGTCGCATGCCCTCTCTCTACACTCACTGCGGAGGTGTTTGGGGTTTAATCCACGACATTGGTAAACAATCTGATGAAAGTCCTCTTGACGAAAGTTCTTCCACTAGTAGGACTCGAATCAGCTAATCCAGAGTCAGACATCCGATAACATCAGTCTGCCGCAACCAACGAGGCGGACTAATACTGTACTAACCAAAATACGGAAATCTCAGTTGTTGTGTCGAGTAATCAAAAGTAATTTCAAGAACAACAGGCGAGACACAATGTTCCAATTTTTCAAGGTGATGGCTGTACCCACGATGATATTTAGATTGGAAACATGGACACTAAGTGAACAACAAATAAAGAGGATAGAAGCAGATGAGATTTCTGAAATCCACGGCCGGGTACGCTATGCTAGATAAAACAAGAAAAGAAGAAAAAACGGTGAGTGGTTGAAATTTTTTAACATAATCGAAAAATATTTGGATAAAGGGAAAAATAAACGGAATTGATAATACGAGCATCGATGCCACCAGACCAACAAAAGAAGGACGATAGGTCAACCTAAGAAGAGGTGGACACAACAAAATGTGTGAAGGTGGAGCTAACCATAAATGGTTTAAGCTTTGAAGAATTTCCCTAGGAGGAGTGAGAGGTCACAGTTATTTGAGACGTCGGTGAACAATGAACGGGAAGAGAGTCAACTATATCATTTATGTACGAACAAAAACAGTATTCGTCTAGAATGATTTAAAAAAAAAAAAAACGAAATTAGAAAGGCCAGACATTAAATCGAACCCAAGTCCTCCCTAACAGCGAACGTTCCGGCTGGTCCACCAGGCTCGGTAATTTTTCAGAATCAAGTGCCATGTTTACGGTATGTGCTAAACTATCACACAAATGGTAGTTTCATCAATATCAGTAAGTTTACGAGATCATTGTAACAGATAAAATCCAATTGTTTGGTGTACAATCTTTCTGTAGGACGGCTTCCGTCTCCTTAGCCTAAAATAAGCAAATGATTACAAAGAGGCCATCTAAAACTATGTTTACAAATACTTGACTTTATTATCTTATCTGTTATCCCACATTTACACCATAGGACTATTTTTTCACCAATCCTGGTGGGTGAGTGGTAGCGTCCAGGACAAAGCCGTTCGATTCACAATCCTGTCATCCGAAATTCAGTTTTCCCGATTTTCGATTTTTTTCGGAATGGTTCCTTCGAAATGGCCATTAGTAAATTCTTCTCATAACACAGTCTCCGCCATGATGAATTCGACGTGTGGAAGGCGCCGTAAAATCAACTGATGTGATCTTATGATCTGTTGCCATACTCCCGAATTATCGCCCCACCACCTCAGTCGCGTCTACATCTTCATTCTAACGTGGATTTTGAGCCATGGAATATTCATCACATATGAAACTGAACTCTCCTGCCATTAGGGGACCTGGGATGTTCAAGTGCTTTCCTCACAATCTGTTTTTTATTTCGTTTCTCTTTTTTCTTATGGCTTTACGTCTAGTCGATATCGGACAGAGGAAGGTCTGGCAACAAAGAATTTGAAGGAATTATGGCCGAACCAACCTGGCATTTGCTTGGAGTTTTTTCACGAAACCATGGAAAACCGAATTCTGGATGATCGGACGGGGATTCAAACTTGCGGTCCTCCGGATGCAAGGACCAAGCTTTATAGCTCACCCACCATGCTCATTTTTCCTTTTCTGAAATACCCATCAGCACGAAACATATTAGACATTCTAAGCAAAATATTAGTTTCAATAAAGATATTATATGGAAAGAGAACAGCTGTTAAAACAGTATTGAAAAGAATACGATTGTTTGTACAACAAATTTTAATGATAAATGTGATAATTTTAACTTATGTATTTTTTTTTTAGATTCTGATACTTTTTCTATTTTTAAAAATTTAAACAGTTCTACGAGTCCAATTACCATAAGAAAAATGACAGCAGTTTAGTACATTCATTTCAGGCAAACGAAAACCATGCGAAGTAAGAGTCAGGAGTTGATGTTTCGAGAACATGGTTTGCTAGTATTCCAAATGCGTATTTCTTGTATCGGCGGCTGTCTTTTGTTTCCCGTTCTCCGTTCTTAGGAGTTTCTGAACACTTATCACTGTGAATTGTCCATGCGTAATTTCGATATTCGAATCTGCTTTCGTTAGTAAGATCTTTTTCCCATCCAATTCCATCACGAATAATGTGTGGCTTCTTGAAGAGATATGGAAATCTCAAACTATGTTAATAAGTTATCCTGTTTAAGACTGCTTCCTATCTGAATGAATCCTATGTATGAAGTATGAGTAGAAAGTGATTAATCCACATTGAACATTTGTGTTATAAAAGCCGATGTTCCGGGAATACTGCTAGACCGCATTCAAAATGCGAATCGCTTTATTCGATAAGCTTGATCGGCTATTTATAACGGTTGCAAGTAAAGATGTGGTTGTTTATATGTTAAAAACTGCTGAACAGTTTTCTCTTTTAACGATTAAAAGCGTACTGTTTGATTAATTATCTGTTTTGTAATGGTTATTACATGAGGACTCAATGACTGGAGTAGGAGGTAAGACACGGCGGTGCGCGTGCAGGACAGAATTAGACTGCCCGCCGAGTGGAGGCCGCTTACGTCCGGCTGCGCCCTGACCTACGGGACTGTGGCCAGGGCTGTCCCCGCGCGGTCACTCACCCCTCGGTCGAACACCGCCGACTATACCCGACTACTGCCGAGCTCCAGCCGCCACCTCCACGCTCTCTCTGCTACCCTGGCAAGCGCCGGTCCTCTCCACACTTGCCGAAAATCTGGCGGGGACCATGGTGGACCCAGGCCGGGCCAACTGACACACACACAAGCTCACATACGCACACGCACACAGGCAAATGAATTCACACACGGGTGAACCTCTGCTTGTTGGCCTCCAGCACGCCGTATGGCTAGAGTTGGGATGTTGCACGCAGCTGCCGTAGCGAAGCGACGTTGAATGTGTATGTGTGTGTGTGTGTGTGTGTCTGTGTGTGTGTGTGAGAGAGAGAGAGAGAGAGGAAGAGAGGGAGGGGAGGTGGGAGGGAGGGTTCGGAAGAAGAGGGGTAATCAGGACAAGCAGAATGAGAAGGGGTTTCCACAAAAACCAAGTCGAGTTTTCTAGTTTTAGTACAGGAACCAGCGATCTTTAAACTTTTTTAATTGCAATCAAGATTTTTTAAATAAAAATCAAAAACAACAAACAAACAAAAATCTATCTCATGTAGTAATCTCAAACAAAAATCTTTTATTTTTTCGTCTTGCCCCACACCAGGATCAAGTTGTGGTGTCGATGCGGCAGGATGGCGTATGTTTTATGGTTTTCAGACATAAACATAATGTGAACAAATACGAACCGACACATCATCATCGTATACGTCATCACACCAAGATCTGCTTGACAGATAACTCCGAATATAGACAATCACAGTAAAAGTATTTTGCATCTTCTGCGTCACTGTGGAGTATACTTAGTTTTGATTTTTTAACTGAGTTCTCTTTTTCTTCGTCTTTTCCCGTTAGTCTTCTGAGGACAATAAGCCAATTTCAGTCATGTTTTCCTTGTACTCCTTCATCTTTTCGCGACTATTTCAGTCCTGTTTTCTTTTCATTCCTACGTTAGAATTCTTCAATTTTTATAACTTTTTCTTCAACAATCTCTCTATCTTTTGCTTCTTCCTCACTTATATTGTTTCCTTCCAAATATTCCTTAACTAATTCTAAGATGTTTTTGATTTCTCATTGAAAAAGCATTTGAAGATCTGTTTGGTTAACCTGTGTCATTCATTCTATATAAGCCAATCGCCTTTCAGTATTGACTCTGTTGTGTTGCGATATTTAATCATCACTTCTTAATTCCACTGTTCCGTAATTCTTAATGGACCAAATATTTCACAGGTAATTTTTTTTCTAGAACTTCTGTTTTAAGCAATAATTCAGAACTAGACATTCGCCTGTGTAAATACATTCCGTTTTGACTAATATGGTGTATTGTTGTATTTTTATATTTTAGATAAACACTTTTAGTTGTAGATACTCGTATTATTGGTTACACCATATGCTCTTTCCACCTTGTGCATGCTTTTCTGACAGCAAATTTTTCCAAACCATTTTCATGATTAATTTTCTCTAAATATTTGAAATGCCCTCTTTATTTGACCAATATCTGTTACCAAGATTTCGGGGGCCTTTTTAATATTTGTCATAACCTTTTCTTTTTATTTATATCTTTTCTATTTTCTCACGATTTCGTCTGGCAAGATACATGATCTCAAATGTACTTTTTACATCAAATATCTTGTTTGTAGTGACGAAATCCACAACTCACGTGGCTGTAAAGAAACTAAATTCATAATACAACAAACAGGCGAGCTATATAGCAACATTTACAATGAGTAACCATAAATTATAAAACAGGCATGCTCCCAATAACCACGAAAAATTAGACAATATGATGGAAAATATTTTTGCTTAATATAGCGTAGTCATTTAATTGAATAGACTTAATAAAGCTGGGTAGAAGCTACAGTGTTAAATGGCGTTACTATAATTTTCGAAACATCAGTGCGAGTTTTGTTTAGTGTCGACTCCCATCATATTCCAGCATCCCGTCTCAGCCCTTTTTCCCTAGTTTTATCCATTCACATAAATATTGGAAATTACACTTAGATTCATTCATGAAGCTATTTTTAAAATACTGGCAATATTTCTATCCATTCACGAATATATCGCATTGGTACAGAACTATGCAATTTATTTTGAATTTTAAACATACGTTTAGACTGTGACAACTACCTATTAATAATGGGGGCTAAAATATCATCTAGGTGGATTGGTTGATGACTATTTGTCACCAGCTGCTACTTGAACGTTTTAAAATTTACCATTGTCCGCTAAAAACAGTTTTGATATGAATTGTTTACTCGAAAACTCGTTTCAACCTCGTGGTGTAAAGTACTATCCGCGGAGATATTGGTTAGTATACTCATTGACCCGGGTTTTATGCTGTAGTTCCACATACTGCCTCTTTTATTTCTTGCGACTACATTCTTACACTACTTATATGTTTCAAACGTAAAAAAATAATGCACTGCTTTCATATAATAACACACGACTGGTTGCGGTATTACCTGTGGTGTTTTATTCGTCATAAAAGAGCTGTTAATAGAATATATGAGTTACAGAAATATCTGTTTTTTTTTTTTTTTTACCGACACTGCAACTAACGATAGTACTGTATTTTTATTACAAGGCCTTCGTTTTCACTATTTTCTTTCCGAAACCACTCCAGGCGAATGCCGCGATAGTTCTTCTCAGAAGACTTGGCCGAATTCCAACCTGTTTTTTACGCCTCGTCGAGGTCATTAGAGGCGGAAAGGACTGGGAACAAGGAACGGGAAGGAATTCGGTCATGGACTTTTTAAGGAAACATCCCAGCATTCGCCTGGAGCGATTTTGGGGAAACCATGGAAAACCCAAATCTGGATGCCCGGATGGGGATTCGAGCCTGCGTCCACCCAAATGCGAGGCCAGAGTCCTACCTGTTCCTTGTTCATCCAGATCCTCTCACTCCCTTAATGATCACATTTTCGGCGAACAGTAGGACACAATTTAAAAAAAATAACAAAAAATCACAGATATATCCGTGAAATTTGGTACAGAGCTATAATGAATGTGTTAATTTTTATTTAATATTTTACTTAATTGACATACTCATATCCGACTTGAAAGAAGAGAGGAAAAGAATGGCAGAAAAAAATCTTTGTAAGAGCTAACACTGGGAGATGTCGCTCGCTATTGCTCGTTAAGCGTTACGACACAAGTTAGCATTTTACAGCCTACTAACATGACCGGTTCCAGACTTATGTAAACATGGGACGCACATTGCATAATACTCCTGTTATTTATGTGCAGATGTTAGGTAACACCTTGTTTGGTTGTGTTTTAAGGTAGCCCCGTAATTATATGCATAGACATTTAAATGCAGAAGTTTTTATCGAGCTGTTTCGTAATCCTCTTATTATTATTTTATAATCATGAAAACTTCAGCAACTAAACAATCTATCTGAAAATTACACGCTCATATTAATAGAGAAGGTACAACGGGTGCGAATTCCATTCACAGACGCAACTTTATTATTTAGGTGGTTTATTCATAGTTACTTATCTGTAAGCTGAGATTCTACAACTTAAAATTACTCACATGCAGAGAAGCACAAAGCACATTTAAACGAAGCTTAGGTGGTGACAACATTCGCTATCCTTGTTTTAATTAAATCGTCAACAGAACGTTAAGTTCAACCACAAATATTTAGTGATTTTTAGTTTGTATTCGTTGTTCTCCTGGATTCTGGTACGGAATTGTCAATGTTCAAAGTAGACCTGCAGTATCAGGTAGATTCTAAACCTTGGAAGCAGTTTGGAGTATTTGGCGAAGGCAACGTAAGCTTCGCCTGAGAAAAATTCGGCTGTGGTCATCTTTCGAACCGAGGATGTTTTCGAACCGGAATCAGACCCTTTACCACTGGACTATTAGATCACTGAAAGAGTTGAAGCTAATACTTAAAAGTGGCACTGACGTACTTAATGTTTCACAACACCTCTTAACTTCAGCCTACTTGTGTTTCAAAATGTGTGAGAAACTCACCAACCCGCAACTAATATTTTCTTAGCGTAACCGAGATGGGCATGAGTAGAATTGACTGTCTAGCCAGCCGCATTTGCACCAAGCAATTCTCTCTCACTAGAAACTAATATTTCCCATCAGTTATACTCCGCGCTCATTTTCAGGCAGCAAGGAAAACCAGGAAGCCAGAAATCTGATAGTAATGTAAAAGCGAAAAGGCGAGGGATAAGTCTATACACGTCTCTGAGCTCTTAAAGAGTGGATTTAGCGGAAGCAGAGCTCTGTTTACCATTTAAGATCTTCGCATTAGTGTGGAGATGGCATGGCAAGATCCGGCTGCCTTAAACTCGTGGGGTTACTGTCCATGATATCACTGAAAGCAACCATTTATGAAACAAATTATTTAAATTAGTAGAAATTCATTTAACGTTGCCTCTAGAGAACTTATGACAGAAGGAAACAATCAAATAAATGCTCTCTAAACAACCCTTTATCAAACTACGTTTCTCTCCTGCATGTGCAGCCTAAATGATGTACCCTCAAACTTGAATTTCTCTGAACACATTTGAGAATTTAGATGAACTCTAACAAGGGACACCTTTGACCTCGAACGCTCGGAACCACACGAAACATGTTTAGAATAGCAAACGATCAAAACAAAACAGTGGTGTGTGTCATTTCCATGCAGAACTGCGCACTTGTCTCTAGCGCCATTAAAGAGCCAAAAAAAGCCTATTGTTGTGTGATTCTGGTCAGGTCATACAGATCGTACCCTTCTAGATGTAACTTTTTTAAACAAAGATGTTATGCTGAAGATATTACAACCCCTTGATTTTTACTTCTTTCGGCAAGATCTATATTAGAAGGATTACTGATTTTTTAAGACTACAATGTGCCAAACCACAAGTGAAGGTACATAATTGTAATTTCAAATGAAACTTCACTCTGTGATTTACAATCAATTTGCTGCACCTACGTATAAGCCTGTGTTGCAATATCCTTGGCGAAAGCCAGGTTATGACATTGACATACCAAAATCATCATTTGAAAATGTAATTACGTGGCTTTCCATATTGGACTTCGTGAATGTGAAAGCGATTTGGTATGTGATAACGTGGCTTTAGTGAGGTGTGCACATTGTTCTCATCCACTTTGTTTTAACCACTTAATCGAAATCCCTCATCTGCACTTTGAGACTAATGTAAGTACTATCAGGTGTGTGGTACTGCTGTATATGCGTGTTTTGTACTATATGAATACATCAAGCAGTGAGTTTTTGGCACTGTTGATTGAAAATGTCATGATACACTGACTACATTGAATTACGTATAATTTCTTCATATGCTATTGATATCTTGTTACTTTGCTTCTGTCTATTAAAA
>CM061919.1:67833061-67894058 GCA_031002005.1 Vandiemenella viatica
AAGGTCACAGACGATGCAAAGATTTCAGCATCACAAAGCGTTACACAACACTCGAATCGATTTTATTTTTTGGTAAGAAAATGTTAGCAGTTGTGTTTCGGTTATTTGTGGCAGAGTTCAACATCCGACTGCTTAAAACAGTCAAAATAGTTTCATCGATCAAGCCTGGTAGTTAAGCCGTAACGTTCTAGCCTGATATTCAGCAGGTGATGGTTTCAATATCCAGATTTCAGTTTTTGATAACCTTTAGAGAACTGCCAGGAAACCTCAAGATAGGTCCTTCAAATAGACCATAGGTTTTTTTCGTTCCAATTCTTTTCCCACAATACTCCTCTAGCTCTGATTATCCCGTCATCGACGAACCCTAAAAATGAAATAAAAATTCTATAGATCGGAAGAATGCCTTCTAATCCCAGTTTACAAATTTCATATGATTCCATCGACATTTGTTTCTATTTGAAAGTGATAAACATATTGGAACTACACAGAAATAGGTTTTTCAACAGAGCTATCCCACTATTCTGATTAATTTTACCAAGCCTCTGATTCAGCATTTTTTGAGGCATTAATGGCGGTTGCTGATAACCTTAGGGATGTTTCCGTGACGCCTGCCATATAAAAGGAAGATTCATGAAATACAGGGGCTATTGAGGAACACGAAGCCCTTAACAACGGCACCACGAACGAGCAGATCGCATGCTCAGCATCACAGTCTAAACACCGGCTAATCAGCTCCATCAAATTCTCACAATGAATATGCTAACTTTCATCAATACTCATTGCATCTGATCTGAATATAGATAAGGATCTTTGTTTCCAGTTGTTCTGCTGCAATTTTAAATATGAACTAAAATATAATAAGCTTCCGGGATTCTAAACCACTCACGCTATGGTAACTCCATTCAGTCGTGAGCAAATTTAATTACTAATATTACTAACAATGAATCCTTAAGTTCCGAAAAACTAACAGCTCGCACAGGATTTGTGAAATTCTAAAATAATTCTTCATTCCTAAGAAATGGTATCTTCAATCCTAAAACACTGTTAATTCGTTGAAGGATACTTATCCCGACGAAAACTGTTTATCGCACAATCATATACTTGTTTATGCATCTGTAGAAGAATGTTATAAATTTGAAAATAGGAAATCTAAAAAGTTAAATCCAATAAGATACACGTAAAATTCTTAGTTACGGTTTCATATTTTCCTGAAAAATAATTTATGAGTGAAAAACATGGAACCAAAAAAAGTTCCGTAACGGGAATATTGAAACATTTATTTCAGTTGTTCATTTATTAAAGGGCAGGTACATACTTTAATAAACCAATATTTTTGCTTTTCACTCACTGGACACAGAAACAGAAGCTAAAATAAAATAATAATAAAAGAATTAGGCTATAAACGAGGCGCTTGTGACAGGCAGTTATCGCTTAGAGCCGACATTTATGGCAATTTTTGTTAGCAGCTCTTTAATAAATTCGGATCAACACCGCGACGTCTCCTAAAACTTTAATGGCCCCCACAACGCGTCGTAAAATATTCACGGGTCAGACAGCAAAGGCCCGCCTCGTTGGCTCAGTTGGTTGCAGCTTCGTGATGGTATCTGGATCTGACAGAGGATTAGCTGTTTTGGCGGTGGAGGAAATTTTCACCGTAAGGACTTCGCTGGCATAGTAGGAGAGGTGGTGATCCACAATTCCTAACCACCGGATTGTGCACCAAACTCGTGGGGTATTTTTTTTTTTTTTTTTTTTTATTTAGCACACATTTTTACAGCCTAGTATCTAGAAACTAAAATAGGCCTTAATTTAACACAACAGTTTTACATTTGATATTTCAACAGATAATTTCACAATGAATAATTTCAATTTTTGTTATGTATGGCTTTGGCAATATCTGTACAGTCTTTTCTTGTTGGCACGATACATACGATTGTTCCGCTGTTAACATATATTATAACTTTCTAAACTTGCTGCATTTTGTCATAATTGATTTATTATAGTTTTCTCGTTTTGTATGGTGTCTGCAGTTTCCTGTCCACTTTATGGTTAGAATTTTTAATATTTCACTATGTCACTTCGTACGTCTACCACTACTACTATTACTAAACTATTACTACTATCTACTACTCCACCATCAAAAAACTCGTGGGGTAAATCACTAACCTCTCTGCAGTGCGTTAGGTCTGAGGTCATACGGTTGGTGGTTTCGTCGGTCGGAGGGGTACTGTAAGCTTGGCGGCCCCCATGGCATCTTTTGGTAGAGTAGGCCTGAATGTGCAGGCACTTAGCTTCGCCCTCTCCCTTCTTTCATCTCGCACCCAGAGCACAGAACAATATCACAATACAATAATACTTTCAACGGCAGCAGAAGTTTCCATAGAGGGGTAAACATCCCCATGGTAGCCAATTACGTCTGTACACGGGCAAGGCGTTCATAGGAAAAGAAGACTGCGAAGATGTGGATAAAGAATCACATTGCCGCAGCATTCAGACACACGCTTTGTGGCTGATGACAATGTTACACAATTAAAGTGTGTAGTATGACAGCGTCATCCTCCAAAGAATATATAAATATATTCGTAATTATTATTCAGATTAATTTTATTTATTTTATTCAAATAATAGGCCATGTAAATTGTATTAGGGCTAATCAATTCATAGGTAATTGTTTACGATAAGCCCAGGAGGCTGAATTTTTTATTGTATAATTTTAGTTTATTGCAAGGTTGCTGTTAGGAAAGAACTGCACGGTGAAAATGCTGGCACTCACTGGAAGTTTTGAACATTCAAATAGCCGGACAATGCTGGGCGCTGGCGACTGCCAGACGCTCCGTACACAATAGGTGCAACTGGTGGAGAGCGGAGATATCCAGTTAGCTGGGAAAGGGCAATGTACCCCGGCTAGGACGCTGAGGTCACAGGAACTGCGCGCAAAACCGAACGACGAATGTGGTAGCAACGTCGCGACACACGTGATTGTGGAATACGCCGATTCACCAATCGTGTATAGCCACAGGTTCTACATTTGTTGATGCAAAGCTTCTTTTCCATGTCACGCGGATGGTGCTGGGAGAGGGGAAGCTGACTTCTTCGTGGCGGCAGGAAAGACGCCATCACGGGACTTGCTGTCCAGACGAGCTCAAGTACAGACGTACTGTTCGGATGTCGCTCGACACACACGACTGGCTGTTCGTCCATGGTTCAAGATAGACGCTTTCTAGCTAAGACGATGCCGGAGGCATAACGTACTATATCGTAGAGGCCATCATCATTGACGCACTGGCACGGATGGGCTATCCGTGGATCTGCATCTGACTGCGACACAGCGTGTCGCAATCTTCAAGCAGTTGCAACAACGGTAATGTACCGACACCAGGTCACGGTTCCTTGGGTTTTTATTGACGAGGCTTTACAGACCCGTGAGCGATCCTTGTGAATAGACACTCTGCTCTGATTATGGAAATATCTCTGAGCTAGCCGATATTCCATTTTCCCAAAATTGAACTTTAAAGCATCTTGCTCATTTTAATACAACTCAATTAATGTTGTTTCCACTTAGATAAGCGCCCCTGGGAATTTTGTAAAATGTTTAACTTTTATCTGTTGGCCTGCGCTGCCACACTGTTTCATATTCATTTTGCAAATCTTTTAAATACTTAAATCTATTAAAGTTTGCATTTATCCGGCAAATTGTAAGGTCTGGGTAATGCTTGCATTTTTTTGAATATCTTGTGCTTAATGTTAAATTTAAATATACTTAGCAGTGTATAAGCCATAAGACTAAATAAACTCAGTATTTTATTTACCTGTAATTCTTGCAGCATTCAAGATTCTGGCTAATCAGATTAGCCTGTATAACAATTTAGTATTAATCTTCGTGATAATTTTAAAAGTAGTGTCCCCCGCCCCCTTTTCTCAACCTAAGGTTGCTCCGATCTCTCAGTCATTTTTTACGCTAGAGAAATGCGACGAACGTACAAATACCTTGTAAACAAATGCACGCTACACGTGAACTAAGGCGTCCCGGGAACAACAGCTTCATCTTGGGAGTTCGTCAAGCTTTGTTACTGATACGCATACCCGACAAATGGGGGCTAAAATTGGCAGGAGCGAAGATATGAATGAAGGTTGAATATTTTTGGAACAGACCTTGTATATGAGGGCAATCGAAAAGTTAATTTGATTATAGGCAAATTTTGATAAATTATGTCGATAACACTGTGAAGTTCGACCTTAAGTCGATATCGGGATCAGTTGAGGTGTTAATAATCACTAATTATTAGTTTGTAATCGTTGCTGCTATTACAGCTGAGTCGTCTAAACTAGAAATACCTGCTGGAATCCAGTTTTTATTGCTCATAAAGTATTCGTTCACGGAAATTTACAAGCGAGTGTGAAAAGTTTATGATGAAAATGCCATTTCGAGAAATGGTGTCATATGTCACAGAACAGACGTCCAGACATTACAAGTAACTACAGTGCGGGAAGACCAGATACTTAACAACATCCAACAACGTTAAGCAGATTATCGACTTCTCTCAATTAAATCGGCGAACAACTGTTGAAGACGTTGCCGAGAAAGTGGTCGTTGCTTCTGGCAGTGGTCAACAGATCATTGCTCAACATTATCATCGCATCCGGCAAATGGCACTAAGACAATCCTCAACAACTTCGTGTGGGAAGTTTGGTAATATCTCCCCTACTGCCCTAATCTGTGTCCTTGTGTTTCATGTACTTATATTACTATTCTCATTATTTTAAACTGAAGACTATGTACTGAAACTATTACGATCAATTTGCAGTCATCTAATATCTCTTATTTTTGCTATTAATTCATAAAAGTTGAATAATTTCCATTTCCAGATTTCTACCTAGCGTGGTGGTGTAACGGCTACCGTTCTGGCCTCGCATTCGGAAGGACGGCGGTTCGAATCCCCGTCCGGGCATCCAGATTTGAGTTTCCCAAATCACTCCAGGCAAATGCCGGGATGCTTCCTTCAAAAGGTCATGGCCGAATTCCTTCCCATTCCTTGCCCCCCATCCTTTCCCGTCTCTAAAGACCTCGCTGTTAGAGAGACGTTAAGCAGATAAAAAAAAAAATCCAGATTTCTATTTTCATGGTTTCCCGAAATCATTCTAGGCGAATGCGGTTCCATCAAAGGGTCATTGCAGAATTCCTTTCAGTTTCGTACCGCCAATTCTCTCCCGCCTCTAATTGCTAGAGGTAAAGCCCTAAGCAAAATAATGAAAAAAAGTTATGCGAGATATTAATTTGGTACATAAACACAGTAGAGAACAATTGTCGATCGTGAAATTAAACACATATAGTTGTTTGGCTTCAGCACATGGACTAGAGTTAAGTGACAACAGAATGAAACATTTATGTTTTTTAATCGTGATCAACGGAGTTTGACGAATTGCATTTAATTTAATTGCCGTGGAGCATATGCTGCGGTAGCAACGTTCTTAATCCTTAACTTCCACTTTTTACATTTTTATTGATTGTTTCATGCTTTACGACTTATCGACATCATTGTAATAGAAGACGATGGGGGAGAGGAAAGGGGCGGGAAGGAATTCGTCCAAGGCCTTTTGAAGAAGCCATCACCACCAGCGATTTCTAGAAATCTTGGAAAAACTGAAATCCGGATGGCATAACGGGTAGTTGAATTCGCGTCCTCCCGAATTTCATGCTCGAATTTTAAAAACACATTCTTTTAGTGCAGATTTGCTACACATCTACTTTCGCCTTTCACGAATTTTATTTTGAAGTACTGTGCGAGGTTATTAAGCTGTAATATCCTGACCTCGCATTCAGGAGGACGTGAGTTCGAATCCCCGACTGGCTATCCAGATTTGCGTGTTCCCACAAATAACTACAGGCCGATTCCGGGATGGTTCCTTTAAAAAATGTCACTGCTGAATTCCTTCCTGTTCCTTGACCCAAATCCTTTCCCTCTTCTAATGACCTCGACGCCGACGAAATAAATTGTTTAGCATTTCGCTGTGTAAATTTATTGAACTACCTATTATCGAAAATTGTCTACTCCCTTCCGCCTGATATCAAGTACAAGCTTATCCCTTTGGTGTAGTTCTCATAATTCTTCTAGCAATATCAATTTCATCCTCATCTCTCTTCCTATCTTCCAGTGACTCCAAATTTTTTTAATTAATTTTTTTTGCTTGGGCTTTACGCCTCGTCGGCGGCGAGGTCATTAGAGGCGGGATGGGATTGGGACAAGGAACGGGAAGGAATTCTGCCATGACCTTTTGGAGGAAGCATCTCGGTATTCGCCTGGAGTGATTTGGGGAAACCATGGAAAACCCAAATCTGGATGCCCCGACGGGGATTCGAACCCCTGTCCTCCCGAATGCGTGGCCGGAACGTTAACCATTCACTCACCACGCTCGGTGACTCCCAACCAAGATTGCGTTTTGATGTTGCATGTTTCCATCGTTTCCGTTTTATGAACACTTTCACCTACACATTGATACTGGTAAAGAAGTGACGTGGATCGTAGAATGTTTGTGACAGTGATAAGGACGAGTTTTGAGTGTGGCTGCTATCAAATTAAATGCGGCACGTTAATGAGTGTCTGAGGTGGGTACGAAGCGAGACCCTGGGGCCAGTTTCCCTCCCCACTTAGCCGCGCGTCATTAGGGCTTCCTTTGGTCGGTCGGCGCCTATAATAGGGACCCCCGCTAATTGAGGTGGGCGGGTCTAAGCACGGCCACCAGATGACCAAGCGAAAATCACAGCTCACGGCCAGACACCCTTTGTCTTTGTTTTGGACCGCTCCTCGTTTAGAGAGCTGCAGGTAGTAAAGTGCTCTGACCTTCTCGGTCGTCCAGAGCGGGCAGACCATGTCGCCGATTGATTGAAGGCGAACAGTAATACGACACCCACCATCAACTTCGCAAGTAGCACTTAAGCTCCAGGTAATTAAGTTGGCAAAGCAGCGAAAATGCTTTTGAAGTCAGGTAATATAATGGAGGAGTTCCCAAAGGAGCAACCTGTGGCGGTCTCTTTGAATATAGCTTTTAACCAGTTTTTCAAAGCTATAAAATGAGGAATCAGAGAATGCGGCAGTAAAGGCAAGGGATTCTCATGCATAAAAGTAAAATTGAGTAGCTTCCGAGAAAAACTGATGCAGGGAGACGAACCCAAATGATGTCGTCAGAGAAACGAACCTTCAAGACATGTCACCCACTAAACGTTCCCTATGCAGATTCTGCATTGAACACATTCAATTAACAAAAAATCTTTTTCAAAGAGAAAAAAATAAATTTGAAAAAAATTTAGTAGTACTTGAAATACACAGACGGAAAAAAAAATCCCAACACCAAGAAAAAATTATTGTAGAGTAATGAAATTTGGACAATGCATTTGTCAAGTTAACATGTTTAATTGATTAAATTTTCAAGATCACAGGTTAATTTAAGCTCAAGAAAATCCATTTCAAATGTGAAATACTGTTAAATTAATAGCCGGTGTAACCTCCAGAATTTTGAATGCAAGCCTGCAAACGTGAATGCATTGTGTCATACAGGTTTCGAATGTCACTTTGTGGTATGGAGTTCCATGCTTGTTGTACTTGTGCTGTCAATACTGGGACGGTCAGTGCTGGCTGTGGATGATGCTGGAGTTGTCGTCCAATGATATCCCATACGTGTTCAATTGGAGACAGATCTGGTGATCTCGCAGGCCAAGGTAACATGTCGACACTCTGTAGAGCACGTTGCGAGACAACAGCGGTATGAGGGCGAGCGTTATCCTGTTGAAAAACTCCCCCTTGAATGCTGTTCATGAATGGCAGCACTACAGGTTGAATTACCAGACTGACGTACAAATTTGCAGTCAGTGTGTTTGGTATAACCACAAGAGTGCTCCTGCTGTCATAGGAAATTGCTCCCCAGACCATGACTCCAGGTGTAGGTCCAGTGTGTCTAGGCCGCAGACAGTTTGGTTGCAGGCGTTCCCCTGGCCTCCTTCTGACCAACACTCGGCCATCACTGGCACCAAGGCAGAACCTGCTTTCATCAGAAAACACAACAGATCTCCACTCCGTCCTCCAATGAGCTCTGGCTTGACACCACTGGAGTCGCAAACGGCGATGGCTTGTAGTCAGTGGAATGCACGCTACAGGGCGCCTGGCTCGGAGCTGTCCTTGAAGTAACCGATTTCTAACAGTTCGTTGTGTCACTGTGGTACCAACTGCAGCTCGAATTTCTGCCGCAGACGCAGTACGATGCGCCACAGCTGTACGCCGAATACGGCGGTCTTCCCTCTCAGTAGTGCCACGTGGCCTCCCGGAACCCGGTCTTCTTGAGGCAGTACCATCCCTTGACCACTGCACCCAACAATCATGCACAGTGGATACATTCCGGCCAAGTCTTTCTGCAATATCGCGAAAAGAAAATCCACCTTCTCGTAGCCCTATTACACGACCTCGTTCAAACTCGGTGAGCTGTTGATAATGGCTTCTTCGTCTTCTTAAAGGCATTCTTGGCTAACATCAACTCACTATGTCAAATCTCAGCGGTAAATAACGTTCACAAACTTTACAGCGCGTATTTAAAGCAAACCTGATTTGCAAGCTCTGAGTAGCGCTACTAGCGCCACACTTATGCGCGAAGCGCGAAATTTGAATCGATGTCATCTTTCAGATGTATAAACACGCCTACCAAATTTCGTTTATCTAACACAAGTCTTTCTTGGTGTTGGGATTTTTTTTTTCCGTCTGTGTAGTTTTGAAAATATTTTTTAAAAAAGTATTTTCCCCTCGTAGTTGTTAATAAAGAAATCCTTTACTGAATGATATACAACTTTTTATAGAAAAAATTTCTTCTAAGTATAGAATTTGTTGAAATTACTCAGTTTGCGAGAAACGGTGACTGCGAAAAAAGATTACTATTTTCCTGAAACCCTCAGAAGGCTGTGTACCATTGTTTTGGTGTGAATAAGTTTCGTCCTCTATGGCAAGGCGACGTGGTTTTGTTTAGGAATCGTCTTTAACTACAAGCGCAATATTAAACATCTGAGTCAGTCCATAGCGGCCATATTTGCTCATGTTAAACAATTACTTTCTGTATATTTCATACGAACAGTTAAACAAATTTTAAACTAGTTGATAGTTGACGGCGATTGTCTGCGTTGATTGATTCTTGCCCAAATGACATCCGTAGAAAATTATCAGAGTATCCAACCAAGATTAGGTCACCAGGTTTTTAAAAAAATAAGTAGGTTGAAAGAAGGAATGTGTAACATTGAATTATTATCTTAATTTATCTTTCCTTCCTCCAGTTAAAATCTACGTAGAATAATGAAATCAAGTTATCAGAGACTAGTTTGTCGATGTGTGGTATTTTGTTCTGTATATTATTTGAAATGGTTCTCAAGGCGTGCATCAGATTTTTTGTATTTAACATTTTAATTAAAGGACACTGATGTATGATATTACTCCAGCTGCCATATTTCGACTTGTTTTAAATGGTAAAAAAATGTTTGTTATATTTAAAGAAATGTCAAAATTCTTCAAACTATCTGTTTTAAAATTATTTCCATTTTGCTGAAAGTATAATTATGAATGTTTTAATTCTTTTTAATAATAAACAGCCAGCAAATTCAAGGAGATCACTGTTAAGAAGTAGGTACACAAGTTTGTCGCTTAACGTGTCTCTGTCGATTTGGAGACGAGTTCGATGTATATTTTTCAGCGTGTTTCTTCAAGAAATTTAAAGCTAAAGTTTTGAAATCGACCTTGTTTTGAAAAATGTAATTACTCTAGTGAGAGTATAAGCACTTGGTGTCCTAATAACCTGCATCTTTGAATCAATCTGCAATGAAAACGGGACTACTAGGGTTAGCAACCATAGATTTCGACGTTTATTGTATATGTTGTAGGGTAATATCCCCTTAGTTACAGGTACAAGGGATTTTATACAGCGGACTATAGTTTCCAAGATATCACGACCCAAACTTTTCATAGTAGCCTACATACGAAATAAGTAATACAAATTCTGCTACTTGGGAAGCAAAATTACAACCGTTCGTCGAAGCAAGAATGATGTTAAAAGCAGAATAGCACAAGCAAAAGGAGCCTTCATGAAAAAGAGTAATCTTTTAGTTTTAAACATTGATTTACGAATTAGAAAGAACTTTTTAAAACTCTATGTGTGGAGCACAACACTTTATGGTAGCGAAACATAGACTTTAGGAATACCAGAAATAAATAAAATTGAAGCATTTGAAATGTGGTACTATAGAAGAAGCTGGAAATGATGGGTGAGGAAAGAAGTTTGTGGAAGAAGCTTACAGAAAGAAGAGACAGGCTGAAAGGTCATATATTGAGACATGATGGATTGCTTAATTTGTTAGTGGAGGGAACAGTCGAAGGTAAGAACTGTAGAGGAAGATAGAGATTATAATATATGAAGCAGTTAATTGAGAACCTGGGTTGTAAGTGATATGTAGGCATGGAGGTTAGCGCAACAAGACATTGTTCTCTACAGTCACGATGAAAAACCGGGTTTAAACGAAGGCTCCTTTATCAGTCAGCTTTCCTATTACCTGTACACCTCTACAACAATAATTTCAATTTTATTTCAATATTAATGCATCCTTAAACCATTATAAACTGATAATTTTTCAGAAAATGTAATGCTTATCCTATGTGAAATGAATAAAGTCCTATGTTTCACTCAAATGTTTTCTTTAATTTTAAGTCTGTTGCTACAGGTGCTATCGTTCGAAAAACCCCGAATTACGAAGTGAATGTTTTTACCTGTACATTCCGTGCGTTCAATTTTACGACTCAAAAATTTTCCAAGGTAACTTCTACAGCTGTTATTATAAATTCCGAGTGCCTTTCCCGCTTGACTACACCCCGTTCCGCTGATATTTCCTTGGTAGGTAAGTTGCTATGAAAAATATGGGTCGCCATATCACGGAAACTAAAGTACATTGCGTAAGACAAGGGGAGATTACGCAAAAATAAACGGTAAAAATCATCGAAATGAATTATTGCTAAGTCTGCCAGTCTCCTTATATGCTTTATTGCATGGATTAATTATAACACGGAGCTGTTAAATCTCCCCCAAATGGGTCACAAAGGAACTGTGTTAAGGTATACACAGTTAGGTAGCAATAAATACTGCACCCGTGGAGAATGTTCATTATACAGAAATGCAGAAGAGCTGTATACTCTGTTTCCGAAGTCCGTGCCTTCCTAGTGACTTATTTACTAGCGGCGTAGCGTGTTCGGTGCATTCAGGACGTTAACTTCCGGTTAAACAAGTCCATGCGGGGAACATCGGAAGCCACTTTACCACCGCAAAGCCGCTCTACATCATCCGTGTCGGCTACACAGGACTCTGGAATCTTGTTCATCCCAAGCTCAGCATAAAACGGAGACAACACAGTGTTTTCACCGCAAGATAAACTATGCTTCTTGTAAAATTCCTAAATAATTGAGCTTCCTTACGTGATAAAGTGAATGCACAGTGTCCGAATGCAATTTGTAGCACCTCTAATGCATATCAGTTTTGGTTATGATACCATAAGGACAGCGTAGTTGATAATTCATATATTAGATACTGGTATTGTAACCCTTGTTTTGTCAGAGGCAGCTCCTAATCTCGCGAAGCCAGATTTAACGATGAATCAACTCAAGAAACTTCCCTCACTTCAAATGGACGAAGCGAATTTCTGTAGAGATGAAGGTGAGGTAAAGAAACTGTAAAAAATTTTGACCGGAATCGGGATATGAATTCATGTGTCTAAGCAGTAAGCTACGAAACCCTCTAAACTTGGCGAAAGGATAAGATTAGAAAAGGAAATACGCATGTTATGTAGCAGGTAACGAAAAGTAAGATGCAATAATTGACATAGTGATTCTGTCCCTTGGCTGAGATTCACGAAATGAAAGATGGCCAGGCGATTTCTATGACTACAAGTGAATCGAGAAACTTAAGTTTAAAAGAAGGAAATAAACTTTTTTACACTACAAGGATCATCATGATAAATTTAAACTGTTTCCGGCTAATACCGAAATCTGCAATGCAAATATCTCCAATATTTTCTGTCCTTCCGCGATTTCTCCTCTTGCAGTACCATTTAGTTCATTCCACTATCATGCGTATTCTTTCTGTTGTATTCTTCTTTTAATTGATTTTCTTGGAGGTTATTTTCTTAACTTCGCCAATCTAATTGTTCCTATCCAAGTTTACTGAAAATTAATTTCCGTGACCTGAATTCACCAGTACCCTTTTTATTATCATCTTAGTTTTGAACGGAACGTCATTACGTAAACACAGTACTGTACGTGCTACATATTATCCTTCTGACATCGCTGAAGAATTTTAATCTTTTCTGTGTATCATTCATCTCTTTATTTTTTCCATTTCTTGTATCGCACCTCCAAAATCTTTTAATCCTTCTTTTTGATGGTTTTACGCATCATCGATTCAGATTTTTTTGCTTTGTTTGCTTATTGCCTTATGCCCAGTCGATGTCGAGGTCATTGGAGGCGGGTCGATTGCGATGTCATTAGTGGCGGGAGATGACTTAGGAGAAGAAACGGGAACGAATTTGACCCTAGCCTTTAGAAGAATCCATCCCAGTATTCTACTAGAGTGATTTTGGAAAAATCATGAAAAACATAAATTTGAACGGGGATTTGAACCCCCGTGCCCCCGAATGCCATGTCCAGCCGCTACCGCTCAACGACAGGGAGCGGTATTTGATTGCTAGGACAATCTTCAGTTTCTCACCTCTACAGTTAATATCAGCACTTGCCCTGTCTGTCTTGTAGAGCCGAAAGGCATATCACTGGACATAAATTGAGTGAGTGTGCAAGAACGTGTGTATAATGGAGAATTCGTTGACTTCCTTGCATGGACACCGGCAGGATTACTTTAAGGGAGGTGCGTCTATATCTTTTTTTTAATACATTACTAGCTCGTAGCCGCGACTTCGTTGGCGTGGATTAAGAATTTTTTTGCCAGAATTGAATATAGAAAGTTGTTGGTAACGAAGGATTGGTTCCAAACAACACCGAGTCGGCATAATATGACAGGAAAGCTATCACTGTATCATTCTACCGTCGAACCTGTCTCTTGAAGAGAATCAATTTCCAACATATTTCTGTCACCATTCGATAAGGTCTCAAAATTTCGTGACTACAACTGTTAATCATACTGGAAAAAATGTCCTGTGCCCTTCATACAGATTTTCTTGTCAAATTCCATCAAAATCGGTATAGCCATTTAGTCGTCAAAACGTAACAAAAATACAGAGACTTACTTCCGTATTTATAGTATTATTATTGCGGTTCACACACACACACACACACACACACACACTGACTGCGAACAACCCCTGAGGAATCATTATAACGTAAAAAGGTGTACACCTACAGCATTGCAAGACAACCTATGATTTGCTTCGCATTGCACCCCTAACTTTGTAATATCTATAGTTTAACAGTCAATCCGAATAACCGACGGTCCATGCGTGACTCTTACGATCAAAAACAATTTTTAAAAATCTTAGCCTCCACGGAGATTTGAACCGGAAACCACGACCCAAACATTAGTAAGCCAGTGCTTTAGCCACTTTTTTTTTTTTTTTTAAATCTTAGCCTCCACGGAGATTTGAACCGAAGACCACTACGTTCGTAAGCAAGCGCTTTAGCCACTTTTTTATGTATTATTCTTTATTCTTTTTTTTATCATAGTGCTGTGGGCACCGATGTACTAAAGACTGGATTAAAATAAATATTTCTTCTATTCATCTTCTTCGAATAGTGATATAGGCGAAAATAATAATAATAATAAAATAATAATTTTTTCTGATCTTCAGGATGTGGAAGTGTCGATCTTGCTCTTCTGCCAGTCGTTGTCTTGAAGTACAGTTGATACTTAGTAGGGCATTATGACAAGCAGGAAGCGTGCAAAGTTTTCCTTATATTTTCTCGATTTGATTATTTTGCTATGTTCATTTGTTAAATAGCTCCAGTAGTCTACGATGGTCATCTCTTCTCTTTTATGTACAACATAATGGGTGTAGTTGGCCAGCAACCAGAAGTGGGCATTTCTCTTAGTAGTAGGATATATTTTCGTGTCGGGGATTAGTATATCCTCTGGCGTGAAATTGTTTGGGGTGGTTCTATTTATTATTGCCAGTTTGCTTTTTGTCCATCTCTATATATCAGGAGCTTCGCATCCTAACAGTCGGTGTTGTATTGTGTCTTGCAAGTTGCAGCGTAAACACATTGGAGTAGGACAGAGGCGTAGTGCGAAAAGTTTTTCGTTGGTATGTATCTTTCTATGTACTACTCTGTGCCACGTGGAACGGGCATTACTGCTGATATATTGACTGTGAATATTCTCCCATATCTGTTTCCAATCATTTCTTTTATAGGTGAGTTCTAGTTTACTTTTTATCTCTCTTTTCATCAAGCAGTATAGTTTCCTTGTTGATGGCACCTGGTCTGTGTTGTTTATTCTTATGTAGCTGTTTTCAATGTAGAAGGAGCGGAAGTGGTTTAAGGTAGCGTTTATGTGACTGACGGCAACTGGCGCTTTGTTGCTGTGCGGTTCCATTGCATTTATTATGTGTCTTGTGAGGTTTGTTTGTGTTGTTCTACATTGACTGTACATATTCCTCATGAAGATTGCAGTGCATTTCGTACGTATATCAACCAGATTTAGTCCTCCTTTTTCATACGGCATCTGCAAAACTTTATGTTGAATCTTCAGTATCTGTCCCCTCTGTACATACCAGCTGATTGCCGTTTCCATTTTTTTAGCTATTTCCACAGGTATCTGAAATATGTGAGCTATGTACCATATTTTGGAGAGCGCTGTGGTATTTTTCAACCATATTTTCTGTATTGGGTTTAGTTCTCCATGGGTGAAATCATGCAGTTTGCTTCGAATAACTGCCAATAGACGTCTCCAGTTTACTGCGGAAGCTTTTTGCAGAACTTTATTAAATTCTACACCAAGAATCTTTATTTTGTCACATGGCTTTATCCATGTTGTGTTGTTTAGTTCTATACCAGCGCCTATGTTTAGTATTGCAGATTTATCTAAATTCAATTTTGCGTTTGAAGCTTTTGAATACGAATTTACCAACTGTCGTGTGTTTTCTAGGTCTTCCAAGTTGGTTATGATGATATTGATATCATCTGCGTACGCACACACCACTGTTTTTGTTCCTTGGTACTTTAAGCCAGGAAGTATATTATGCACTGCCGCTAAATATGGTTCAGCTGCAAACGCATAAAGAAACATGGATAAAGGGCATCCTTGTCTAATGGATCTGGTTATTTTTATTGAATTGGTTATAGATCCGTTTATAGATATTCGCGATGTAGCTTGGTGTAATAGCATGTAAAGCAAATTGCATATTTGCTGGCTGATACCCATTCTTTCCATAGTAAGTTTTAAATAAGTATGATTAATACGATCAAATGCTTTATGGAAATCTTGTGATAAAATAGCCATTTTCACGTTTGCTGCCTTCGAGACTGCAGTTACATCACGAATATTTGTTAGGGTTTGCATTATATTTCTGCCTCCACCAATGCAGGTCTGGTATTCTCCAATCATCTTTTTAGCTACAGCCCCAAGTCTAGTGGCGATAATTCTACCGAATATTTTATAATCTGAATTGAGAAGAGTTAGAGGTCTGAAATTTTCAACATTTTTCTTATCTGTTTTTTTCGGGATTAATACAACTAATCCTTCTAGCATTTCGGTTGGAGCTGACTGCATAGCTAGAATCTCATTATACATTTTTATAAATTCGTATTTTAGAATATCCCAATATTATACGTAAAATTCTATTGGGAGGCCATCAAGACCAGGTGATTTCATTCTCGGACTCCGTTGAATTGCGTTTTTTATTTCTTCTTCCGAGATTTCTTCATTCAGCATTCCGTTCTCTTGTTCTGTTATTACTGGGTTTATGTGACGTAACAGACTGCTGACTTCTTCATTGTCAATTGTCTCTTCAGTGTATAATTCAGAGAGATACTTTTTTATTTCTATCTCTATTCCTTTCTGGTTGGTAATGACACATCCCTCTTCTGATTTTAACTCCGTCACGAGTTTCCTGTTTGCTTGATGTCTTTCTTTTATGAGATGAAATGTTGAAGTTATTTCTTCTTGTTGAAAGGATCCAGTTTTAGCTCGTATCTGGTAACCTATTAGTTTTTTTCTAGTTATATTTGTTATTCTGGCCTTGGTATGTTTTATTTTTCTCATATTTTGGATGCTATCTACGTCGTTGGTGCACAGTTCTCTTAGGACCATGAAAAGGAATTCTTTTGTTTTGTTTTCCCATTTCTTCAAGCATCTGCTGAAGTTTATCAATGTATTTCTGAGGCGTGGCTTTGCACACTGTAACCACCATTGGACAGTTGTATTGTACTTGTTTTTTTTGTTTCTTGCATTGATTCCAAGTATTATTGACTATCTGTTCCAATTCTTTCTCATTTAGGATGGAGGTGTTTAATTTCCAGTATCCTCTGTTTCTAAAGATTTCTTGGCGCCGCAATTTTATTTTGCAATGATATGCACTGTGGTCCGAAAAAGCTACTGGCCATATCTCGACTGATGTTTCTTCACTCGATATGTCCGGTGAAATATAAATTCTATCTAATCTATTTGCTGTACTCTCAGTTATAAATGTAAACCCGGGAATTTGCCCGTTTCTTATTTCCCAACTGTCTAACAAACTTAGTTTATTTATTAGGTACTCGAGTTCCTGGCATTTGTTAAAATTAGGGTACTGATCTTTTTGAGATAAAACGCAATTAAAATCTCCTGCAAGTATGAGACTTTCACAGGTGTTTGTCAGAAGCTGAGTTATCTCTGTTTTATAAAACTGTTTCCTACTTTCTCTATTCTGATTTCCGGAGGGAGCATAGATGTTTATTACACGTGTTCCTGCTATTGTGCAGGCTAATCCTCTTCCATTTTCTAAAATCTCAACATCTTTGATTTGAATACCCTCTTTCGATAGAATTGCAGTCCCTAGACCATGGTCGTAACTAGGATTCTTCAGTTCATTGTACCCGGTGACATTCAGTGCACCTTCCCAGGCAACTTCCTGTAAGAGCGCTATATCAACAGATGCCGCCCATAGATATTCTTTGAGGCATTGTATTTTAGTTTGGTTCTTTATTCCGTTTAGATTTAGGGTAGACACACAGTATGTCTGAGCGGGCGTTGTTGCACTACGGTCTGCCATTTGGATCAAATGTTGTCACACAAGGTTGAAAACGAGACAGTTCTTTTTTTTTTTTTTTTTTCTTCCCTTTCGCGTTTATTTAATAACATTTATAATCTTGCTTTTGCCTCTTATTTGCTTGACTTATCTTCTTCCTCAGTGTCATTTAAGTCGTCCGACCAAAGACTTTTATTGTTCCCGCGGTCATTTCCCATTTCAACTATCTCGCTGGTCTTGTTTTCATAGTTGTTGTCTTCCTTATTGGAGTTGGCGCTTTGGGGCATTTCTTCGTCAATTGTCTCAATTTGTAAGGTGGTTACTTTCCTGGATTTTTCAGCTAATTCTTTCGCTATCAAATCTACTCCCCTCTTATCAAGTCTCAGTCTCTTGGTATTTGGTGTATTTTCGTGCTTGCGTTCTTCCATGGGCATAATTTCTTTTTTCTCAGATGATGGCACTGTCACAGGATGTTGTTTAGCATTTTTTATAATTTATTTTTTCTCAGTTGGTGATATTTCCAGTAAATGTAGATTAGAAGTTTGGTTATTATCTTGTCCAGTTGGATAGTTTGCTTCTTTTTCCTTCGGGGGTTCATCAGGTACTGCGTCATTATAAGGATTCTCTATTTCCATCATGATGTTGGTGGCGTCATCTGTTTCCATGCTGAGAGTAGGTTCATCATTTCTATGAACACTGGTTGATTGATTACTGTTTGCCACGCTAGCGTATGATGCTTTTAAAAGTTCGCCTCTGAAAGCTGTATCAGGGGCCAAGCGCTCAGATGGTAGCTGCAGGGGTTTCTTCCTGGTGCATTCAGCCTTGAGGTGTTCGTTTGAGTTGCATATGACACACGTACGTGGTTGTCCGTCGTAAGTAACGAGTGCTTTAAATCCGGCAATATCTACATACGATGGTACGTGGCACTTCAGATCTATTTTCACAGTTCTAATACCACTATCTACGACAAATCTTTTGCTACCGTATCTTTTATCGGAGGTTACACTCAAAATTGTACCAAATTTATCCAAAGCTTTTCGTATTATGTCTGTATTAATTTCAAAGGGCACATTATGGATTTTAACATGTCTTATTCCCAGGCCTGCATATGATATGGAAACGGTGCTTACCTCGCCATTGGTGTGTACAAATTTTCTTTCTCCGTTGGTTTCCTTCAGTATTCGCAGACACTCTTCTTCATTTCGTAGCTTGACGTATATCACATTGGCCAGGAAATCCACCTGGATACCGTGTACACTTTCTTCTCGTAATCCTATTTCACTATATAACCACTCATCGATTTCAACTGCTTTCGGACGCATATATCCATACGCAAAGGAGAACTTTAGCGTTGTTTTTCGTATGAATTGATTCACTTCCATATTTGTTGGTTTTCACTATACTTTGCTTTTATTTACTCTGCAGGCACTTGTCACACGACACAGCAGGAAAAGTGTGATACGACCGCTCGCTACGGCAGGTCGCGAGCGACTGGCCACTGAGCTACATGACCGCTACATGGAAAAACAGTAGAGAGACATCCATATCCAACGCGTCTGTCTATCGCCGTTCAGTAGTATTTCGAAATTATGAGACAACATGTATTATTTATACAGATAATTTTTCAACCAAATGTAGACAGTATTTTTCTCCTTGTTTCAAAGGATAAGTGTGCAAAGTTTCATCGAGATCGGATGAAAAACTGTGGATTTGTATGAAGAACAAACAAACATACATACATTCATCTTTATATATACACAGACGGAAAAAAAAATCCCAACACCAAGAAAAAATTATTGTAGAGTAATGAAATTTGGACAATGCATTTGTCAAGTTAACATGTTTAATTGATTAAATTTTCAAGATCACAGGTTAATTTAAGCTCAAGAAAATGCATTTCAAATGTGAAATACTGTTAAATTAATAGCCGGTGTAACCTCCAGAATTTTGAATGCAAGCCTGCAAACGTGAATGCATTGTGTCATACAGGTTTCGAATGTCACTTTGTGGTATGGAGTTCCATGCTTGTTGTACTTGTGCTGTCAATACTGGGACGGTCAGTGCTGGCTGTGGATGATGCTGGAGTTGTCGTCCAATGATATCCCATACGTGTTCAATTGGAGACAGATCTGGTGATCTCGCAGGCCAAGGTAACATGTCGACACTCTGTAGAGCACGTTGCGAGACAACAGCGGTATGAGGGCGAGCGTTATCCTGTTGAAAAACTCCCCCTTGAATGCTGTTCATGAATGGCAGCACTACAGGTTGAATTACCAGACTGACGTACAAATTTGCAGTCAGTGTGTTTGGTATAACCACAAGAGTGCTCCTGCTGTCATAGGAAATTGCTCCCCAGACCATGACTCCAGGTGTAGGTCCAGTGTGTCTAGGCCGCAGACAGTTTGGTTGCAGGCGTTCCCCTGGCCTCCTTCTGACCAACACTCGGCCATCACTGGCACCAAGGCAGAACCTGCTTTCATCAGAAAACACAACAGATCTCCACTCCGTCCTCCAATGAGCTCTGGCTTGACACCACTGGAGTCGCAAACGGCGATGGCTTGTAGTCAGTGGAATGCACGCTACAGGGCGCCTGGCTCGGAGCTGTCCTTGAAGTAACCGATTTCTAACAGTTCGTTGTGTCACTGTGGTACCAACTGCAGCTCGAATTTCTGCCGCAGACGCAGTACGATGCGCCACAGCTGTACGCCGAATACGGCGGTCTTCCCTTTCAGTAGTGCCACGTGGCCTCCCGGAACCCGGTCTTCTTGAGGCAGTACCATCCCTTGACCACTGCACCCAACAATCATGCACAGTGGATACATTCCGGCCAAGTCTTTCTGCAATATCGCGAAAAGAAAATCCACCTTCTCGTAGCCCTATTACACGACCTCGTTCAAACTCGGTGAGCTGTTGATAATGGCTTCTTCGTCTTCTTAAAGGCATTCTTGGCTAACATCAACTCACTATGTCAAATCTCAGCGGTAAATAACGTTCACAAACTTTACAGCGCGTATTTAAAGCAAACCTGATTTGCAAGCTCTGAGTAGCGCTACTAGCGCCACACTTATGCGCGAAGCGCGAAATTTGAATCGATGTCATCTTTCAGATGTATAAACACGCCTACCAAATTTCGTTTATCTAACACAAGTCTTTCTTGGTGTTGGGATTTTTTTTTCCGTCTGTGTATATAGATATATAACACTTGTTACTTACTAACTGAGGATACTGAATTTATTGACAACGTGTTGAACAAAATTGGATAACAACCTAGGCGCCCTAAGTTATTATTCAAACAGTGAATTTAATAATAATTTTTTTGTTTCCTAATCTTTTTCCGTGTATTTTCTTTCATAGCAGGGGGGTGCAAGTGCACCCCCCTCCCGGCGCCCACGCTTCCTTAACGTAACTGATGAAACAATATCTTGTGTACAGGATGTTAAGGTGAAGTTGAATTTCTTAGTTTTTGGTCTACTACGATGCGATTGTTAAATGTGAAGGTAACTGTCGCGGGGTTCCGACGGCTCCTGCCTCTTCTTACAGGAATCACGGTCGCTGATCTCTGCATTCTTATTACAAACATTGGCACTAAGCGGATGTGACGGCATCAGGTTCATACTCTTGCCATTCTTTACCTTCCCGCGGAGTTCCCTCTTTGGGTAGCAGGATGAGTGGCCCTGGGGATCCGTACTGGACGATCAACTTCCAGGAAACGCCCAATCCAGATTTGGGTATTAATGGTTTCCCCGGGATGCTTAATTCATAAAGCCATGGCCGAATTCCTTCCCGTTTCTTTTCCCCCGTCCTTTCCCGCCTCTAATGACCGCGAAGTAGACGAGGAGTAACGCCGTAAGCAAAAGAAAAAAGAAAAGAGCCGTCGGCTTCTTCCGTGATCAGTCTCCGATAGCCCGGACCGTACTCAGACACTTCATCACTTGGCTACGCGGCCGCCCTTATTGTTAAATCCATGGTACGCTAAAAAAATAGTAAAATTAATTAATTTATATCTAATGATGCTTTATTACCATACCTGCTTCAATGAAGGTCTGGTGATATTTATTGACAGGACGAGGAAATGGCCCTCAGATTTACTCTGCTGTATACAGGGCCGCATTGAGGCATAGGCTATATAGGCTGTAGCCTAGTATTCCGTACCACATGCAATAGTAATAATAATAATAATAATAACAATAATTGAAAGTTCAAAAATCATCGTGAAAAACGAAAGCAATGTTCGCACATGTGCAGTTCAATCCTTTGAAAAACAGGTGTATTGTAAAATAAAATTTCAGTGCATCTACACCGAAAAGTAACAACTTTGTAATTTAACGATAAGGACTTGAAACATAAGGTTGTAGTATACTTGGTCAGGGCGTATTAATGTACATTACAGTCACTGTCGTACACCTGAAATACGAACTAAAATGCCCCATCCTTCATGCCCAGAAGGATAGGTAAGATAAATTCATTTTTTTATACGATGTAAACAGCGAGTAGCCTTGGAAAGTCCAAGTTTTAATGTTTCGTTTGAAAGTAAGTATTTATATATATAAAAAAAATTACATTCGTTTATTATTGAAATAGGTGCTTTTAGAATAGAATATAAATTTTATTTTTTAATTTATTTTTATTTAATTTGTTGTTTTATATCAATTTTTATTTCTTTTAAAACTTTATTTCAGAATTCAGAAATCTCGATCGCTTGGTTTGGCGTGAGAAGGTTCTGATTATTGAAGCGCTGTTTAAAACAGCCTAGTCGCCGTCTTCAGTTGACAGTCGTGTGTGAATAATAAATATATGCTTTTGCTAAGAGTGTTTGGTTGCAAAACAACTACAGTAGGCAGCACCTTATCTATGGATCATCAATCGAAAAATTTAACTTGCGGGGATAAGTTGCTAACCTCCTTCACTAGAGTCCCAAAAACGATACATAAAACACTTTTCGAACTTTAGATTCTTCAGAATGTTATCGTCGTATATTTTAACTATCATTACATTATCAAATATTTTGCATTAAAAGGTTTATTAATTTAATAATAAATAATCGATTTTGTTTTATATATATATATATATATATATATATATATATATAAGGGCTCGCACAACAGTTATATCCTAGGGGCTTACGACCCTAAACGGTCCACATCACAGGCATAGCCTAGGGGCTCACAGATCCAAATGGGGCCCTGGTGGTATATTTAATTGATTGTGTTACATTTAGTTTTTTTGGTAAAATTATGAGCAGTCCAATTCGCCTATATTAGTACGCCACATAAAAACGTTAACCATGACGTCCTAGACCGAGGTTTGATGCCGGGACCATGGTCATCTCTCTGTAAACGAAGTGACGCCTTGACACACTTTGCCAAACTCACGGACTTATAGATGCCAATGAACGAAGATAAATTTCGCTTTGTTATAATAACGTCTAGGGAGTTTCAAATTCACTACCTTGCCTGCTACGTCACCGAAATCGTCTTGAAAGATGTGTATTCACGTATTTAACCTGAGTTTCCCACATTTTCTGATTAGCTGTCATAAACGTGAAGAGCATAAATGGAAAAATACACAAACAATGTGTGCAGCAAAAACATAAATAAACTGTGAAGGTGCACAGGAAAGAGAAGTAAGAGGTATTTCGTCAACTTGTAAATTATGAAAATAAATGACGGGGTTGTTAAGGAAACTGACTTGGCCGGCCGCAGTAAACACGGGCAGAGAAATAAACGAGATTGCCTCTGATGCAACTCTCATCTGTCAAAACAGTTGTTCTCTAATGGCCGTGTCAGATAGCGACGGAGCTCCATTTATCTTCATAGAAGCAGGAAGAATGTCGCGTCCTGCGCCTTGTGATGGATGAGACATTCGGCCACCAGTTTGCACATGCTCTGTCTGGGGGCATTCGTGTTAATGGAAGAACAATAACAGCATTCTGCACCTCGTATCACAACTTAGAAGACTGTCCCACGCGGAATAGCAATTTCCTCCAAGCTATGACCCAAACCAAATCAAAAAAGCAAACAGAAATCACCACTGCTGAGAATGGTGGATAAATAGAGCATCGTATCTTAAAATGTAATTATATTACAATTTGTGCAAAAATTTTCAAAATGTAAAACATAACAATATTGTAACAAGGAGGGTAAATAGTTAACCTTGCTCTTTCTTCTTTTACAAAGTTCCTTTACTCTTTTTCCCTAATAGCAGCTTCTAACAGATTTTTATATGGGTAATCTGTTAAGGCAAAGGTCTTCCCCACCATCCGATTCGTCCTTTTCGCGTTTTCTTTAATTTTGGGAATAGGCGTAATAATTTGAGGTGAAATATAAAATGAAGAGGCTCTGTTTTCAGTTGTCATCCAAGAGCTCTTCCAGAGTGGGGCAGTATGGAGTACTACCATATTCCGCCACACCTGTTCTGCCCCAGGGACACGATTTAGGTTAGGGAGGTAGGGTCACTCTAGAAAGATACATAAACAAAATATAACTACATGAAACTATAGACAGTTAAACGTGCCTCAAGCATGTACCAACTATATTTGTAATGTAAAAAAGTATGCATAATTTACCTCGGTTATAAAATCATCAGAAGTTACAATGTAGGAGAAGAAAATCGCACAACGAGTACTTCACACACTAAAGCTCGAGAAAACTAAACTAACATGGCTGTCGTAGTTGAGCCGGATTAGGTTGGTCTAGTTCTACTTATTGCTGCTCGCTGGCAGTACCTACTTGACACCAAAAAACGTCGAACTTCATTACGCTCCTTTGCCCCATTGTAACTCGGCTTCCCCTACACGTATACATAATCAACAGAAAAATCAACTGAAGATGTTTCAGTTAAGAAGCGAAATACGTTCGGAAAGTAAATAAACAAACAAATATTTGTTATTATATTTATTTAGAATTTGACACTTTATAGACCACTTGGAACCTAAGACTACGGAACAGTCCTCTCTTTCTTCTGTTCCCAGAACTGCTTCGTCCTATCTCTGTTCATCTATCATAATTCTTTTGGATCAACCAACTGAGCCAGCAAATCCGCTCCTACCAACAAATTAATCTGAGCAAATGATTTATATGCGACACTGACCCATCTCTGTATCAAGCCTGTGACATCTTCGTAAGGACTGTAGCAAACGCTCATAAAACAAGCGACGCTTCGCTGTATTTTCTCGACATATTGATCAATACGATGCAGATATCATAACACACAAAAATTCCATAATTGAGGTCGTACAGAAGGTACTCCATTGCTTTGCAATTCTTCAAAATTTGATCTCTGAATCAGTCGAAATTAGCTTTACCTATGACCGAAGGCATATGCTGATTACACTTCATTTATCTTTATACTGTTACGCTCAGATACATCAGTAATCATCCTTATCAACGACTGAAAATCTTATTTTATTCTCGTGAGGAAGTAGATGATTTTTACAATCGCAAGCTTGTGCAGCTGGGATAAATAGTTTACATGATCTCCGGGTGGAGCCCCGTCCTAGTATTACATGCCAACGTTTCGGCTGACTTGTTTCAGCCTTCTTCTGCAGCAGAACTGCACTGCAATGTGATTCACACGCTCTTCCAATCACAGCTAACTCCAACATTTGGGACGTTACATATCACCGAATGTAGCAGATGGAGAATTAGTTTAGTGTGAAAACTACGAAGGAGATGTAGCCAGTCGTAAACAGTAGACAGCCTACATTAACCGGATTTAGCCCTGAGGGACGTTCCAGGTTTGGACCAAAATATTGGCAGCGTAAACTCACAAATTCAGTGCAATTTTACGATATAATGTCTGTGAAAAGCAGCAAATTTTATATCATAGTTCTAAACTGTTGCTAACGCTGTTTCCAATAATGTTTTAGAAGTGGAACTTTTACCCTTTAACCCCAATAGCAGTACGTCGTTTTACAAATTCTAACATATTTTCAAGAAAACGTATTGACAATATTATGAAACTTTGTTCTCTTGCCTTGTTTGGTAAAATTCCTAGATCTGTTTGACTCTTAAAATGTGTAACTGATATTTTGCGGTTTAGAAACGAAACATTCAATTTGTTTATTATTTTACTTCTTTGGTTGGATGTGAATATGTTACGTACAAGTGAATAATAACTAACCAGTCGAAAATAATGGAAGGGACGACTGTTTTTTTACCTGCTGCATCTGCTTGTTGAAATTACTTTATCGTAATTATTTTATTCTTCCATTATTCCGTTCTTTATGTTTACTTGGTTATTTATTGTTATTTGTAATGAATTTATTCAGCCATTATTCGGTTCTTCCTGTGTAATTAATTATTTCTTTGGTCACTGCGGTAAATTATGTTAAATTTATTCAGCCATTATTCTCTTCTTCCTGTTCGTTAGATTTTATTGTTATTGCAGGAAACGAGCATTTGTAATTTTTGTACAATTCCTGTACATGTAATTTCCCCTTTCCACATCCTCACGTTTCCTTTCTCTGAGAAAACTGTGATGAGCGATTATTCGATTTTTGGTACAAGTTATATTAATTGAAACGTAAGTATAAGGAACGGATGCTGGACAGGATAAAATGCATGCTGCTGTCTCAATTATACAGGGCGTTCGCCGGGAAACGCTACCCTCCCAGTCTGTTGCCGTCGGCAACTTGCTGGGACAGTGGAGTCAGCAACTCCCGCCACACGGCGCCGTGAATCACCGCACTGTAGCTAGTTTGTGACTTCAGTCTCTTATTAATCAGTGTTGTGAATAAACGTTTCTTTGTGGTTTGGCTGGTTTGGGGCTTCATACTCTTACTAATCTGTACCGTATTTGAGTGTGAGTAAAATTATGGTACGTTACAGTTTGCAACAAAGAATATTTCTCTACGATACATATGTGAAGAAGAAGTCGTTTAAAAAGTGTCGCAGTAAATTTCGTCGTGAATATCCTGGCGCTTTACTGCCAGCTAAATCAACAATTCTGCGTCTGGTTAAAAAAGTATAAGAAACGGGTTCATTTTTTAACAAAAAGAGACTGTAGGTCAACCGTATTCTCACAGAGGAGAAAATTGACGATATCGCTTTTCGACTAGAACAGTCACCCAAGCAGGCAGGCGTATCTAAGACGTCAGCTTGGAAAGTAACAAAGCTAGTTCACTTAAAGCCGTACAAAACAATTGTGGTGCATAAAATTACAGAAATAGACCAGGGGCCTAGGATTAGATTTTGCAACTGGTACCTGCAGGGTGTCCACGATGGCACTGTTGATCCGCAACTGACGTCACATTTAAATGCTTAGCACATGCAAGTTTATGAAGCGTAATTATTATGAAATAGTCCGCGGCCGACGGTCGAACAATGCCGGAAGCTGACCGCTCGCTCGCCGGGAGCAGTTTCTTCCTTGTAGCGCTAACAGTGGGTAGCGTTTCCCGGGGAACGCCCTGTATATTACAATGCCTTTACTGTTGTAACAGTCAAACTGAAATAAATGAATTGAAACTAGCGTGAATTGCAGTCAGGAGGAGTCAATGTTTGTCCAGAGTTTCGAGTTTTTAAAGCGTCACTATACTTGTATAAGTACAATGGGGTGGGCCACTTCTGGTATCGGGGACGTGACGTAACATACTATACTGTTATTGTTATTCCGCGATTCACTACAAAGTTGGTACCAGAGGGTGCATTGCAGCTACCACAATATGTAAACGTATGTACAGTACATGGGAAGGGATATGACAGGAGACATCCATGGGCTGTCTTAAGGAACTATCCTGTCATTGGCCTAGACTGACTTGGAAAATCCACGGAAAACTCAGTTCAGGATGGCGGGAGTGGTTCCTCCAGTCGCATTCTATGTTCTCTCGCTCGACAAATACTACATATTGCGTTCCCTTATCACATGTGTGCTGCTCGTCCTGAAACTTTTGGCTGGGATGTTCTTCAATTACTGTACATCTCATACAAAAAAAGTAGTTCTTTTTATTCGTCTTGCGGAATAATCTTTCAAATGGTGTATACAAATAAAACAGAACAAAATGATTGGTAATGAAAACATAAGCAAAAAAACTGTGGTGAATCTTAAAAATATTGAAAGTTTTCGAAAAAGTATTTTCACGACAAATTTAAAATCTGATTAATGGAAGGCTCTGCCAGACGATACATACGAAAGGACTTTTATCCAAATACTTTACCTTCTGAAGTATAAGATTTTTCAAAATTAGTCATTCAGAAATTTGGAAAAGATGCTATAGTATTCTTACAAACTTTAGGAGGCTACATATCACTGTGTGTTTTGAAAGTAATTTCGAAATTAAAAAAAAAAATAATGGAATTCTTATGGTTTTTCGCTTTTAGAAATCATAGAATTCAAAGAAAAATCCAAAAATTTCTGAGAGTCGTCGGATTTCCAGCTATCATTCGATGCTAATGAGGGTTTTCAAACACATCTTTCACATAATATCTTACAATTGAGTTTTCCCTCACAACATTTTGTTTGAGATTCTTCACAGTACTATTTCCATAGACATTAATTGCATCGAAGTTAACTTCAGATACGTCTACATCAGTATATTCACTTCATTCCGTGGTTGTCTCGCTAAGCAATCGTATCGCTCTGTACGTAAGTGTAATACATGAATACAGTGTAGCTGCGCACTTTAATAAACCACCACACTACATCTTGGAGGTACAACGGGACCAGGTCCGAAACAAAAATAATGTTGTGCCATTTTTGATTATGGCCTTACACCTGCTTAAAATCAACTCCAGTCGAATGGCTCCACCGCTTCGCAGGGATAGCACCACCTTCTGTTCGAAGGGAAATGGCAGTGAACAAGGAAAGCAGGAAAGTGGACCATGATAAATCTCATCCATTATATAGGCATATACTACACAGACAAAGACTGAGGTCCAGGAAAAGTTTCCTAAGACAGTCTCAGGAACTTACAATGAGAAAGTCAGATTACAACTATGGGAAGCTAAGGCTCCCCTTCCGCGTGGCTGGGGAAGATTGTCCGAGTCTTTGCCACCTGGCTATGACAAGTAATCGGTGATGTGGAAATCTTTGAATAGACTAAGATCAGGAGTGGGCAGATGCAAAGTCAATTTAGCAAGATTGGGCTATGCTGAGATCAATGATATCAACTGTGACTGCAGAGAAGACCAAACTGTTCAGCATATGCTCCAGTTTCGACTGTGAGGAGCATCCTGCTCGCCAGCTGATCTACACTCCTGGAAATTGAAATAAGAACACATTGACGCCGGTGTGTAAGACCCACCATACTTGCTCCGGACACTACGAGAGGGCTGTACAAGCAATGATCAAACTCACGGCACAGCGGACACACCAGGAACAGCAGTGTTGGCCGTCGAAGGGCGCTAGCTGCGCAGCGGTTGGGCACCGCCGCAGTCAGTGTCAGCCACTTTGCCGTGGCATACGGAGCTCCATCTCAGTCTTTAACACTGGTAGCATGCCGCGACAGCGTGTACGTTAACCGTATGTGCAGTTGACGGACTTTGAGCGAGGGCGTATAGTGGGCATGCGGGAGGCCGGGTGGACGTACCGCCGAATTGCTCAACATGTGGGGCGCGAGGTCTCCACAGTACATCGATGTTGTCGCCAGTGGTCGGCGGAAGGTGCACGTGCCCGTCGACCTGGGTCCGGACAGCAGCGACGCACGGACGCACGCCAAGACCGTCGCATCCTACGCAGTGCCGTAGGGGACCGCACCGCCACTTCCCGGCAAATTAGGGACACTGTTGCTCCTGGGGTATCAGAGAGGACCATTCGCAACCGTCTCCATGAAGCCGGGCTACGGTCCCGCGCACCGTTAGGTCGTCTTCCGCTCACGCCCCAACATCGTGCAGCCCGCCTCCAGTGGTGTCGCGAAAGGTGTGTATGGAGGGACGAATGGAGACGTGTCGTCTTCAGTGATGAGAGTCGCTTCTGCCTTGGTGCCAATGATGGTCGTATGCGTGTTTGGCGCCGTGCAGGTGAGCGCCACAATCAGGACTGCATACGACCGAGGCACACAGGGCCAACACCCGGCATCATGTTGTGGGGAGCGATCTCCTACACTGGCCGTACACCTCTGGTGATCGTCGAGGGGACACTGAACAGTGCACGGTACATTCAAACCATCATCGAACCCATCGTTCTACCATTCCTAGACCGGCAAGGGAACATACTGTTCCAACAGGACAATGCACGTCCAAATGTATCCCGTGCCACCCAACGTGCTCTAGAAGGTGTAAGTCAACTACCCTGGCCAGCGAGATCTCCGGATATGTCCCCCATTGAGCATGTTTGGGACTGGATGAAACGTCGTCTCACGCGGTCTGCACGTCCAGCACGAACGCTGATCCAGCTGAGGCGCCAGGTGGAAATGGCTTGGCATGCCGTTCCACAGGATTACATCAAGCACCTCTACGATCGTCTCCATGGGAGAATTGCAGCCTGCATTGCTGCGAAAAGAGGATATACACGGTACTAGTGCCGACATTGTGCATGTTCTGTTGCCTGTGTCTATGTGCCTATGGTTCTGTCTGTGTGATCATGTGTTGTATCTGATCCCAGGAATGTGTATATAAAGTTTCCCATTCCTGGGACAATGAATTCACGGTGTTCTTATTTCAATTTCCAGGAGTGTATATGAGGACTCAGAAAATTCACTGGAAGTGGCCAAGTTCTGACCCAATACAATTTGATGTTTGTGACTGTGTGATTGTATGTTTCTGACACGAAATAATAACCTCGCCGGCCTCGGTAGCGTAGGGGCTAAAACGCTAGCTCCACGTGCCAAAGGTCGCTGGTTAGAGTCCGGTCGCGGGCATGGGTGTTTAAGTGTTGTGTCTGTGAATGTAATGTCCGTCCTGTGGTGTGTCTAATTAACTGGGAAAATTTCATACTGGAGATTCTGAAAGCACTGACTGACATAAATACTATCGAGTTGGCTATAAGGCCTCAGTTGTCGAAAGCCGTTTTGAAAAAAAAAGTAAATTAAAAAAATAATAACCTCGTCGATATCGAGGTTAAGAGGCGGGGAAGGAAGGTGTAACAGCCCTCAAACCTAAAATTAAATGAAATTGTATTTTATGAAGTATTTGTAGTAAGTTAGAGTTTGGTTGAATATGATCTGGTAGGTTTGTTTTGCAATTTCCTGTAAATCAATGTATATAGACTTTGTTTTATGAAAAGAAATTATTTAAAGGCCATTCAATATGTTTAAGAACAGAATTGTGCAAGAGAATTGCTTAAATGTTTGTAATTCCAAGTATTAATGCAAGTTACGATGGCTAAAGAACAATTTGCTACAGTTTAAAATTATTTCTGTTAATAATTTTGTGTTTCAGCATCTTTAATTTCCATTTCTGATCATTTTGTATTGATTGTAAATTATTATGTATTAATTCTGATTGTTTTTAATATGTTTCAATTGTTTAAGTATTGTTAATGTTCGAGAATTATCTGTCGGAATCTTTTGAAGTGTTCTAGAAATTTCGATGTAGTTTATATAAAGCGATCATCCGACACAGAGAAACAGTTTCTCGGGAAGGTTTTCACCGACTAAATTTATGACGGCCAAGTACTGTATTGTCTGTGGAAGAAGTGATGTATACAATCACTGGATTGTATGTATTCATGTAAACAGTATCGTTGACGTCGTGTTTTATGAAAATTAACGCAAGTTTAAACTGAACTGTATCGTGGGCTAGTTATTTATCATATTAATTAAGCCACGAACAATCTAATAAAGGGGAGGCAAGGAACAGGAAAGAATTCGGCCAAGGAGTTTTGAATGAAGCATCCCTATATTCGCCTTGAGAGATTCCGTAAAATCATCGAAAATTGAAATCAGTATCGCAGGACGGTAATTCGAAACCGCAACCTCCAGAATGTGAGGCCAGTGTGTCAGCAAGGTAGTGGTATGGCGTTGTTAGCGGATTTTTTCCAGACGAGCAAAAATAGTGGATCGAATCGCGAGTGATTCCTGGCACAGAGCTATTAAGCCGGCCTGGATGGGTGTTCGATGACGTATGTGGAGCGTATAACATTGAAGGGTGCTCCGGAGGTGCCACGGATCCCAAATTGGATTAGAGCCACTGGCCCGTAGAGCCATCTGCAATTAGAGCGATCCTGGCGGAGGTGTGCAGATTGCTAACGAGGACGCCGCCCCTTAATTCCATTGTGTGCGATATGTCATCACTTGTCGAGGGCCTCTGACTCACTACTTCAAACGGCGGCGCAGCCAAGGGGGGCGATAACTTCGCACACACGATGACCAACTAAAAACAACCTCCCTTATTACTAAAACACTCTTAAAACAAGCTAGAGTTTCTTAATTCCACACAAAATTAAACAATAATTTCAGAGGATAATGCAAACCGTGTAGTATTACTTTGAAACATCTTGGAACCAAGTCTGTAGTAAGAGCTATAAATGGCCCATTCACTGTCCAACCTCTAGGATTTACGTTGATCCTATGTTGCTGGAGCAAGACTGGGGTAAAGCGCTACACCTAGAATGTGTTAGATGTTGCAAGACTCGCAGCCTACCTGACCCTCTTCTGTCCTACGTCCTACAACATAGATTCTAGATTGGAAAAATCGTCGTTAAGTCCAGTGCCTCCCACAAAGTGACGCTGTTGACGATTAATGTTTATAAACCCGAAAGTAACTACAAAATCTGAAAGCAGAATTTTTCCATGTTGGTGCTGATGGAGAAGGCTTGTATATGGAAAAAAATTACGAGTAGTTTAAATATCTAGGATCCCCTGTCGATATGAAATCTTCTTGTAGGAAAATATACAATATCATACAGATCTAAGGTATAGGTTCCCAAACTGAGAATGAGGGGAGCGCGAAGACAAGTAGGGGTTAGTGGAGGTGGGGGGAGGGGGGGGGGGTTGGGGAGCAGGGTACAACATAGCTTCGCCACCTGCGTGGGCAGTACTCTACAGCGTAGGTTGTAGGTTTCCAAGCATTTTTTTTTTTTTTGCGTAAAGCCTCCTTTTACACAAATAATAACAAAAAATAAACACATCGACTCCTCTTATCCAACCCATAGTGCTGAGACTTTTTTTGAATCATATTCTACTTTCTCAGACGGCGATTTGATGGCGACCCTTTTAATAAAATGTACTATAAAATATACTGAAAAAAACGAACAGAATTTTTAAAAAAATATTTTTTAAAGAGTATTAAAAATAGTGCATATTGTTCATAGTTTGATCAACAACTACATATTATGAAGAAAATTGTTTCCTTTCTTTGATAGAAAATTTATGACGGCGCTAAATTATCTTTCTGCTACATGTGGGAAAGTAATGAAACACTTCTTTGATGCAGCCCATAAAGCCAGATTTGATATTGGAAAGCAGGGGGCAGCGGTCGGTTCTTAACGCCTCCTAAATTTGCATTGGACCAGAAACGCCCCTTATGACCTCTTCAACACCCTCTGGTGGGCGCTACCGCCCCCTTTGGGAACCACAGCTCAAGCTCTACATTTCTATGTCTCCTTCACCACCTCTTATAGTTGAAAACCTCTATTTTAACATCACATACTTAGTGAGTTTCCTCTGAGACATCATTATTAGTAATGAGAAGTAGACACACGCATTTAAATTTTTCATAATAAAATTGTGGCTCGGGGGTGGGGGGGAGGGGGGGAGCGGGAGGGTATGAGGCGTGGGAATTTTTCTTTTGACGGAACGGAGGGTGGTAATAAACCTTGGGAACCTCTGCTCTAGGACATGGAAAGTCTAACACTGTATGTATGTAGCACAGCACTTTATGAAAGTGAAGCTTGAATTTTAGAATTTTTTTCTGCTTCGGGCTTTGCTGCTTGTCGAAGTCATTAGACCCGAGTGAGGATGAGGGCTAGGAACCGAAAGTAATTTGGCTATAGTCTTTTGAAAGAACTATTCCAGCATTCGCCCTTGGAATAATTTCGGATAACCATGGACGGACATGTAATCGAACCTGTGTCCTCCCGAGTTTGAGAATATACGAAGGCAAATTGAAGCATTTGAAACGTGATGCTATGAAATGATGTTGAAATTCTATATATATTTTTTTTTTTTTACTTATAGCTTTACACCTCGTCGACGTTGTGATCATTAGAGGCGGGAGGGGACTGGGAACTAGGAACGGGAAGGAATTTGGCCATGGCCTTCTGAAATAAGCATTTCATCTGGAGTGATTTGAGCAAGTCATGGAAAATCAAAATCTGGATGCTCGAACGGGGTTCGAACCAGCGCCCTCACGAATGAGAGGCCAGAGCGATGATATAGTTGAAGTACAAAATTAACGTGTTTTCGAAATGATGGCCGAAGAAAGAATCTAGCAGGAAAAAGAGAGAGAATTGTGGGTTAAAGGGTTAAGGGATTGGTTAATTTATTAAAGGATGCAACAGGAAATTATTATAGAGGAAGAAAAATATTAGAATATTGAAGCAAATAACTGAGGATGTAAGCTGTAAGATAGGTGAAGAATTTAGCTCGAGATAGGTGAAGATGGAGACTTGCATCAAACTGGTCGAGAGACTGATTACAACTTAAAATAATCTGTTGAAGTAAAAAGTTTCGACTAAATTATAAAAAAAGAATCTAGTTAAAGAGACCGTTATGGAAAATTGGGAAGTGAATGGCATTGGTAAGTGAATTGAATGGATAGCTTAGAGATGGACGTAATGAGAAATAACTGTAGTTTTTCAAGGTTACATCGTATACCAAATAAAAACAATAAGAGAAGAAACGGATTTAAAAGACCACATCATTAACAGAACCGAACACAAATGGCTAACATTGTAGAATAATCTAAGAGGAAAGAATAAAAAAACTCAGATGGCAAATAACAATATGGAACTGGAAACCTTTGGATGAAGATTTTTAATTGTGAAGGATTTCTCCGGCTATCCGATGTCTGCGAGAAGATTGAGAACAAGGAGCGGGAAGAAATTCAGTCATGGCCATACGAAGGAACGATATCAACATTCGCCTCAGAGTGATTTTCAGGAAATCATGTGAAATCGAAACCAGAATGGCCGGAACCGGTGATCGAATCCTCCAGAACGCTAACACACTAGACTCTGTATGTGGAATTTAGATAGATTGATAAAAATATATATCAAAGATTGAAACATAAGCTAGTTTTTTTAGCATAAAATTTCTACGTCTCATTGCAATCAGAAAGAATTATGGAAGTCTACCGAAGAGATAAAACTAGCGTTAATTGCTTTAGTCTAATTTTTTATGCTTATGGCTTTACGCCTCGTCGACATCGATGTCTTTAGGGGCGGAAAAGGATTTGGTGCAAGGAACGGGAAAGAATTCGGCCATGGTCTTAGGAAGTAACAATCCCGGAATTGGCCTGCTATGCTATGAGGAAACAAAGGAAAATTCCAATCGTGGATGGCCGGACGGGGATTCGAACCCGGCGTCCTACTGAATGCGAGGTCAGGTTTTTTTTTAGCCTAGTCAATGAGTTAAGATATATAGTGTCTTTTGTATGTGAGAAATCATCTTTACGCGGTCCGTATAACTTAATAAAGAACTGGATATCTAGTAAAGGGGATCACTGCAGCACAGAGAATATGAGCGTGTATTAATAAGTGGTGTGTATACGCGATCATTGGTTCCTCGTTAGGACCAATCGAGGTGGCGAGACGCCTTGAGGACGCTCATTTATCGCTAACTGCTATCTTAAGCACGCGTTAACTCACAATTTGGACTCGAGAACCGAATACCCTTGCGGAAGCCTTTGGTTGCGTAATTATTTCAGATTGCGCGTCATTAGTTAAGTCGTTAATGGCTGTTGCACCTCGTCCTTTTTGTCGCAATTATCAGATTCGTGTCTCGCTGTACCGTCTCCCCCAGACACTTTGCATAATGAATCAATCCGGAGCTATTATCGCCCTCGAACGGAACACTCATTAGCGGGGGATGAAACAACGAACAACAAATCGTCCCTCAATTTATTCTCCACACGTCGCTGAACGCGTGCGATTGAGTCGCTTGCTTCATGATTATACGCTCCCAATAAGGTCTATATCCCTCGAGGGAGCACAAATAACAGCTTTTTAATATACAAGCACACAGTTATTTTCAGCATGATTGGTGTTTCCGGCACGGTATATTATCGCGTTTTTATAAAACTCCCAGCAATTTAAATAGTTTTCATGCATCACTTTGCTTCATAATTGGAAAGCTAGTTTGAAAATGGAGCAGATTTTTTTATATGAATATTTCTACAAGCTTAACTCTGTGATCGTGTCACCAGAAGCACTGTTTTACAAGCGTAGTAATACTTTGAAAGTTAACGAAAGGTTGAACAGTTCGCTTCGCCGACGGCTAAGGTCATTAGAGGCGGGATGGGACTGGGGACAAGGAACGGGAAGGAATTCGGCCATGGCCTTTTTGAAGGAAGCATCCCGGCATTTGCCTGGAGTGATTTGTGGAAACCATGGAAAACCCAAATCTGGATGACCGGACGGGGATTCGAACCCACGTCCTGCCGAATGCGGGGCCAGAACGGTGTAGCCTGTTGACATTTGATAGTTACTGTGAGCGAAAGTGTTATCTGGTTTTAGCGAAAAAAATGTTAATCAACATAACTATTCCCTGGTTTTATTCTGAAATTAGGTCGAATGAGAAATAGTCATTTAATGTCAATATGTGGACGTATAGTGTAAAAAATTTCGCATTATATAACAATACAATACTTTATTGTCAGAAATTGAAAGTCAAAATCGACGTATCTACGTACCATCACAGCAGAAATACTTCACAGACCCCGGAGAAAAGAATGATTATCTGCAAGACACGCCATAAACGATATGCAATGGCAAAAAGCCAACTAAACATGCCCACCTTCATTAACCCTTATAATAGTACAAGTTTTTATGAATCAAATTGCATTCATTGGAAGATGTATGTGAAGTGATGCCGAGAATATGTCGAGAACTTGAAGCACCGATTATGCTCTTGGATGACTGCAATCACGGCACCATGAAAGTCATATATCTTTTTAACTACGTAAAAATACAGTTTAATGTTCCCAGTGTGGTGTGGCGTCCTAGTATTTAATCCGACGTTACGGCCAAACTTCTTTGGCCATCTTACCGGGCGAAACTGTAATTATATGTCTTTTAGACTCTGTACTAAGCGCAACTAACCGTCTTCTCGAAGGTTTAATCGACCGTCCAATCAGAACAGCGCAGCTGTCACGTGATTGAGTAGCTTGGTGAGGATCGCGGGTTCAGTTATTCTCTCAGCAGCAAGGCAGTGCGACGCATCATGAAGATTTAGGTCGCTGTCTTCGTTGATTTAGTTAGGGTATTTAGCAACTTCTAGCATCTCCGTTTATCCAGTACTATTGATCCACTTTCGAAAGGCCGTGGTATCCTTCGATTGTACACAAAATCAAGTTCGACATTCTCTCGAGACAGTGTGAGTTCTTTGGCCAACATCTCTGTATAATTCACCTACAGCGGCGACAAGAACCATACTTTAAATTGCCTAAATAGCATATCTGTCTGTGGTTGATTTCTTTGGTGTGATGTGTCTCAGACATCGACGCGACCATGGAGGAAGGAATTATATGGAGGAGAAGTGACGTTAAATCGGTGAAGCAAGCACTAAACTCTCCCGCATGGTGGCAGCACCGGCAGCGACCATATGGCGCTTCCCAACAATTAAGGTGTTCACATTGTGGTAGATGCAGTGATTATTTCATTTAGTATTGTGTATAAGTGTTTAAAAATGCCAGCTTGTGTTGCGTACGGTTGCACAAATAGGCCAGACAGGAAAGAACCTGGAATATCATTTCATAAGTAAGTTGAATTGTAATGACCGTTGTTGAAGTGAGCGGTAGACACCGCAAACTTTGCAGCACGTCTATAAATATTTAGTCATAGCTCTCAATGGGATGACTTTGTTCTCAAATTTTTCTTGGTGTAGTGTAGAAAATCAGCAAACTTGCTATTTTGCACATAATAGACTAGCATTATTTTTTAACGAGTGTTTAAAATGAGATTTAAAGGGGCGTGTTTTACTTCGCGATTCAGTGAATTTACTATTACGATTTCTTTCGTCACGTTGCTGATTATACTGACAATGGATGATGAAATTAACTGTTATGTGAGAAGCTGTGAGTTTTATTAATTTTTTAAATAGCTATTTCAGGCCATTGACTTAGGTTATTTTTAAAGCTTCATATAAGACTTGTTTCTGTTTGTAAATACGTCTATACCTATTTGGAAATCTTTCTCATTATTTATGTCGAAACAGGTTCATGCAGAAATAAAAATGGGCTTCATAAATAAAGAAGTTATTGGCCTTTGAACAAAATCAATTTGGGGAATGTGTTTCTAATTTAGTCTCTTTTTTTTTGTACAACATTCTCCCCCCCCCCCCCCCCCCCCGTATCTAAATCTAACTGAGAGATAATTTTTTTACAATTCTCCTAATAAGTAGGGCTGTGAAATTAGACAACACATCTTGATCAAGAGAATGTTCATTAAGGTGACTGAATAAACATTTTATTTCTGGTACCAGCCTACAAAATGTCTGGGTTGCTCATCCCTAGAGTGGGTCCTCTTACTTTTTTTCTGGTCTAGGACACATTTCAGACTGACCACAAGTGGTAGTAATAAAACTGAAATATCCATTCTGCATGTCAACCATGTAATCATTGTGGCTTTGACAGAATTAATTTTTGGTCCAGCCTGCATCCAAACCTAAGCCCCTCAATTTGGATGTTGTATATCCACCAAACTAAGCAAGATGTCGAAAACATTTATTCCTTATTATCGAGTTTTTTCGTCGTGTTACATAAGAATCCATCATTAAATTTGACTTTTGCGAAATTTTTCTTCTGCATTTCAACTCAAGACACCCTACTTTTGAGACAGTATATCTCGAGAACTAGGTGAAATATCGAAAAATTTTACTCTTTATTTTTTATTTTTCTCGTCTTTTTAAATAAAAATTCATCATAAAATTTGACTTTGAATAATTTTTTCTTCTGAATTTCAACCAAAACCATTTCACATTTGAGACAGATTATCTCGAAAACTAAGCAGGATATCAAAAAATTTTATTCTTCATTTTTTATTTGTCTCATCGAGTTACATAATAATCCATCAGCAGATTGCGGCGTCACGTTTATCCTAGAGTCCCCATGAGGTGTTTGTACATATTCCCCGTGTTTGTTGGGAAGCGGTCAAGCCCCCACCACTCCGGCCATGCCCCCCCACTCCTCCGCCGGCCTGCTTCACTCCCATGCGTGGTAAAGGTCTCTTGCGTCGTCTCCATATTATTCCTTCCTCCATGGACGCGACGCCACCAATAATCAGAGTCTGTGAAAACAAGGAACGCTATGATGATGTATTTGGATGCAAACATAAGAGTCATGTCTACCTACATATCGCTATATTTTTATTTTGGGGTAACACTGTATCGAAACTTTTTTTTTTGCTGTCATCAGTCTTTCGACTGGTTTGATTCAATCCTCCATCTCTTACTATCTTGCGCTAACCTCTTCATCTCTACATATCCCTTACAACCCACATCCTCAATTACCTGCTTCATATATTCTAATCTCTGTCTTCTTCTATAGTTCTTACCTTCCACTGTTCCCTCTACTAACAAATTAACCAATCCAGCATGTGGTACTATTTCTAAATTTCCGTCATGTTATTATTGTTTCAGAGCCTTCTACCTTCCTGCAACAGTTTCGGTATTACTTACCTAGACCCTTTGTAGACACTTCATGCTCCAATAATAGATCTATCTGATCTTAAACTTTCGTTGTCCTGAGCGCTGCTACTTGTATTTGAATTACAGACGGAATTTCATTTCCGAAGTGTGTTATCGAAGGTTCGAGGCCGAGAGGTTTTACGGGCAATCGCGATATCACCTATACTGTCTACTAGCAAAAGTTCCCGATCAGTCTGTCTGTAGTGAAAGAACGAACCGAAATACTCAACATTTCGGACGGTATCTCCAGTTGAAATATCGTATATTTGTATTCGTTTTGTTTTGGTATCGTTGCAGGCGTCCTGTTTTTGATGGTACTTGAAGAATTCACTTGCCGGCCTCGGTAGCGTAGGGGCTAGAGTGCTGGCTCCGCGTGCCGAAGGCCGCCGGTTCGAATCCGGCCGCGGGCATGGATGTTTAAGTGTTGTGTGTCTGTGTGAATGTCCTGTCCGTCCTGTGGCGTCCATACCATCGAAAAATACAATATACCAATATACTTGATGACGACATATATACTGAAAGCTACAAAAAATTACATTGAGCTGGCTGTATGGCCTTCGTTGCCAAATGCCATTAAAAAAAAAAAAAAAAAAAAAAAAAAAAAAAAAAAAAAAAAAAACTTTCCGTATTCTTTATACTTATATACAGGAGACCCTTGTACATTATGTATTTCTTGATGTAAAACACTGATAACTTCCTACAGGTTTTTGTTGTTATGTTATTATGAGTTGTTATGCGTTTCGACTCTTATCATCAACGTGTTTCCAATTGAAACAAATTTTTTCGCATCAGTTGGTATAAATAGTGGATTTTGACGTGTCTACTGTTAAACTGTAATTTTTGAAGAGCGATTTTAGCAACGTTATTTCACTGACGATTTTTTAAGCACCCTTCAGGAACTCAACTCAGCTAAAGAGCGTGTCTAATATGAAATAAACAAACACCTTTCTCTCCAGTTTTTATTAATCCGCGCCGTTGTATCTCCAATGACGACGACATAACATGTATCGAGCCAGCAAGCAGATAAATTGATGTAAGTTTAAATGTGGACGGACTTATTTACAACCAGACCGAAGGACGAAGCAGTAAGCATATTAATGGCGCAATGAAGGCAGCATATGAATTCCAAAGCAGAAATGAAATGAATTCAGGGAGGCGCCCTCTAATGCCAGCACGCGCGACCGAATACACAATGCGCTATTCATTTAATAAGCGAATCAGAAGCAACCGGATGCGGGAGACCCGGCACCCGGGAGGTCTGTTCAAGCCACGGACAGAATCAGAAATATCTTCCTTCCAGCAAGATTACGAATTGGGATATTTACCTCCGTGAGTTATTTCGATTTTCTTTCGGACTGTTAAGCAAAGATTCCAGGTAAGACCCTTGACCGATTAGAACCAATGTCAAAATTTTTGAATAAAAAATTATAAATTAAAACTTCTTTATGCTTCTTCAGAATATTTTGCATGTAGTTTATTGAAGTAGGGAAACACGGATATGAAAAAAAAATTGCAGCTGGTGGACGGGGCAAGAATTAAGTTAAATTTTTTTCCCTTGGGCTTTACGCCTCGTCGACAGCGAGGTCATTAGAAGCGAGAAAGGACGGAGGAAAAGGAACGGGAAGGAATTCGGCCATGGCCTTATGAAGGAAGCATCCCGGCATTCGCCTGGAGTGATTTGGGGAAACCATGAAAAACCCAAATCTGGATACCCGGACGGGGATTCAAACCCACGTCCTCACGAATGCGAGGCAAGAACGTTAACCGTTCACCCACCACGCTCGGTACGTTAAAAACAGAAGAGTTCTATCAAGAACAGACTTCTTACAATACAATACAATACATTCATTTTCCATAGATCCTAATAACAGAGACTGCCTCTGTGGGACGAGGAAAGTTGTCAATTTACAGTTAAACAATTGCATAACAAAGTAATACATACTACAGAAGATATACATTCATAGTACACATGGTACATTAATTATTTACACAAACTGGCAATTGTTTCGTAGACACCTTAGAAATAAATTCTTCAAAGGAGAAGATAGAGTTGTGAATAAAAGATTATTTCAATTTTTTCCTGAATTTAATCTTATCATCTGCTAGACAGATAATATGAGTTGGGAGCTTATTGAAGATAATATGTATCCCTGAATGTCAGACCCCTTTTTGAACGAAATACAATGACTTGTAATCCTTGTGAAGATCATTTTTACTTCTAGTGCCATAATTGTATATTCCACTATTAGTTTCAAGCAAAGTATAATTTTTGACTACAAAGGACATTATCATGTATATATACTCAGTCACAAAAAAGAAACTTCTAATATCAAATATGACCACGTATTCAGAAATAACTTTTTAGATCTGTGTGTTTAATTGGAGAGAGTCTTATGATATACGTTAAACAAGAAATACTGACGCGTTTCAAAAGTGATGCTATTGAATAATGTCGGTGATTAAGTGAATAGATGAAGAACGAAACAGAAGTGTTGGGGAAATAATGGGTGAAGAAAGTAGTTTGTGAAACAATCTCATACCGAGAAGAGACAGAATGGTGTATAACATTTAAAGACATGTGAGACTGGATAATTCGTTTGGTGGAGAAAACGATGGAATTAAGGTAGGAAAAGCTAAACATCAGATCCAGGAAATTGATTATCTAGGTTGTAATGAGTATGCTGAGATTAGTTGATGATAAAAAGAGATCGAGACATATTGAAGTCATGGTAGAAAAACATTTAAATCAACTTCATATTCCTCTATATCACTATTACGGGACTTTTCAACGATTTTACTATTTAGAGCATTGAACCGCTTAGCTCAACCTGAAAAGTGAACTGTTGTGATTTGAAGTCCTTGAGACATAGTTTTAAAAACAAGCTAGCATATACTCTAAACCAAATCACTAACAAATAAAAACAGCCATTTCAGTTGGTCACCTATTTTCTGACCACTCTCAGTATCAAAAAATGGTTAATCCGTTCCATACAAACAAAGACAAGAAGAGGTCCACTGACATCATATCAATTATAAAGACATCTTGCAATATTCAGCAACCCTGATATGGAAGTCTGCCGTTCATGTCATTTGGAGAAAAGTTATAGGTGGGTGGCAAAAACAACATGTATGGTGACGGGAATAAAATTTTTAGGGAACAGGCATAGGCAGTGTAATCTGTTGTAATAAATGGAACTAAAATTAATTGGTTTCAAAATTATAAATATCTTGGCGTAGTTATAGATAATAAGCTTAAGTTTATAGATCATGTAGATTACATAAATAAAAAAATAGAAAAAAATTAAATTTAATATACAAATTAAGAAAAATCTAAACCAGGTAAACAGCTATTGTTTAAAGCAATTGAGCTGCCTCGCATAAGATACTGCTACACATTATTAATCATGGCAAGCAAAAGGGAAATTATGAAGCTGCAAAATAATTTTAATAAGGCAATGAGGGCTGTTCTAAATAAAAGACGAACTGAAAATATCAGTAAGATGCTTAAGGACTTAGGATATTTACATATTGAAAAGGAAATAATTAGAAATTTACTGACTTTTGTACATAGGTTGGAAAGTGGATTATTACCAAGATATGTGACTAGATTAGTACAAAATAATAATGATGTACATAATTATAAGACGAGGCAGGCAAATCATTTCCATTCAACTTATAACAGAAGTAGTAAAGCACAGAAAACAGTGTTGCACAATGGTTTAAAAATATATAACAAATTATCTGAAGAAATACAAAAGACCAGAATTGTTGCAAGTTTCAGAGAAAAGCTGGGTGAATGGCTAGTGGAGAGAGATTGTAATAGTTTTTTTTTCTTGTGAAGGATTCAATGAAATTAACACCTTGTTTGTTTGTTGTTGTTTTTTTCTCTTTTATTTTTAATGTGATGTATGAATTGCAATATTATATATATATATATATATATATATATATATATTAGCCATAGGCGATTTGAAAATAAATAAATAAATCATCCTGTATCTTCTTTCTGTTAGACAAATTTGCTCGCCCATAATTTCCAGGACATATTCATATGGCAGTTTATCTGTGACGATGTTTTGGGTATGTTCACTTATCTAGAATAGTACCGTTCTTTAGGATCAGAGGTCATGACATGTATAAAACACGGTTAAGCTGTGTTTCACGCTAAGGTTTCCCACTGTAAACATTTGAATAAAATTTGTTAAGTTTGAAGGGACTAATAATAGAAGTATTAAACACGGACAGAGACGATCTCGCTAAATATCTAGGGATGGCGGAATATGTAACGTGAATTCCAGCAACGTTAAAAACAAAGAAAAAGACTGATTTAAGTCATGTCTGATGACGGATGTAAATACCTAAATGCCTAATGATGGACGAGCAGCATGATAGTATCGGGAAGGACTTCATTGAATCTTGAAATACAATTTTATTCCATGTTTTTACAGCCGTAAGTTTTTTTAAGAATGAAATTCTACGAAATGTAAGTTTAATTAATGTATTTCGGCAATTAATTTCATCTCATTTACTTAGTTATTGAATTGTACACATAACCTCGAATTTCTAGTAACTAGTCGCTGTTGATTTGCGAGCGAAGGCCGGGGCGTGACATCACCTTTCTCCAACTAATAGTTATCCAGGTGAGTGAGTGAGCTTAGAAATTATAGTATGTATAGATACACTTACAACTAATACTAGTATTACCACCTCCAACTGTTACAATTCGAATGAGGTATTCAACTGGGGTTCGTTGATTTAGATTGTCTGCTGCATTCCGAATGTAGATTCCTTAGGAACCGGCTGCATAGTGAACCACCCAGGCCATCAAGAGAACGAGATGCCAGCGCACACATTAACGCCACGTTAGCGAGTCGGTCGGTAGTGAATGTAACCGATTTGCTATCAATTCACTTTTACGAGGCGGCGCCCGCGGAACAGCAGGTAATGCGATTTACGGTTGGGCGTAAATCAGTTGCTCCTTCCCTTTCACTGTGCCTTGTTTTTATAAGAAAATAAAAATTGGCGCTTAATTCTCCCGGTCGTGTCGCGGCGCTGCACTCAGTAAATCAAATTTTAATGAGCAGCTGTGGCCGCCTGCCGAACGGTTGCGGTCCATTATCTACGCCGCCAGTTAAAACAAGGGCAGCCCGCGGCGAGGCGCGCCGAACAATGGCCTGCCGCGCACCGCACAGTGGTCAGGGGCGGGATACCAGCCCGCCCGACCAGCACAGCAACTACAGTAGTCCCGTCACTCTCATAGACGTGAACACCTCTTCAAATTTCTTGCAACAGGAAAATAGTCCAGAAAATGCGATGATGATAAAATTCAGGGATAGAACTCGGCATTGCAGTCACTGTTATAAACGATCTCGAGACGAAGTTGAAAGAAGTTTACGATTTTTCGCTGATGATGCAGTTATTTATAGGCAAGATTGCTTACAAATTCAGCGCGATCTGGATGTTATTTCGGAATGGTGCTATAAAGGGCAACTTACACTAAACTGCAAAACGAACAAGGCTATGCGATTCTATTGGGTGTAATAGTACAAAATAACATGAAATGGGAATTGCCCATAACTTCCATACTAGATTACGGTTAATAGGTACCGAGAGGGGCGGTGTAACGGTTAGCGTTCTCGCCTCGCATTCGGGAGGACGGCGGTTCGAATCCCCGTCCGGGCATCCAGATTTGGGTTTTAAATGGTTTCCCCAAATCACTCCAGGCAAATGCCGGGATGCTTCCTTCAAAAAAAGGCCATGGCCGAATTCCTTCCCATTCCTTGCCCCCATCCTTTCCCGTCTCTATAGACCTCGATGTTAAAAAGAGACATAAAGCAGTTAAAAAAAAAAAGTTTAATAGGTCTTATTTTTAGAATTGTAACGCTCATACAAAGGAAATAGCGTACAAAACTCTCGCGCGTCCACATTTGGATTATTTTTATGGATCCTTATCGCAAGGGACTGATTGACACGATAGAGAATGCACAGAGAAGAGTCGATTCGTGAATACTTGCCACAAACCTTATGAAAACGTCACAGAATTGATACATACCCTCTGCCACCCACAATTTTGTGAATTGCAGAGTATATATGTAGATAGATTGGGTTGGGATCGTCTGGCGAATAGACGACGTCGGTTTCGTTTGAATTTATTGGTGAATATCTTCTTTTTGTACCTCAGCTTCAAATCTATCATCTAAATCCGGAATCCAATTATATCGCGCAATAGCCCAAAGGTATAATAATAATTATTATTTTTACACTCAACGATGACCGTGGTGTTTGATGGGGTGTGTGCTGTCGGTTTGGATTTATTTCGCCTCGTCTTGAAAATTCGGTGCAGTATAACGTCTGACTCAATGAAGCTCAACTTACAGTTCAAATTGAGATACATAAAACGTTAGCGCTGACTGGCAATTGCGAAGCTGTAATGATTTGTAGTTCGTTTAAACAAAACTCGTATTCTGGATTTTTCTCTGATTCGCATAAAAATATCACCAATTTCGACTATTTATCGTACAGTTAATGGTCTCAATCAAATGGGTTACACTGTTCAACTGACAGCATGATTTTCGACATTCATCACCTGTTTTCACCCACTATAATAATAATTCCGGGTGAAGGTAATGACCGGGAGATAGGGTTTTTATTGGCTGCGCATTCCGCCTCTACCGTAACCACCTTAACCTAACCCGACAATCCTGCCGGGAATAGGGGACCTACAGTTTAACGTGGAATCCAAACCACGGAAGCGTTCTGCTGTACTTCACATTACACAGCAAGCTGTGCCAGAGGTGAAGGTCGGGTTAAGCGCCTTTGAAAATCCCCGCCGAGACAGGGATTCGAACCGGAGACCTTTCGATCTCCAGTCAGACGCTTAACCACTGAGCCACCAGACCGCTTACTTCACCCACTGAGATATTGCCTGTTGCGGAATTAGTCAAGTTGCGTAGAAAGAAGTAACACGTCTGATTCTGAGTTAGAAAGGGGGGGTCCAAAAACTACGTTTCAAGGCGTTTTTAATAAACTGAATTTGAGATATTTACATTTTAGTTATACACCGTATAGGTACTCCCCGCTCCCCCCTCCACCAGCCTATCAACACCGCCTCTCACCGCACGTCATGTACCACCCAGTCACTTTCGAAAATACATCATCGGGTGCGTTAGAAGGTGGGAGTGTAACCCACAACGGCATTGCAGTTCTGCCTATCGGAACACACGTATAGGACAAGAGGAAGATGGTTTACCACGCTGGTCTTTACACAGAATCATCCGTTATTGAACCACGATGATTTTATTTCAGCAGCACGCCGGGAAAGCCTTCGTTCACACAACTGAAATTATTTTAATTTAAAAAAACCGTTATTAGACTTCGTGGTTTAATTAATATGATAAATAACCAGTCCACCACACAGTTCACTGTAAACTTGCTTTTATTTTCATTAACACGACGTCAAAGATACTGCTTACATGCATACATACAATCCAGCGATTGTATACAACACTTCTTCCACAGACAATACAGTCCTTGGCCGTCGTAAATTGAGTCGGTGAAAACTGTTTCTCTGTCTCGGCGTTCACTTTATATAAGCTACATCGAAATTTCTAGAACACTTCAAAGGATTCCGACAGAAATTTCTCGAACATTAACAATACTTAAACAATCGAAACATATGAAAAACCGTCAGAAATAATACATAATCATGTAGCATCATTTAAAAATGGCCAGAAATGGAAATTAAAGATACTTAAACACAAAATTATTCACAGAAATCATTTTAAACTGTAGAAAAATTTTTCTTTAGGCCTCGTAACAGGCATTAATACTTGGAATTACGAAAATTTAAGCAATTCTCTTGCATAGTACTGTCCTTAAACATATTACATGGCCTCTAAATAATTTCGTTTCATAAAACAAAATTTACACTGATTTACAGTTAATTGAAAACCAAACATACAAGATCATATTCAACCAAACTCTAGCTTACTTTAAGTGCTTCATAAAATACAATTCCATTTAAGTTTAGGTTTGAGGGCTGTCACACAGTGTTTGCTCAAAATCGTCAAAACTCAAATTGTTTGAGGTTGGAAAAAGAGTTTAAGTATCTATTCACAGATACTCACGAAAAACTTCATGAATGTTGATCACTATCCTCAGGAAGAGTTAAACAAATACTGGCTTCCATATTTACCTGATCCAGAAATATAGAGAAGAGATGCAGCGAAATATAATGCCTTTTTTCGCAGTCCGGGAACCGAAGTTAGAGCTATTGTATCTCACATTCGTGAGAGTGATGTCTTGCTGCTTCGCCGACATACAGCTTTTCAGTTCACTTGAGAGGTGTATTTTTCATGAAACTGCCCTCCAATCACAACAGATTTCTCATGCGCCGTTTCCGCTGAAGGCCGTAATCATTTGACACGTTGGTAAAAAACCTTTTGTCTTAGAATCTATTGTGAGATGTAACAGACCTAACAGATCTGCATAGCTAAGAGCAATTAGTAGTTTTTCTAGCTAACTACAAGTATTGATTCTAGGTGCCCGTTATTTGTGTGTTTGTCAGGAGGAAGATTTCTGTTTTCATACTGGTACAGCGAACAAGGTTTGTTCCCGTGCCTTCCGAAAGCCAACACACGGGCAACCCACTTTAAAATTACCGGGAACACTGTTTGCATATCACTGCTAATAGTGTTACTCAAACTGTACTCAGTCTCAATGTTGTTAGAATGCTTTCTGTAACGAATACACTAATTTTTAACAGGACATGTAAACACGAGAGTTGCATTTTACGTTTCGTAACACCTCTTTAAAAGCTTTATATTTTTTTTTTCTACTGCTCAAATTATGCTGTCAATTTAGGCAGTAATGGATTCTCTTTTCGCTTAAGACCTGAGCAGAAAAGACTCTCAGTAATAACTAATTCATGTCTTCCCAGAAATTCAAAGGAGTAAACATCTGGTCTACATTGAAAACACGGAAGAAAACGCCCCACTTGAGTGGCAGGCAAAGAAAGAAGCTGTCCTTCTTTCCTAATGGCGGAGCGTGACTCCATCCAAGCCTCTCTCCTCGGAAATTGACTAATGGCTGCTTAAGAACCTCAAATGCGTTATTCAGTCAACTGATTCCGCCCTAGCCTCGACGGTGTTTACGCCTTTCGTGGAGTGCAATTTAAACACGTAAACTCCATTAATTATCCAAACGCAGGGTCGAATTACGGGTTAAAAGCAGCGGGTGATAAGCTGAGCGGACAATATTTCACGGTGAGAGCACTCTGGCGAGGAATCGGGGGCCTGCAGTCACTTATTTCACTACGAGGGAGCTATTAATTAGGGAGCAAACTCTACAAGTGAATTGTTAAAGTGTGCCTGGAACCAGTGATAATTTCGGCCAACCCATCTCTTAATGATTTGTTCTCGTGTATTATTTTAGAGAGAATCAGAAGCTATGTTACAAACCAGTGAATTGCCGCAGTGTGTCTCTATTGCCCCCCCTCCCCCCGGATTTGTATATCGTTTGTGCAGACCCTGATTATATTTAACCGTTGCATTTGTTATAAATTCTTCCAGGCAGCGAATACTAAAATTCCCGTATCAGCAAAACCGTATATGGTCTGCTCCATCATCTGAAATTCGGCTGGCTGTTCTCACCTTTACCAATGTATTTTTTTTTTAGTTAGGATTTTACGAATCAACAATGTCGAGGTAGTAGGGAACCGTACCGGTATTCGCCTGGAGCGATTTCGTGAAAGTGGGGAAAACCGAAACCTGGATGACTGGAGGGATTTGAACCCGCGTCCTTCCAAGTACGAGGGAAGAGCGTTCCCGCTCCGTCCCATGTTATTTAGCGCAGCTAGTGACCAAAGGTAAGACTCTTCGTTTTTCGCAGGACATACCGTGTGAGTGTTAAACTGAAATTTATGGTTACACATACGGAAAACACAGACCAATAACAAACTTGGAAATTTTCAATGAAGCATTATATTCTGTTTATAACGCATTCGGGAGGACGGCAGTTCGAATCCCCGTCCGGGCATCCAGATTTGGGTTTTCCATGGTTTCTCCAAATCTCTCCAGCTTCCTACAAAAGGCCATGGCCGAATTCCTTCCCGTTCCTTGTACCCAGTTCCATCCCGCCTCTAGTGTCCTCGACGTCGACGAGGCGTAAAGTCATATGTTAAAAAAATGTTTAAAAGAGCAAACATAAAATGACACGTACATGTAGGAGTTAAAGAAATAACATACTTCTAAACTAGACATATACAGGGTGATTTAAAACAATACCAATAATGATTTGTTAGTAAGCGTTTGGAAGCGGTTCGAATATAGTGAAGAGTGAGCGTTCCAGATTTCGCTGAGAAGCCCGACAAGAGCATCACATAGTGTATTAAATTAAAAAAGGATTAAAGGCATTGAGCTCCTGCTTCAGTATAAAACATACAACGGCGGTGCAGAGATTCACACACATGGTCGAATGTATTCGGTAGTGTGTCCAGTGTTTCAGTCGTTGCGGATATTCGTGCAGTAAGCACCTCCTTTGATGTTACAAAGATATCATACAGCATGCCCTTCATATTACCCTACAGAGAGTAGTCGAAAGGTGTAAGGACCTAGTGATCGTAGTGGCCACATAATTGGCCGCCTCTACCAATCCATCGATTTGAATATTGTAGTGTCAGTACAAAGCGGGATTGAGCTCTGTCGCGTTGCAGACACATTACCTGAATAACCAATAGCATCACACTCACCCGATAAAACGGATGAAACATTCTTAGAAATCTGCGCTAGAATGCGAACCACAGACTATAGAGGGGTATAACGCAATCACAACACTGTTACAAGCACAGTTCGTCAATTAGCCTTACGCTGAAGGGTAACTGGTTGCATAACTATTAAGAAACAATAAAAATATAAATTACAAGGAAAGGGAAAATGACTCATCACTCACCAAAGTTGAAGGCAGCGACGGAGAAGAACGTATATCACGACACAAAAATACACAATATTTCGGTCTTAAACCTTATTCATGCTAAAGAGAATGAGTCATGTGTCTCGGGAGGTGCACACACGCCGAAGCTTCTTACATGGGTCAATAACAAAAACAATAACAATCTAACACAGTTTGGCAACTAAAACTAAACCACATTTTTTCCGAACATGGTCACTTCTGGAACACGATCACACAACATACTCAGCGTTGCGGATCTTGTTTTGAATAATTCTGTCTATAAAAAATAATCTTGCATATGCAATTGATTTTTGGTCTGGTAGTATTATTTATTATACTGATATCTAACTTGACTCAAGGCCGGAGATTACTATCTTATTGATGGCATTGAGATGTGGTTGTGGCGTATAATGCTGCATGTGTCTTCTAAGGAAAGAGAACTAAAGCGTCGATTACACAGGAACTTAATATGTGCTAAAGCCTCTCTTCTGGGCTCATGCAGTGTAATTCTTCGGACATGTATTGAGAAAAGATGGTGAAATTTTTCTGAGAAATTGATCATGAAAGGAAAGGTTGAGGGCAAACACGAGGAAGGACAGCGATCAGGTGACTGAATCAAGTAAAGAAGATTACTTGTTTTCATTTTCAACAATCTCAGGGTTGGTGGAAAGGCGTGTTCAAAAGTTTTGTGAGAAACTCAAGAGCAAGACGCTCAGAATGAGTTAAACAAATGGTGATTATGATATCTGAAATTGAGGAACACAGGCAAGATCATCCAGCTGTAAACAGACTTCTAACCACACTTAAGCTGAAATATATTTTTAATACGTAATGGAGTATGGGTTTTAATTATGTGCGCTCAATATTCTGTAGCTAAAACAAACCGAAATTCTGTAATAGTTTCACAACGCCAGTAATCCCACTTCATTTTGTCCGCAGAGTGGATGAGCTTTAGACATACCTTACTCCTGTTATCTGTGACGACCCGGCTAAAGCGGTTATTGCTTCAAGCCCAACACCTGACAGCGATTGTGCTATCAGGTATACGAGCTGTTGACAAAGTGATAGGTCGGCAGAAAAGTTGTTCCCAAATCCGATAAGTAGCAATGTACTGCACGTATCAGACCTAGTTTCATTTCATAAGACCGTTGAAAATTATTTTTCACCTTATTAGGCCTTCACGAACTAGTGACGTCATAGAATCCCGATACGAATGTTAACAAAAGGAACGAGAAGGAAATTGACAAATTTTACCATGTTACCATACTGCCGTTCGCATGGCTGTTTTAGAAATACGTCCACAATGTTCTGTAAGAAGTTGGATGCGTAAAAATATTTCTGGATCATAGACGAATACAGGACCGAAAATGCTGCTTTGTTTGGGTCTTATGGCTTACGGCTTATCGCCTCGTCAACGTTGACGTCCTTAGCTCTCTGCTTTTTTTTATTTCTTATGGCTTTACGCCTCGTTCGACGACGAGGTCATTAGAGGCGGACGGGACTGGGGACAAGGAACGGGGAGGAATTCGGCCATGGCCTTTTGTAGGACACATCCCAGCATTCGCCTGGACTCATTTGGGGAAACCATGGAAAACCCAAATCTGGATGCCCGGACGGGGATTCGAACCACTGCTCTCTCGAATGCGAGGCCAGAACGTTAACCACTGCTCCACCACGCTCGGTTTTTTAGCTCAAGGTGCCTAATGTAACTCCAGGCCCATGCTGGGATGGTTCGTCCAAAATGCAAAGTGGAGTTGCTTTTCCTTTCTTAAGGGGGTAGGTACACTTATCAGATTTCAAAAAAAATGATTTTTTTTTATTATTATTCACAAAAACAGTTTATAGTTTTGGCTTCATTTTAGTGAAAAAATTATTTCAATATCACCAACAGTGTGGGAATTATGTGTGATTAAGTAATGCCCTGCACGATTGACAGCCATTTAAATCTTACTGCGCTTGAAGGTGATCCAAATCTTTAACCTTAAATATCTCAAAACAGCAATTCATCAAATGGTTTTAAAGATAACTTTTTTCCATATGCATAGATCTTTTTCAAATTTGCAGGACATGTTCTACATACTAAGTACTACAGTCTGAACAATTATTGTTTATGCAGCTTTTCCCAAATGAAAAATATGCCTTTATATCTAAGCAAAAAAAAAAGCAAAAATTTTAATTTCTTGACAAAAAAATTTATTAATAAAAAATATATAGTTAAATATGTTATATTATAGGTTCAACTTGTTGCCTTGATATTAGTTTACAATATTAAAAGAACATTTCTGAAAAATTTCAAATACTATGCCTTTTATCTTTAAAACCCTTTACAACAATATATTTTTCACTGTCAATTTGGATGGTACACTCTTTGGCAAAAAAATTGACTGTCGGCGCCTGAGTCTAAGTCCCTTATTTCGCACAATGTGGCATCATTGCCCGTATTCAACTCAGCGCCATCTGTTATTCATTTCCTTAAGTCAAGCCTCGAACAAAGCAGGAAGACTCTGCCCGCCCATTGACGATTCTTCTTGGTAGTTCATCTATCATTCCCCACATTTCAGTAAAAAGCTATTGACCGATCTCGAAACAAGTAACGCATTTTTCCTGTCCCTGGATTGACTGTAATATTAGGCAAGATATCGCCGACCATACCTCAATCGGACGAAATTCGGTTTCAGCTACACTTTTCTTAAATTCAGATCGTGAAACATATCGTTAAAGTTGTAATTAACAAGATTGTAATAAAGCGCAGTAAAAATGTGGTTCAGTTATACATTTTATTCCAAACTAAAACTATAACCATATTTATTTATATATTGATGTGGCTAATCAATTGCAATAATGCAACACATAATGGGGAGTGTGGTCCGAGAAGTGGGTGTAAATGTTCAAAGATCCAGATTTTTAAGTTCTACAAAACTGTTGAAACGATTATAAAGAGATTATTCGGATAATTGTCTAATGCCAGTTGAATGTAACTGACTTCCGAGGCAGGATAAGGTTGTTTACCCACTGCACGAGCCGTCTGTGAACATGAGCTCCGTTTGCTTGTGGCTAACCATCTAGTCTTGTAAACGCGTGGTCCTCGGTTCGAGTCTAGGTTTTCCAATTATTTTTTTGCGTTTATTTTAAACAAGTCGAACCTACAACTGCGTTATGCGTAAAATATAACATCGACTCTTACCTGCTTGCGTCAGGACGTAACATACTTAAGGAAAAACTCATAACTGAGTGCTTCTTAATAAACTGCACACGTAACTATGAAATCTTTCACAGAGGTAAGACTGAAAGAAATCTTCTCTGGCTTCAACATCGTCGAAATTGTGTAGTGTGGTTACGTTAGGTGGACTATAATGAGTTCGCACCATCGTCAAGGAGACGAAAAACTAAATAATATTACTATACCAATTTCTTATTATGCGTCTGGATTTACGATTCGTCGACTTCTAAGTCGTTAAAGGTGGGAAGGGAATGGAGACAAGGAATGGGAAGGAATTCGGACCATGGGTTTTCGAAGAAATAATCCCGCCATTCACACGAAGTGACTTGGTGAAACGAAGGAAAATCCAAATCTGGATAGCCGGATAGGAATTCAAACCCGCTTCCTCTCGAATGCGGAGCCATAGCGTTAACGCTCAGCCATTAGGTTCAGTTTTTCAATATCTTTCGTATTTGGTCTATGATGCCGTCCATAAAATTATTTAAAAAATCTATTTAAAAGTTAAAAATCGTAAATTAAAATATATGTGCAGAAGTGAGTTCATCTGAGGAGAGCAGGGATATCAAAAAAATCTCTGAAATCAGAAACGCAATTCAAATTTAATTTTCTCTCTCTCTACTATTTTCGCCAATCTCTCTCTTTTTTAATTTTTTTGCTAGGGCTTTACGGCTCGTCGACAGCAAGGTCTTTAGAGGCGGGATCGGATTGGGGCAAGAAACGGGCAGGAACTCGGGCATGGCCTTTTCAAGGAAGCATCCGGCCGTTCGCCTGGAGTGACTTGGGGAAACCATGGAAAACCCAGATCTGGATGACCGGACGGGGATTCAAACCCGCGTCCTCCCGAATACGAGGCCAGAACGTTAACCGTTCACGCACCACACCCGGTACTTTTTTTTAATTTTTAGCAGCTATCAAATTCAAAGTGAATATAAGCTCCCTCTTATATGGAAGATATTGTCATATTAATCCCGTTGTTTAATGAAGTAGTATTAAACCAAAAATGACGAGAAAAATTGATCGGTTTGCTAGTAACCAAATAGGTAACATTTCAGTATTTCCGTAGAAATGTTTAAAAAAAAAGAATCCAATTCACATTCTACTTGAGCAAACACCTCAAACCGGATGCTAAAACTACAGAAATTTGCAGTATCAATAAAATGTGGTAAAATAAGAAATTTCAGTGTAGTTATGATGTAATTCTCTATAAGTATGTCTTTCAGTAAAGATTAAGAGGTAGTTGGAATGAAATTATCACGCTGAGCAATAACATAGCTAACTGTTACAAAATTTTATAAATCGGCGGTACTACTCTCCGCAGTTAGAGTGTAATCTTTATATATAAAGATGAATGTATGTTTGTTTGTTTGTTTGTTTGTTTGTTGGTTTGTTGGTTTGTTGGTTTGTTTGTTCTTCATACAAATCCACAGTTTTTATCCGTTCTCGATGAAACTTTGCACACTTATCCTTTGAAACAAGGAGAAAAATACTGGCTACATTTGGTTGAAAAATTATCTGTATAAATAACACATTTGTCTCATAACTTCCAAATACGGCGGTAGACAGACACTTTGGATGTGGACGACTCCGTACCGAATTTCCGCGTAGGGGCCTGGTACCTGAGTGGCTAAAGCGCTGCCTTACGAACGTTGTGGTCTCCGGTTCGAATCTCCGTCGAGGATAAGATTTTTAAAAATTGTTTTTCATCGTAATAGTCAGGCCTGGGCCGTAGGTTATTCGGATTGAATGTTAAACCGTAGATATTAGAAAGTTAGGGGTGCAATGCGAGGCAAATCGTAGGTATTCTTGCAATGTTGTAGGTGTATACTCTTTTACGTTATAATGATCGCTCAGGTTTTGTTCGCAGTCAGTGTGTAAGTGTGAACCACAGTAATATCATTATTCTTAGGGATGTAAGTCTCTGTCTTTTTAATACGTTATGACGACCAAATGGCTATATCGTTGTGATTGAATTTTATAAGGAAATCTGTATGAAGGGCACAGGATATTTTTTCCAGTATGATTAACAGTTATAGTCACGAAATTTTGAGATCTTATCGAATAGTGACAGAAATATGTTGGAAATTAATTCTCTTCATGAGGCAGGTTCGACGGTAGAATGATATAGTGATAGCTTTCCTGTCATATTATGCCGACTCGATATTGTTTGGGACTAATCCTTCGTTACTAACAACTTACTATATTTAATTCTGGCAAAAAGATCTTAATCCACGCGTACGAAGTCGCGGGTACGAGGCTAGTTCTAAAATATCGTAGTAGACGGAAACGTAGTGTTTACAAAGCGTATAATACTGGTTTCCTTGTTTCTTGCCACACTGACATTCCCGCACTGAATTTCAATTTTATGCCTCAGTTTTCCTCCTACAATGTTCTGATTGAATGCCTATAAGACATTGCAATATTTAAACTTTCAAAAGAAATTGTTGCTTGTCATTCTGAGACAGACATTATAATGTAAATTCTCTGGGTTGGAATAAAATATACAGTAGCTACAGTTTGAATTTTGGAAAAACCGTGCCGCAAGAGAATCAATTCTTATCACCGATCAAGAAAAACAAAGTTACTTTCATAGCGTTTGTTGATTTAGAAAAAAAAGCTTTTGGTAATGTAAGGCGGGACAAAATGTTCAAAATTTAAAAAAAGTCAGGTTTTACGTATCGAGATAGAAAAATATTTTAGAATTGATATAAGAATCAAGTGGCTATAATAAAAGTAGAGAATCATGAGAGTCACCAATCAGTTGAAAAGTGTATCAGATATGGTTGCAGTTCATCGTTACTAATATTCAGCTTATATGTGGAGGAAGCTATAAAAGAAGTAAAAGAGGAATTTGAATGTGGCTTCATGAAAAAGTAGTTTCAAATATTGACCCAGGAACCAGAGAGAACTTTTTAAAACTGTATGTATGGAGCATAGCACCTTATGGTAACGAAGCATGGACTTCAGGAATGCCTGAAAGAAGGGAAATTGAAGAATTCGAAATGTGGTGCTATAGGAGGATGCTGAAAATTAAGTGGACAGTTAAACCACGAAATTAATATGTTTTGGAAATGATGGCTGACGAAAGAAGTTTGTGGAAAAATCGTACACAAAGAAAAAACAGATTCGTGGGTGGTTTTTTAATACATTTGGGATTGGTTATGTATGAAGCAGATAACGGTGGACGTGTTTTAAGAGAGGTGTTTTGAGATGAAGGGGATAGTGCAAAATAAGAAGGGATGGTGGTTTATATCAAACCAATCGAGAGACTGACGACAGTAAAATAAGAGATAAGAGCTGAAATAAGACAGAAGGTGCCGGCCTATTGAGAACTACTCCCCCGAAACACATCGATGGGGCCGACAGCTTAACGTCCAAATCCGGCGGACGAGTCACTGTCAGAAGTTCCATACGCGCTACAGAGAGGTTTGGGATTTAAACCAGGACTTTCGTGCACCATCTGATAATTAGTAATAATTCACCGCCACCGAAACATGTCCTAGTTCTAAAAAGTTCTTCAACCACCGGAGCTCAAATCGGTTGACGCCGTATCTGACGCCGCGCATCATCGAGGAGCTATAATGACCCGAAACGAGGAAATTGGCTATAGAAGTGTAGCATTTAAAAATCAACCTTTCACCTCCGTCACATGCTGTTTGGTGCAGACGCGTAAATTCCAATTGAGGTAGCTGACTCAATCTCATACCACTGCGGTGCACGACAATCTTCTATATATCTATCACCTTAGTAATATATGAATTTTATGAGCGGAACAGAATATAAAGCATCCGGCATCTTTAATTCCTTTAATTTATAGCTGCTAAAATAGAAAAAAAATAGGGTTGAAAATAAGTTAGTTACGACACATTAGTATAGCCAATATTTCCTGTCATCTACAAATACAATCCCGAGTTAATTAATAGTTATTATGTGGAACAGTGTATACTTGTTACCAGCATCTAATAACCAGTTATTTTCTTACCAACTAGTTACCACAACTCATAAGCAGTCAGTTACTTAAAAACCTGTTAGTATCATAATTTTTCACAGCAGTTTTTGAGTGCATGCTATCCCATGTTAGTTACTATATATGAGTGAAATTTTGTAAACAGTGTAATTACTTCATTTGTCAAAAGTTTCAACAGAAAGAAAAACCATATATCATTTTAGTAATTGTGGACAACTTTGTCACCTTCCCCTTCCATACACCATATATACTATTTTATCAGTCATTCTTAGTTACCAAATTCCAAGAAGAAAATTCTTTCACAGAGTAAAATGGATTCTGAAGCAGAAACTCTTTCAGTTTGGACTTAAAGTAGTTGGGTTTTTGTAGATAACATTTAATTTCTGTTGGTAAGACATTGAATAAGGAAGCTCCAGTAAATGTTAACCCTTTCTGTACAATTGACAGTGATTTGTAATCCTTGTGAATATTATATTTATTCCTAGTATTATGGCTATGTATGTCAGCATTAAGATTGAAGTGTTCAGGATTTTCCACTACAAATGATAGTACGAGTATACATACTGTGCATTGTTAGTACACCCAGGTTTTTAAATAGATTTCTGCACGACGTCTGTGGGCTTGCTCCAAAATAGTTCTTATAGCACGTTTTGCAATTTAAATACCCTCTGTGCTTGTGACGAGTTTCCCCAGAATGAGATGCCATAAGTGAGCAGGGAATGAAAATATGCAAAATATACTAACTTTCTGGTTTCTATATTAGCTATTCTAGATATTACCCTCAGTGAAAATGTTGCAGAATTCAGTTTTTTAAGAAGTTGTTGAATATGCTGTTTCCAGTTCAATGCACCCAGGAATTTTGTGAAATTACTTTCATTGATTGCTTTTCCTTCTGATATCACATTATAGCTGTCCTTTGTTTTATTTTTTGTAACAAACTGAAGTAACTGTGTCTTTTCTACATTAAGTATTAGTTTGTTGGCATTAAACCACCTGTTAATTTTCTTTATAGCATCATTTGCTGTGTTTTCGAGGTTTTGTGCTGATGGGTCTTTCAAGATATGCTGGTATCATCTGCAAAGAGCACCATGTGTTCATTATCACCTAGTATATGTGGGAGATCATTTATATAGATTAAGAACAGCAGAGGGCCAAGAATTGAACCCTGAGGCACACCACATTTAACTATACCCCATTCTGAGTTTATAACATTTCCTGTATTAGCATCTTTCAGTGATACACATTGCTTTCTATTTTCCAGGTATGATTTAAACCAAAGTCCTGGCTTACCACTAACTCCATAGTGGTCTAATTTACCTAGTAGAATCTCATGATCAACACAGTCAAAAGCCTTAGCAAGATCACAGAATATACCTAGGGAATTTAATTTTTTATGCATTGATTGTATGTTGTTTACAAAAGCAAAAATTGCTGAATCTGTTGAAACGCCTTGTCTAAAACCAAACTGTACTTTACTGAGTAGGTCATTCTTTTGTAGATGTGCATACACCCTTCTGTACATTGCTTTTTCAAAGATTTTTGAAAATGCTGGTAGAAGTGAATGGTCTGTAATTTCAATCTTTGAGGTATCACCCTTTTTATAAAGCGGTTTGATTATTGACTTCTTGAGTGAGTCAGGAAGATACCTTCTTCAAAAGAACTATTACAAATATGACTAATAACTCTACTAATGCTGGTGTTACATTGTTTCACTACATGGTTGAAACCTCATCATAACCAAATGACTTTTTATTTTTGAGGGATTTAATAATTTTTTCAATTTCATTTTGACTGGTGGGAAATGAGACATAGGTGCTGTTTTTGGTGACAAGGATTTAAGTATTGCTATAGCATCCATATTCCCAATATATTTTCCTTTTTATACAAATGTTCACTGAAACGAATCAATGCATCCTCCCTATAGAAAAATACTGGTTTACCAGCTCCCAGTAACTATATTTCACTATCGTCGCCCACGCGACATTCTTCAGAACGATGTGTGATAAAACAAAACAAAAAGTAACTTAGGCGCATCCTCAGATTATAACCAACCAAACCAAATCAAAACAAGAAAACTTCTTTATCAAAAGCTATGAAATTGTGTCAACTAGTATCCTTACTGTAGAACACTTAGTATTCATATCCTAACTTGAATCCCCCTATGTGAATATGCTGTGTCTATTGTGTGTGGTATGCCCGCAAACTCCTTGCATTGATTGGACCAAAAATCCGACCGTCATCACTCAACAAGTACGCGTTTTCAACTACCACCCGATGAATTTGAAAACGTCCTTTGTATATTTCGAAAAATTTTGAAAGGACTTCTTCTCTGCGTCCGAAATCCGTGTATTCTTCATCAACACCTGGTGTCCCACTTCGTATTTCTGTGTCGATTTTCTGTCTAGCCTCGCTTTCCTCTCTGTGGCACGTTCCATCAAATAGTACAATTGTTCATTTTTACCCTAGTCTTCATCAATGTCAGAAGACGGAAAAGTGGCTATTTCTTCTGCAAGTGGCGTCATCCTCTTGCTAAATTGCAATTCAATGGGTTTGAAACCAGTGCTGCAGTGATTGGTATGGTTAAAATACCTTTCAATTTGGTCCAGATGTCTCACCCATGAGCTATGCTTTGAGCCTATTAATATCTATAAATATTTCGATAACTGTCGCATGTATCTCTCAGCGGGGTTTGTCTGTGGACTTCTAATTGAACTGAATGTCACGTCGATACCGGCCTCGTTCAATGTTCTCCTCCACATCGGGCTAGTGATAAGTGTTCCATGTTCAGACAAAATTGTCATAGGTTTGCCACATTCTGGAACGTATTTCTCCAATATTATTCTTAATGATTGCTTCGTATTCAAATCTCCCACCGGATATAATTTAACGAACTTTGTGAAAGCGTCTACAATTAAAAATATAAATTTCTTTGCATATTGACAGGAGGCAATGGCCCAAAATGGTCAACACAGACTAGCTGATGTGGCTAGTCCGGAATAATTGGTACATATTATCCAGCAATCCTGAAATTCACTTGCTTATTCCTTTGACATATGCCACACGTTCTGGTACAATTTGCGATGTATTTTCGCATTGACGCATAGTACTCTTGCTTCATCTGATTGTACAACCTTTCAGTCTCCGGATGTCCGTACTGAATATGATAGACGGTGGCAATTTCCTTGCACATCTTCTGTGGAAGCCAAATCTTCCAATGGCTATTCTCGTCACTTCTTCTAAAACATACATCCCCCTTAATGGTGCAATGCATGGCTATATTGCGAATGTGTGAGTCGTCGCCGTTTTCTCCAGCTTCGATGAACTTTCGGACTTTGCTTATCACTCCTTCGCTCTTCTGCTCTGCAATTATCCTTCGTTTCAATTCGACGGACCTAGTTCCGTCGTCGAATGTTTGTGCAGCGATTAAAACTTCGTTTGGATGGACGTCTGATTTTCTTTGTCCCTCGTGGTGTCCGGGTTTCTGCTAAGAAAGTCAGCTATAGCATTCTCCGACCCTTTACAGTATTCTAAATGTAATCGAAGTGTTGTAAGAACATCCGCCCACCTAGCGATCCTACAATTCGAAATTTGCTGTCCTCAAGAATGTCCAAAGCCTGGTGATCAGTTAATAAATAAATGGTGCTTCCCCAAAGGTAACGCTTTAAATTTCTGCAAGGCAAAATGTACCCCTAACATTTCCAACTCACTGGGTATAATATTTAAGCTCCGCCGATTTGAGGGTCCGGCTGGCCGTCGCAACAATACGTAGGTTCCCTTTGTCGTAGAGTTGCTGAAGACATCCTCCCAGCCCCAACAAACTCGCGTCATTGTATAAGTAGTACGGCCTTGGTGAAATCGGGATGTGCGATGCAAATGTCCTTTCTAAAAATTTCTTTAATCCTTTCAAAA
>CM061919.1:67895058-67992529 GCA_031002005.1 Vandiemenella viatica
AATACCGAAATACCTAATGATGGCCGAGCAGCATGACAGTATCGGGAAGGACTTCATTGAATCTTGAAATACAATTTTATTCCATGTTTTTACAGCCGTAAGTGTTTTTAAGAATGAAATTCTACGAAATGTAAGTTTAATTAATTTATTTCGCCAGTTAATTTCATCTCAGTTGCTTAGCTATTGAATTTTACACATAACCTCGAATTTCTAGTAACTAGTCGCTGTTGGTTTGCGAGCGAAGGCCGGGGCGTGACATCACCTTTCTCAAGCTAATAGTTATCCAGGTGAGTGAGTGAGCTTAGAAATTATAGTATGTATAAATACACTTACAACTAATACTAGTATTACCACCTCCAACTGTTAAAATTCGAATGAGGTATTCCACAAGGGTTCGTTGATTTAGATTGTCTGCTGCTTTCCGAATGTAGATTCCTTAGGAACCGGCTGCATAGTGAACCACCCAGGCCATCAAGAGAACGAGATGCCAGCGCACACATTAACGCCACGTTAGCGAGTCGGTCGGTAGTGAATGTAACCGATTTGCTATCAATTCAGTTTTACGAGGCGGCGCCCGCGGAACAGCAGGTAATGCGATTTACGGTTGGGCGTAAATCAGTTGCTCCTTCCCTTTCACTGTGCCTTCTTTTTATAAGAAAATAAAAATTGGCGCTTAATTCTCCCGGTCGTGTCGCGGCGCTGCACTTAGTAAATCAAATTTTAATGAGCAGCTGTGAGCCGCCTGCCGAACGGTTGCGGTCCATTATCTACGCCGCCAGTTAAAACAAGGACAGCCCGCGGCGAGGCGCGCCGAACAATGGCCTGCCGCGCACCGCACAGTGGTCAGGGGCGGGATACCAGCCCGCCCGATCAGCACAGCAACTACAGTAGTCCCGTCACTCTCATGGACGTGAAGACGTCTTCGGATTTCTTCAAACAGGAAAACAGTCCAGAAAATGCGATGATGATAAAATTCAGGGATAGAACTCGGCATTGCAGTTACTGTTATAAACGATCTCGAGACAACTTTGAAAGCAGTTTACGATTTTTCGCTGATGATGCAGTTATTTATAGGCAAGATTGCTTACAAATTCAGCGCGATCTGTATGTTATTTCGGAATGGTGCTATAAAGGGCAACTTACACTAAACTGCAAAACGTGCAAGGCTATGTGGTTCCATTGGTGTAATAGTACAAAATAACATGAAATGGGAATTGCCCATAACTTCCATACTAGATTACGTTTAATAGGTCGTATTTTTAGAATTGTAAGGCTCATACAAAGGAAATAGCGTACAAAACTCTCGTGCGTCCACATTTTGATTATTGTTTGGGATCCTTATCGCAAAGGACTGATTGACACGATAGAGAAAGTACAGAGATGGTTCGATTCGTGAATACTTGCCACAAACCTTACGAAAGCGTCACAGAATTGATACATAGATTGCGTTGGGATCGTCTGGCGAATAGACGACGTCGGTTTCGTTTGAATTTATTGGTGAATATCTTCTTTTTTGTTCCTCAGCTTCAAATCTATCATCTACATCCGGAATCCAATTATATCGCTCAATAGCCCAAAGGAATAATAATAATTATTATTATTTTTACACTAAACGATGACCGTGGTGTTTGATGGGGTGTGTGCTGTCGATTTGGATTTATTTCGCCTCGTCTTGATAATTCGGGGCAGTATAACGTCTGACTCAGTGAAACTCAACTTACAGTTTAAATTAAGATATATAAAACGTTAGCGCTGACTGGCAATTGCGAAGCTGTAATCATTTGTAGTTCGTTTATACAAAACTCGTACTCTGGATTTTTCGCTGATTCGCATACAAATGTCACCTATATCGAGTTTATTTCGCACAGTTAATCGACTCAATCAAATGGGTTACACGGTTCAACTGACAGAATAATTTTTGACATTCATCACCTGTTTTCACCCACTATAATAATAATTCCGTGTGGTCATAATAACCGGGAGATAGGGTTTTTATTGGCTTCGCATTCCACCCCTATCGTAGCCGCCTTAACTTAACCCGACAATCCTGCCGGGTATAGGGGACCTACAGTTTAACGTGGAATCCAAACCACGGAAGCGTTCTGCTGTACTTCACATTACACAGCAAGCTGTGCCAGAGGCAAGCTGTGCCAGAGGTGAAGGTCGGGTTAAGCGCCTTTGAAAATCCCCGCCCAGACAGGGATTCGAACCGGAGACCTTTCGATCTCCAGTCAGACGCTTAGCCACTGAGCCACCAGACCGCTTACTTTACCCACTGAGATATTGCCTGTTGCGGAATTAGTCAAGTTGCGTAGAAAGAAGTAACACGTCTGAATCTGAGTTAGAAAAGGGGGGTCCAAAAACTACGTTTCAAGGCGTTTTTAATAAACTGAATTTGAGATATTTACATTTTAGTTATACACCGTATAGGTACTCCCCGCTCCCCCCCCCCCCCCCCCACCAGCCTATCAACACCGCCTCTCACCGCACATCATGTACTACCCAGTCGCTTTCGAAAATACATCATCGGGTGCGTTAGAAGGTGGGAGTGTAACGCCAAACGGCATTGCAGTTCTGCCTGTCGGAACACATGTATAGGACAAGAGGAAGATGGTTTACCACGCTGGTCTTTACACAGAATCATCCGTTATTGAACCACGATGATTTTATTTCAGCAGCACGCCGGGAAAGCCTTCGTTCACACAACTGAAATTAAATTAAATTTTAAAAAAACCGTTATTAGACTTCGTGGTTTAATTAGTATGATAAATAACCAGTCCACCATACAGTTCACTGTAAACTTGCTTTTATTTTCATTAACACGACGTCAAAGATACTGCTTACATGCATACATACAATCCAGCGATTGTATACAACACTTCTTCCACAGACAATACAGTCCTTGGTCGTCGTAAATTGAGTCGGTGAAAACTGTTTCTCTGTCTCGGCGTTCGCTTTATATAAGCTACATCGAAATTTCTAGAACACTTCAAAGGATTCCGACAGATATATCTCGAACATTAACGATACTTAAACAATCGAAACATATTAAAAACTGTCAGAAATAATACATAATCATTTAGCATCATTAAAAAATGGCCAGAAATTGAAATTAAAGATACTTAAACCCAAAATTATTCACAGAAATCATTTTAAACTGCAGAAAATTTTTCTTTAGGCCTTAATACTTGGAATTACGAACATTTAAGCAATTATCTTGCATAGTACTGTCCTTAAGCATATTACATGGCCTCTAAATAATTTCGTTTCATAAAACAAAGTCTATTTACACTGATTTACAGTTAATTGAAAACCAAACATACAAGATCATATTTAACCAAACTCTAGCTTACTTTAAGTGCTTCATAAAATACAATTCCAATTAAGTTTAGGTTTGAGGGCTGTCACACAGTATTTGCTCAAAATCGTCAAAACTCATAAATCGTTTGAGGTTGGAAAAAGAGTTTATGTATCTATTCACAAATACTCACGAAAACCTTCATGAATGTTAATCACTATCCTCAGGAAGAGTTAAACAAATACTGGCTTCCATATTTACCTGATCCAGAAATTTAGAGAAGAGATGCAGCGAAATATAATGCCTTTTTTCACAGTCCGGGAACCGAAGTTAGAGCTATTGTATCTCACATTCGCGAGAGTGATGTCTTGCTGCTTCGCCGACATACAGCTCTTCAGTTCACTTGAGAGGTGTATTTTTCATGAAACTGCCCTCCAGTCACAACAGATTTCTCGTGCGCCGTTTCCGCTGAAGGCCGAAATCATTTGACACGTTGGTAATAAAACCTTTTGTCTTAGAATCTATTGTGAGTTGTAACAGATCTGAATAGCTAAGATCAATTAGTAGTTTTTCTAGTTAACTACAAGTTTTGATTCTAGGAGCCCGTTATTTGTGTGTTTTCATACTGGTACAGCGAACAAGGTTTGTTCCCGTGTCTTCCAAAAGCCAACATACGGGCAAACCACTTTAAAATTACCGGGAACACTGTTTGCATATCACTGCTAATAGCGTTACTCAAACTGTACTCAGTCTCAATGTTGTTAGAATGCTTTCTGTAACGAATACAGTAATTTTTAACAGGACATGTAAACACGAGAGTTGCATTTTACGTTTCGTAACACCTCTTTAAAACCTTTATATACTTTTTTTTTTTACTGCTCAAATTATGCTGTCAGTTTAACCCTTTCGTGACCAGTGGGAACTATAGTTCCCACTTCTTTGTTTTCAGCTTAAGTTCACTGGTAATCATTGTTCCTACGTCTAACTAGTGCTCCCATCTCTGTTATAGTGTGGTAACTACGTGTAGTTTATCAACTGGCTCGCAGAAGCTGTTGTATGTCTACATTTTTAGTCAATAAATGCAGTGGCGCGGTTTCTGAGTGTAAGGGACCCAATAATTTGACCACAACAGCTATATTTGTATTCTGCACTTTTCTGTTGTGTATGAAGTGACTTGTTTTATATTTTTCCACTTTCATATTTTCTAAGGAGACAGTAAATGACTGTATTTAGTAAATTTCATCGAAAACCACAGAAATATTGCAAGGAAAGTTAGTGGGAACTATTTATCCCACTGAACTGTTTGGGATGTGCAAACTGTGTAGCAAGGAAAGTTAGTGGGAACTATTTATCCCACTGAACCGTATGGGATGTGCAAACTGTGTAGCTGTAAAATCGGCATTTTGTTTATTGTGCGTTTCCCATTGTTTAGAATGCCTGGGCTCAGGCCAGAAGAGATTCTGAGAATTTTGCACTCCCTACCAGAAGATGCAGAAGATTCAGATTTCAATACTGACTCAGATTCTGATGAAGATTCAGCGAATACTTCACAAATTTCGAACGATGTTAGTGGTAACATTATTGTGCAATGTGATGATAATGGTTTCGATTTGACAATAGAAGCTAGCGAATATTGGAAACATGTCAAACAGAAAATGCCGTTAATGTAGCACAAAGGGCAAAGAAAAGAGAACAAAAGTAATGTGTAGCAGCTGTAGTGTACCTTTGTGTATAGCACCATGCTTTTCTATATTCCTTAGTACATCACCATAGTGAACTCAAATGACAACACAAATTAATACATGTTTAAATGTAATATTTCTGATGTTTTTTGCACTTAAAAATAAATAAATATTTTTTTTCAAATTCCCGAGTTGAGTTAGTTCAGAGTTCAGTGGGAACAATAGTTCCCACTAATTTTTTTGTAATTATAGAATAATTATTCACATTCAAGATTGAAACTATAATTTTAAGTGTGGTTCCTTAGCGCAATAAAGTGCTCAAAAGAATTCCACAACTTCTGTAAATAATTTGGTCACGAAAGGGTTAGGCAGTAATGGATTCTCTTTTCGCTTAAGACCTGAGCAGAAAAGACTCTCAGTAATAACTAATTCATGTCTTCCCAGAAATTCAAAGGAGTAAACATCTGGTCTACATTGAAAACACGGAAGAAAACGCCCCAGTTGAGTGGCAGGCAAAGAAAGAAGCTGTCCTTCTTTCCTAATGGCGGAGCGTGACTCCATCCAAGCCTCTCTCCTCGGAAATTGACTAATGGCTGCTTAAGAACCTCAAATGCGTTATTCAGTCAACTGATTCCGCCCTAGCCTCGACGGTGTTTACGCCTTTCGTGGAGTGCAATTTAAACACGTAAACTCCATTAATTATCCAAACGCAGGGTCGAATTACGGGTTAAAAGCAGCGGGTGATAAGCTGAGCGGACAATATTTCACGGTGAGAGCACTCTGGCGAGGAATCGGGGGCCTGCAGTCACTTATTTCACTACGAGGGAGCGATTAATTAAGGAGCAAACTCTACAAGTGAATTGTTAAATTGTGCCTGGAACCAGTGATAATTTCAGCCAACCCATCTCTTAATGATTGGTTCTCGTGTATTATTTTAGAGAGAATCAGAAGCTATGTTACAAACCAGTTAATTGCCGCAGTGTGTCTCTATTGCCCCCCCCCCCCTCCCCCCGGATTTGTATACCGTTTGTGCAGACCCTGATTATATTTAACCGTTGCATTTGTTATAAATTCTTCCAGGCAGCGAATACTAAAATTCCCATATCAGCAAAACCATATATGGTCTGCTCCATCATCTGAAATTCGGCTGGCTGATCTCACCTTTACCAATGTATTTTTTTTTAGTTAGGATTTTACGAATCAACAATGTCGTGGTAGTAAGGAATCGTACCGGTATTCGCCTGGAGATATTTCGTGAAAGTGGGGAAAATCGAAACCTGGATGACTGGAGGGGAATTGAACCCGAGTCCTCCCAAGTACGAGGGCAGAGCGTTCCCGCTCCGTCCCAAGTTATTTAGCGCAGCTAGTGACCAAAGGTAAGTCTCTTCGTTTTTCGCAGGACATACCGTGTGTGTTAAACTGAAATTTATGGTTACACATACGGATAACACAGACCAATAACAAACTTGGAAATTTTCAGTGAAGCATTATATTCTGTTTATAATGCATTCGGGAGGACAGCGGTTCGAATCCCCGTCCGGGCATCCAGATTTGGGTTTTCCATGGTTTCTCCAAATCTCTCCAGCTTCCTACAAAAGGCCATGGCCGAATTCCTTCCCGTGCCTTGTACCCAGTTCCATCCCACCTCTAGTGTCCTCGACGTCGACGAGGCGTAAAGTCATAAGTAAAAAAAAATGTGTTTAAAAGAGCAAACCTAAAATGACACGTACAAGTGGGAGCCAAAGAAATAACATACTTCTAAATTAGACATATTCAGGGCGATTTAAAACAATTCCAATAATGATTTGTTAGTAAGCGTTTGGAAGCGGTTCGAATATAGTGAAGAGTGAGCGTTCCAGATTTCGCTGAGAAGCCCGACAAGAGCATCACATAGCGTATTAAATTAAAAAGGATTAAAGGCATTGAGCTCCTGCTTCAGTATAAAACATACAACGGCGGTGCAGAGATTCACACACAAGGTCGAATGGTCTAATGCATTCGGTAGTGTGTCCAGTGTTTCAGTCGTTGCGGATATTCGTGCAGTAAGCACCTCCTTTGATGTTACAAAGATATCATACAGCATGCCCTTCATATTACCCTACAGAGAGTAGTCGAAAGGTGTAAGATCTAGTGATCGTAGTGGCCACATAATTGGCCGCCTCTACCAATCCATCGATTTGAATATTGTAGCGTCCAGTACAAAGCGTGATTGAGCTCTGTCGCGTTGCAGACACATTACCTGAACAACCAATAGCATCACACACCCGATAAAACGGGTGAAACATTCTTAGAAATCTGCGCTAGAATGCGAACCACAAGACTATAGAGGGGTATAGCGCAATCACAAGACTGTTACAAGCACAGTTCGTCAATTAGCCTTACGCTGAAGGGTAACTGGTTGCATAACTATTAGGAAACAATAACAATATAAATTACAAGGAAAGGGAAAATGACTCATCACTCACCAAAGTTGAAGGCAGCGACGGGAGAAGAACGTATATCATGACACAAAAATACACAATATTTCGGTCTTAAACCTTATTCATGCTAAAGAGAATGAGTCATGTGTCTCGGGAGGTGCACACACGCCGGAGTTTCTTACATGAGTCAATAACAAAAAACAATAACAATCTAACACAGTTTGGCAACAAATACTAAACCATATTTTTTCCGAACATGGTCACTTCTGGAACACGATCACACAACATACTAAGCGTTGCGGATCTTGTTTTGAATAATTCTGTCTACAAAAAATAATCTTGCATATGAAATTGATTTTTGGTCTGGTAGTATTATTTATTATACTGATATCTAACTTGACTCAAGGCCGGAGATTACTATCTTATTGATGGCATTGAGATGTGGTTGTGGCGTAGAATGCTGCGAGTGTCTTCTAAGGAAAGAGAACTAAAGCGTCGATTACACAGGAACTTAATATGTGCTAAAGCCTCTCGTCGGGGCTCATGCAGAGTAATTCTTCGGACATGTATTGAGAAAAGATGGGGAAATTTTTCTGAGAAATTTATCATGAAAGGAAAGGTTGAGGTAAAACACGAGGAAGGACAGCAATCAGGTGACTGAATCAAGTAAAGAAGATTACATGTTTTCATTTTCAACAATCTCAGGGTTGGTGGAAAGGCGTGTTCAAAAGTTTTGTGAGAAACTCAAGAGCAAGACGCTCAGAATGAGTTAAACAAATGGTGATTATGATATCTGCAGTTGAGGAACACAGGCAAGATCATCCAGCAGTAAACAGACTTCTAAGTTCTAACCACACTTAAGCTGAAATATATTGTTAATACGTAATGCAGTATGGGTTTTAATTATGTACGCTCAATATTCTGTAGCTAAAACAAACCGAAATTCTGTAATAGTTTCACAACGCCAGTAATCCCACTTCATTTTGTCCGCAGAGTGGATGAGCTTTAGACATACCTTACTCCTGTTATCTGTGACTACCCGGCTAAAGCGGTTATTGCTTCAAGCCCAACACCTGTCAGCGATTGTGCTATCAGGTATACGAGCTGTTGACAAAGTGATAGGTCGGCAGAAAAGTTGTTCCCAAATCCGATAAGCAGCAATGTACTGCACGTATCAGACCTAGTTTCATTTCATAAGACCGTTGAAAATTATTTTTCACCTTATTAGGCCTTCACGAACTAGTGACGTCATAGAATCCCGATACGAATGTTAACAAAAGGAACGAGAAGGAAATTGACAAACTTTACCATGTTACCATACTGCCGTTCGCATGGCTGTTTTAGAAATACGTCCACAATGTTCTGTAAGAAGTAGGATGCGTAAAAATATTTCTGGATCATAGACGAGTACAGGACGGAAAATGCTGCTTTGTTTGGGTCTTATGGCTTACGGCTTATCGCCTCGTCAACGTTGACTTCCTTAGCTCTCTGCTTTTTTTTATTTTTTATGGCTTTACGCCTCGTCGACGACGAGGTCATTAGAGGCGGGACGGGACTGGGGACAAGGAACGGGGAGGAATTCGACCATGGCATTTTGTAGGACACATCCCAGCATTCGCCTGGACTGATTTTGGGAAACCATGGAAAACCCAAATCTGGATGCCCGGACGGGGATTCGAACCGCCGCTCTCTCGAATAAGAGGCCAGAGCGTTAACCACTCCCCCACCACGCTCGGTTTCTTAGCTCAAGGTCCCTAATGTAACTCCAGGCCCATGCTGGGATGGTTCGTCCAAAATGCAAACTGGAGTTGCTTTTCCTTTCTTAACCCAATTTCCCCATGGCACTGATGGCCTCGATGTGGACGAGCCATAAATGCCTAAAATAATAATAAAAAAAACCCGAAAACACTCGCTTGATAGCGTTGGCGCATGGAATCAAGTACATTTTGTAATTTCATCCACCCCTAAAAGAGAAATTGTAAGTCTTACAAAACTTTAATCACTTTCGATGAGTTGTCGTGGTATCGCTTCTTTATTGTAAAGCTCTTTAAATAACATCGTCCCCATATACTACTATTTTCTACAAACGCGAATGAGCCTTTTTCATTCACGGTGTAACTAAGTATACATTACTTTATTTTATTATTGCTGTCTTCGTTTCCAATAATTTCATTTATTTTTCTTTTATAAATGAGATCATAACTCACATTTACTACGTAGCAACAGACACTTAATAATTTTCAAATAACACTGCAACATTTCTTCCTAAAATTGTCTTTCTTTCCAAATATCTCGAGCTCATGCAACAATTATTCTAACCACCGATATTCTTCTCTGTTTCTCCTCCAGAGATCCTCTGCATCGATACTTCAACTAAATCAAAGATATTATTGTCGGCTTCAATCTGGAAATGAATCACGTATTTACACATTATTTTTGGCGGTTCTCACCTGTAACATCATAATGCTCCACGTTACAGGTATAGCACCATCATTTTTAAGACACAATAGAAGTTTGATAATTGATTGCTGAAGATGATATGATGAAACAGACCTGCTTTGTTTCCTACTGAAGAAGTGACAGAAATATACGGGAAAATTAAGTTGATAGACATACACATTTTTGGGGCTCCAGATGAAGCCTTAAATACGATTTTGTTGAAACAAAATTTAAGAGTAAATTTTCAATAGCGAGACGAAAAAGAGTACAGGAAAAAAAATTAAAACACTACAATCCGAGTTCTACGCTCGACAAGTTAATACGTATAATGATAGATGATTGTTCCAGTATTTAAATTAAGTGTAAGAAACTATTTGGAGATAGCAATGAAATTATCCGCGTTCACCTATTGAGGTAAATCGTAAGAAAATCGCCAAAATGTATTTATTTTCAATCTATTATATCCTACACGGAAGTCCCAGATTTTACTGAATTCTTTAACTTGCTGCAGAACTGAATTAGCAGGTTCAATGGCGTTTAAGTTGATAAGGATTTTTGTTATAGTTCGTTGTGAAAACCGATATACACAATTTTGACATACTATACACGGTTCGAAAACGCACAGTAATACTGACCCTTAATTGCAGATGTGGAAATACTCTAAAAATCACTAATGTTCGTTTTCCGAGCACACACGTAACTACTTTGATCTTATCTTTTTCTTTGGACCTTACGGCTGATCGAGAAAGAAGTCTTTAGAGCCGAGAGGTGATGTAGACAAGGAAATAGAAGAAATCAGCATACACCTAGAAGTGCTTTTGGAGGAAGAATCAAGTTCGAGTGTTGATAATGGCAAGTGTAAACATGCAGTACGCTATCGTATTAACAAATGTAGTATTTCCGCAAGAATGAAGCCGTTTATTCTATTCCAACCATTAACACTGCCTTCTTCAATCTTCTCCTACTGGATTTTTTTTTTTTTTTTAACCGAGCGTGGTGGGTGAACGGTTAACGTTCTGGCCTCGCATTTGGGAGGACGCGGGTTTGAATCCGCTTCAGGGCATCCAGATTTGGGTTTTCCATTGTTTCCCCAAATCACTCCAGGCGAATGCCGGGATGCTTCCTTAAAAAAGGCCACGGCCGAATTCCTTCCCGTTCCTTGTCCCCAGTCCCATCCCGCCTCTAATGACCTTAGCCGTCGACGAGGCGTAAAGTAATAAGTCTTGCAATTTTTCTGCCGTAGTTTAATTAACTGAATTGTTAATCAAATCAGTTGAATTGTTCTCGTTCCCAAATATAAAAATTCTGCATCGCCTTGTGTTATGTTGTTGAATGCAAATAAAATGATTTCTTCTTTAACACAATCCTTTACCTCTCAGGAGTACAGATGCTTGCAAACTTTCGAAAATCAAGTGAAAACACATTAGGAAACTGAAGCCAATATATTAATAAAATCTGTCCACTTTGTACGTGTTCATTGACATCAAAAATCCCCAACTATTAAATGTCTTTTTATATGCAATTTCTTTTTTATGCCTACAACTTCTGTTGTTCCCGTAATCTTGCTGATAAACCACAGAAGTTCTTTTATTGTTGTTTACTCCACAGTAGATACACACATCATTTAATTCTGCAAAATGGAACTGCTAATCTTTGTTAATATTGTGACATTGAGGTCGCCTGTAGCAATTACGTATCCGATGGCTGACTAGTTTCGGTGGAACAGCAAGTGTCCTAATACTTATAGCAGTGATGCGCTATTAATGTAATGATAGACTCTCGTTATTTTTTTTTTTTTAGAATTATTATTTAGCGATAGAAAACAAGACTCAGGACTTGAAATAAAGTTTTTACTACGCGACAAGCTGGGGGAGAAAAACTCAACACTATTCCCGAGCGGTCATTGAATTAAAGGAGGACAATCCGTGGACTTTCATATTGTGTGATCCCCTCGGTGCATGCGCTTGAAATACGAGGTGACGAAGTCATTACGGTCGAGGCAATCTCCCATTCGGATATTTAAATTATACGACGATTAGGCGCTTTGGGAGGAGAAGGCGTATTTATCCTCTTGTTCGAGGAAAGAAATGGAGCAGACGAGCACAGGCTAAAAACAGGCATCATGGTTCCCCAGGGACCAGTAGGCTGTTCCCGAGGGACTGGAACCATTTAGCTCTCTGGTGTGGGGAACACCGCTAACCCAACGCTGAGTCGGGTGAAGCCTTCAGCCTCACGCTAGTAACTAAATATGGTCTTATCTCAACGCTTTCAAGATAATTCCAACCTAATTTTCAGTGGAGAAAATTAATTCTCTACTCAATTACAACATTATGGATTAATTGATGTCATTTGACACGTGGTTAATATGTGATAGCCACAGTACGAGTTTGGTCAGGATTAACAAATCATCAAGTTGATATTTTTTATTCTTATTTATTTAGCGTTCGTTGCTTACATGACTCTTATGGAGACTTACAAAATGGAACGCAAACAACAATTATACTGTAATTATGGAACTATTTAATATATATATATAATGTTGAGCGGAAAATTCCTTCAGTTGGCAAAGTGGAAAGACCGATGCATCAGAATCGTCAGTCATAACCTCTACAACTTGACATCGAAATGATCAATCCAGGACACCACCTCCGGCGTTACCGAATTTAAATTCTCAAGATTTCAAGGGAGGCACGGAGTGGGCAATTCTGCACAATGTGTAACACAGTGCGAACTCACAGCAGTCACGGTACGGAGAAACTGCCAAGCCCCAGGTGTGGATAGTAGAAGCAGATCATTCCGAGCCACATCTACTACGATTTAATGAACTCCAAAAAGGTCGATGAAGATTAAATCCAGTAGGTTTTTAGCGCGATGCATCGTGGTGCTGACAATACCAATTCTGTCATTATAGGACTGAAGGAGTTTGATATTTGAGTCACAGCAGTTTTCCAGGCAGGGAGGTGTGACTACAGCCATGCTTTATATTGCCTAATATCGGTGTTATCATTGATTTGAGACCACACCATACCAGGAAGATTGTTTATACGCGTTAGAGAAATCTTAATTGATACCAGAAAGTATTATTGCTCCGAATTACAAATTCGTTTGTAGCATACAAGTCATCCATTATTTTTTAAGGGCTTGTCGGCATTGAGGTTATTAGAGCTGAGAGAGCACTGGAGAATGACTGAGTGGAGGATCAAACCCGTGTTCTCTCGAAAGTCAGGCCCCAATTTTACTGGTCATCTTGATTAAATTTTTTAAGCGGGTTTCGGTAATCATTTAGAAGACTACTAGGATGTTCCAATATTTCTTTGTTGCTGCTTTTCATCTAGTTTGGCTCCCATGTGAAATCACCACTGCCACTGTTCTAGCAATATCATGGTTCTTCAAGACAGCTTCTAATCTCTGCTAGCCTTATAGAAGTATAAACGTCTACAAAGAAATGTAAATGGTCATGTCCATTGTTCGTCTTGGTTACAACAGTTGCTTTTTATTTTTTCTGGCATGTAGGGAACATACAGTATTTTGTTAGTCTTCAGTTGCAAACCCTAATCAGAATGGCCTCTATATTGAAACGGAGGAAATTTATAGGTATATTTTGATCATGTCGTTCGTATGTTTTATAAACATTTGAATGATGTAATACAAATGAAACTTCTTTCCTAAAGGTTATTGGCGTTAGACGGTAAGCAGTTCATTATTTAATACAATGTTGTTGCAGGCCATATTTTCGCAGTTGCATAATTAATTACCAGTTGAAGATAACGCATTTCAACTGGTAGTTAATTAAACAACTGCGGAAACATGGCCTGCAACAACATTGCATTGATTCAGTCCTGCCAGGCATTTCCAAAAGGGCTATTCAGCACCTACAAGAAAACACACTTTAATCTCCACAAAACCATAGCGACCATCAGATTCAACAAGAAGTGCAAAATTATTCATTGGCGTTATCTATCAACTGGTAGTTCATTATTTCTCTATTAAAAATTGCCAGTAACTGAAAACCGAACAACGGTTAACGTTATCTGTCCCAAACAATGCTTAAAATTAAAGACAACGTAAATGAATAGAAATACTAATTTGAGAGAAAGAATAGTAAGTTATAATATTGATTACAAAAACCTGTAATTATGGTCCTAGTCGTAAAACCTCTCAAACTGAAGAAAACCTAGAAGGCCCTTCGCTTCTTCAGTCACATTATTTCGTATTTTCATCTGCTATCTCATTTAGAAACATCATTATTTTCTACAATCAGAACTTTGTATTTGGGAGGAGATGTGTTTGATCACCAGTTCAACCATCCTGATTTTGGTTTTCCATCATTTACCGAAATCATTCCAGGCGAATGTCAGGATAGTTCTCTCGAAGTCCGTTCTCGAATCCCTGTCTGTTCCTTGCTCCCAGTCTTCTCTTGATTCTAATAACCTTAATATCGACGAGCCGTAAAGCCCAAGCAAAAACATTGCTCTCTAACTCCTTAATTTCCAGTCACAACGCACTACGTCAATTACTTGCACTAAATACTCTAATCCTTACCTGCCTTCACAGTCCGTCTGTAGCACTGTGTGTTATGTTAACAAATGAACCAATCCCGTGTGTCTCAAAGTTTCATCCGATAAACTTTCTCTCGCATTTTTGGCATTACTTCCTTTAACGCTGGTGTCCAATACAGCGGCAAACAACGTGTGAGTCTCTCCTTAATTTGGACAACAGTACAAAATTCGTAATTCACGCTTGTTTTCTTTGACATTTAATTTATCTATTAAAATCCTGTCACATGGATGTAGTTAAATTCTTCAAACACTGTCGTTAGACCTACACGGTACACATTTAGGCAATGAAACAACCAGAGCAATAACTTGATCTCGCTGAGGTATTGGGTACCAGATGTGCGGATGACATTGGCGGCGAAATGTTACCATCCATCACCTACCCCACATTTGCCGTGCCTTTTGTGGCGGCAGCGTGACTGATTAATATTTACAAATTTGCGGATTCGCGTATGAATAGTGTAATTGATGCGGACATTTGCCGTGAGTCACGATACCCGCCCCGTGTAATTTCCGTCACTTCCCTCCAATAGAATACATTAACGTCTATTCACGGCTGCCGTCTGTCGGCACTATGACGTTGCACACGAAATCTGATTTTTCGTGTGACTGCTCTTATATCTGGTGGCATTAATTCAGAAAACTGGCACTTAGCAGAATCACCAAATTAGTCTCCGATCGGGGATATACTAGTGCCCTTATTTAATTTAATGCCTAAATGTTCTCAGTTCACTGGTCTTACGTTTCGAAGATCTTAAGTCTTCTAGGATATTACATATATTTTTTGGGCTCTATGAAAGTATTACAAATTAACGTAAGTTATAAGAAATATCGAAATAGTAACCAAAATAGAGAGTATCAGAGAAGACATAAAATCGTTATAAAATCAACAAATATTTACACTTTTTTATTATTATTATTTTTTTATGGGCCGCTGTGAAATGTGGGAATCTTTAAAACCTACGAAATTTCTTTACAAGCATGCAAAAATAAAATAAATTAAAGAATACTAATTTAATACAACTAAGTGATGATTAACTCCGTTAACTGGGGCGTAGGTTCGAATCCCCGTCCGGCCATCCAGATTTGGGGTCTTCACGGTTTCCCCAAATCATTCCAGGCGAATGATGGGATGGTTCCTTCAAAAAGCCATAGCCGAATTTCTTCCGGTTCCTGGCTTTCCCTCCTTTTACGCCTCTAATGACCTCACCATCGACGAGGCATAAAGCCATAAGCTAAAAGAAAAATTGAATCTGGTTGCATGAGATAGTGAATGGTGTACCGGTAACAAACCTGTGCTAATTCGTAAATGGTTCAACAAGACATTCGCCAGCAGCTGTGGGTAGCCGGAGTGAATTCTCTGAAAGTTGTTATCTCTTTGTATCGTTGCTTGGTTACTTTGTGCATTACTGTTATCATTTTTGACGTAAACTCTATGACTGTTTTACACTTCGGTTAATCAGGGTACGTTCTAATAAAAACGACCATTTAGAAAGAAGTGTACTTTCAAATTGATATAATTCGTGAACGAACTGGCAAAATCTAACAATTTAGATGTCGATTTGTAGATGAACATAACTTCTGAAGTTCTCGCCGCTAATTCCGGTCACTGCTGATATCATCGCACATCAAGGTTTATATTGATAACTTCAGTGCGTGCCGAACGTTCAGTGAGTGAGGTTTGGTGACTATGAACTATTACGGTGAGTTTCAATAATTTAAATTGGAAGATAGTGAAACATGGTAGCTACAATATAATATAAAATTTGATCCTCCTCTAAAATATTTTAAAACGTTACAGGTACCTCAGTCAGAAGATATTTCGATTAGGGAAACGAAATGTTTATAAATCACCCGAAAATTTAAGCAAAAAAAAAACACACACACACACAAATGCAAGTGCGATGTAGAAAATTTGGTAGAAAAAAAAATCCAGGGAAATTGAAAAATGCTGATGATCAGCTTTTCACATCAAGTCACATCAGTTTATCGAATTGAAATCCATGTGAAATGTAGAGCGTTATCTACTCTATCAATTTCCCTGCTAGGAAAAAACTTACAACAAATGACGAGCTAATTGTGAGACATGTATTACCCTCTATACTGTATGCCATGTAAGGAATGTATATGCTTTTGAAATTATAAAATAGGTGGGAGGTAAAAATGATTCAACTAATCCACGAATTTTGAACATAGTGTTCACGAAATACGCAATAGTTGTAGCCTGGGTACAGCTTAACCCCCTATTTTTACAATAATAGTCTTTTTTGTGTTTTTTAATTTATGGCTTTACGCCTCGTCGACGTAGAGGTCATTAGATTCGGATGGGATGGGGACAAGGAACGGGAAGGAATTCGGTTCGGCCATGGCCTTTTGAAGGAAGCATCCCGAAATTCGCCTGGAGTGATTTGGGGAAACCATGGAAAACCCAAATCTGGATGCTCGGACGGGGATTCAAACCGGCGTCCTCCCGAATGCGAGGCCAGAAATAATACCCGCTCCGCTGGCTCATGTGGTTGCGCGGCACCTTACACAGGATTAGCTGGTTCGAGTTCGGGTTGTTGATCAGGACTTTGCTGACAGAGTAGGAGAGGTGGCGATGCACAATTCCTAATCACCAGATTGCATTGGATTAAATCCTAAATCTCTCTGCTGTGCATATGGAAAAAATACATACGACATCATTGATGGTAATTCTTCTGTCGGAATTGGACTTAAAGCTAAGCGGACCCGTAAGATCTTGTGGAAGAGTAGGCCTAAAGTGGTTGGTGCGGGATTCCATCCTCTCCGTCCTCTTATTTCACATAAACAACACACTACACTGAATACGCACACCGTAATAGTCATCTACTTGGTAGTAACTCTTACGAATACTTTCACACTGGGTAAGGTAACGGAAAACCACCATAGCTCATATTCAAAGACGTTCCTTTGAAGGGGTAAAACGTCCCCAAATTGTATTCGCCTACATTCGGACGCGGAAGGACATTCGTGGGAGGAGCAGACATAATTTTCTAACAGTTTATAGAACAACAAAGAAAAATATAGTAGAATACAATCTTACAAGTTGTAAATATAAAAGTTAGTTTATTACTAATCTCCGAAAGTTCTTCACTGATTGCTTTAAAATTTTGACGTAACGTTGGATTCGAAATCGCGCATGGTTTATATACCTATGCCAATTATTTCGTTAGTATTTTTTTATTTTTCATTTTTTCGTTTGCCTAATTTTGTTTGGATGATTATATTTTATTTTTTTTGGCTGGAATTTGGATTTGAAAAGGCGCCGGTTGATCTGACCTCAGGATGAATTTCACTACCTCATAGCTCCTGCAATTTAGTAACGTGAAAATTAGAACTTGTTGATAAAGTGTTTCCCAATATTCAAATCAATTATAAGTATTTTTTATTTTTGTCATGTTATGTTTCTTTGATTTCTTTTTTTTTCTATGATTTAGAATGATTTGTTTTCTTATTTTCACTATGCTCAGTAATTTTTATTCTTTTGATTTTCCCTTCTTCATTTCTTTGACTCTGCTCTGTTTTTTCTAGTGATTTGGAGTGATAAATTAAAAGCGGGGAGAGAGAGGGGTGGGGTTAAAGGATGAGATGTTGGGTTATTGAAAACCAAATATACCCAATATTTTCTCTTTGTTTTAAAAAATACGTGTGCGAAGTTCCATCGAAATCCGATAAAAATCTTGGGTTTGTCTTAAGATCATGTGCAAACATTATGGGGAGTAAAGGGGGAGACGGGTTGGGTTTTATGGTTTCTTTATCGGAAACCTTTGCGAGCGCAACTCACCAAAGTTTCGCCGTAGTCGGATGAATGGTATAGCAAGCTTTCAAATGTGAAGATGTCCTCATTCCTCGCATTAATATGACTCAATGGTTCAATTTAAGAGATTGCAATTCCTAATTCGAATGGCAGTTGCAATCAGTATCAACAAACCTCACTAGAATTGTGCGGTTTATTGCTTTTAACTTCAATTATATGTTGCGTGTTCTGGAGTCGGCAAACCAGACAATGTACAGATAATGAAACAACAAAAAATGTAGTATACCCACAAGCATTGTGAAATTAAACATATTAGAAGTGTGTGCTTTTCTTATTTTTCCATTTCACCATACTGAGCCACACCATCGCTTGGCCGGTTACAGCTAGTTTAATACATTACGTTTGGCATCTCTAGATAACATAATGAACGCCTTCGATTGATACCGCACTTCGACTTTCGAATTTGTGAAAAAATAAAAATTTCTTTTTACGTAATTTTGGTTTGCGCCTGTCGGTAGCTGCTAAGCCGCGACACCATCTGGATTAACACTAACAAACGTATTCATGCGGCTTGATTTCCAGTGTCTAAACTAGTTCGCGCGATTGACTTGGTTGGAACGACCCTCTCATTACAAGTTGCTCCGTAAGACCATCGAGATGTGGCGATTTGAATACGGCAGTGTCAGCAATGGGCCGAGAAGCAGACGGACTGATAATGGGCGTAGGGACTGGCACACCCTCTGCACGTGGCGCCGCCAACCGTGTAAACAGAACAATAATTCGGCCCCCTCGGCACACGTCGCGCTTTTGTGTCCAAGTACAAGGGGGCCTGCTGTGGGGGGGGGGGGGCCAGGAGGAGGAGCAGACTTCGAGGGGACGCAGGGCTATCTGCTGAGCTGCTTGTCTGGGTCACTGGGTACAACACCACTGGTTACCAACGAGGACTCCGAGGAATCCATATTCTAGTGACGCCAAGTGTAGATCCATTAACAGTTTGTCGTGCTTCAAGTGCTTACCCCAATACAAGCTGTGGATTCGTTCTCCGGATGCACCGTGGAAAATATTTCAAAACTGTTCCTGGATGAAAAGTTTCGTAACAAGGGAGTGAGTAACCATATGAAATTTTGGAGGGGCAGTGTTCACAGATAAAAGAAAAAAATATCAGTAAATTGCGAGTTACTCTCATGCACTGATGATTCTGAACCCAAAATTTATATAAATTAATTTTTAACAAAAAAAAATCTGTGATAACTTTTAAAAATATTAAGGAACTTTGAAATTTTTATGATATATTAAAAAAAAAAAAAAGAATTTCAAAAACCTATTTACGTCCGATTCATGAAATTGTCTGCCCAATGAAATTGTGATTTTCTCTGAAAATAAAATCCAAAACTTGCTAAAATAGGTCATTTAATTTTTTCGACAAAATCGATATTTCCAAAAAGAACACCATAATTTTCCTGTAATCGTTAGGAGACCACATGTCAGTGTAAATGTAATATGAAAGAATTTCCCGGCCACTAGTTTCGGAAATAGATTTTTTATGGTTCTTTGCCCAGAACGAATCGAAAAATAAAATAATATTGAAACCCCTTCAAAGTTGACGGGGTCCCATCTTTCAACTAACAAAAAATAAATTCCACCCCTTATAAATATTTTCACCGTTTTGATTTTTCCAATTTTGTATTTTATTCTTGTAAGAAACTAAGATAGTGCTAAATCAAACGCATTTTGGACGTACGGAACCCTAACCATCTTAGATTTCAGGATACTATCGGAAAGTTATTAAAATTTGAGGGGTGCACTTTGCGAATCTTCTACATTTATTCTCCGCAATTCACAGAGAACTTGGATGGCTGATCGTGCTTTGAACCAAGCGTAATCTGTAATCCATGCATTCCAATCTTAAAAACACCATAAAATAAAGAAATCACACAGACATCAATATGAATACGATACGTTACTTCCCTATCCTATCATTGCGTCCCAAGTACGATAGTGGGGGAATTATTTCACTGCAGTCGTTAATAACAGTAGCGTTTCGCAAGGTTATGCTAAGACTACATTTCCTATCTATCATAGAATCTCAAGTCCTTTTTCGTATAGTATATTGTCTTCTACGCTTAACTCCATATGTTTCTTTGAATAAGAACTGTTAAATGCGTGAAATTTAGTGGGATTCAAGTCCTGTATTTTTTAATAGGGCTTTCAGCGCCGGCAGACCCATGTTGGACGGAGTTATTATACCAGTAACTTGCCCGCCTTAATCATGGGACTTCAATCTAAAGAGGATGCTTACGAGTTCTCATCTGTCAGTGAAACCTGTAAGGGGGGCGTCCATTAATTACGTGAGGTGTTTTTTCCGGAAACCCCTCCCCCCCTTCTGGTGAGACCGTGAGATTTGGTTGGACCCCCCTCTCCTCTGGTGAGATTTGGTCGGACACCCCCCTGTAAAATGCGTGAGATTTTGACGGAGAACACCCCCCCCCCCCCTCGCAAGTTTCTGAGACCTTTTTTTAGGTTTCATTCTCCCATGGGCGGTTATACCCCACCCCCCCTCCAAAGTCGGTTTTTACCTCCCATCTACCTTCGCGTCATTTGTATACTTTATTTTTTTTAGCTCTACCAGTCAAGAATTTCAAAACCTCACGTGAGATTTCCGTTGACACCCCTCTCCCTTGGTGAGGATGCAACCTCCTCACCTCTATTAAAACCGTTTTGTAACTTATTTATTACTTGTGAGTCGGTTGGATCCTTTTTTCGTACGTACGCTGGCAGGATGAACGCCAACGGTGAAATATCTGCCCTCGCTTAGTATGCCTTCCTCAGAATTCCACACACTACAACGAGGAAAGGCCTAGCCCTGAAATACAGCCTCGTAACACATAGATGCCTGCAGATATTTTATACAATCAGATGCACAGCCATTACGTGCTGGCGAGAATATATAATATCACCACTGAGTCAATAACGTGCTAATTTCTTATTTTTAGAAATTAGTACACGACACGAATACGTGTTATTACGACCTTTAATCGCATATGAAGTTCATTGCACATTCACATTTCATATAACAATCTCTCTCTACTAAAACTCACAGAGAAAAACTAAAAAAAATAAAAAAAGATCCTGATAATAATACTTAAACTAAGATATTAATATTACCCCAATGACATACAATATACCATCTGTGGAAACTCGATACATTCAATTTTACAACAAAAATATACAAAATTCATTGGTGTCTCTGTACAATAACTAATCTACATAGGGAAATCAATCATTTATTAACTTTTACTTAGAAAAGTGGTGCATCAGGGAATGACCATATGTCACAAGGTTTCGTGAGATTTCGCCCCCCCACACCCACCCTATTTCACCTCACGTAATTAATGGACGCCCCCAACTTGAAATGTGTGTGATAAAAGTATTTTTGTTTGTGAACTGTGTAATTTATGAAGTGGAGATTGGAGACCGTCCAAAAATTCACCTAGGTGATTGCGGGAAAACGGAACCAGAACGTTCGGTAAGTGGTGGTGCTTTAACGAGTGCAGCCGCAATGGCGGTCTTATGGCAACAGCGTGTTATGAAGCGAGAGACAGTAAGGTCTCGGATGTGATATGGTGAACTTCTCCTGAGACGGTGAAAGCTGTCCCGGGTAGAGTAGTCATTAGAAGGTGCGCCGCCACCCGATTCCACGCGCACCCACACAAAAGAGGCCTCAGTCTTGGCGGAAGGCGCGACAAAGGCGAAAGAACAAAAGCAAATGGGCAATGTGGCACACAGGTGCGCAAACAGGCGCACTGCACCGACAAAGAGAAGACCTCCTGCAGCAATGCTCTTTGTCCGCGGAGTAGAGTTAATTTGACCTCTCCTATTCTGTCGCAGAAAGGACAAGCTCTGCCCAACTGGTACGCCTCGGCGACTCTTTGCACTGCTGGATTGCAATATAGTCCGCGTCAGACACAGCAAACAGAGAGGTACAGTTCATAGCGTCTGTCCAGTCTGCAGTTCACTGTACAATATACGACATGCATTAAACTCCACCAAATTTACTTCAGTGCCCAATATCACCAGCGAAAATAAATGCTAGAAATGACATTCTACCATCTTGGCATTCTTCCAAAGAAGCGCATAAACATTTTCGAATGATATTTCTCCATGCTTCAGAGAACACGAAACGACAAAATAAGGATTGAAATCAGAAGTGTAGAGGCCGGTATAAACATTAGTGTGGCAAAATCCTGACAGCATTCTCGCCTGACGTGGTATGGACATGTTCAAAGGATGGAGGAAGGAAGAAGAGAAAAGGAATCCAAGGTAAAAGATGTGTGGGAAGGCCCAAAAAGAAATGGATAGACCAAATTAAGAAGGTTGTAGAAGACTTAGGGCTTGATTGGAAGACTGTTCAGGAATAACAACTATTCGTGGACAGGAAGAAATGGAGAGTGCTCGTGACCAGCACGCGGGAAACTGGAGCTGGCGGATGATGTTGATTTCTCCATTGATTACTGCCCTGAAAAGGCCGTGACTTCCCATCTATCTCCTTCCTTCTGTAAGTTGTTTTTCATCTAGTGCAACCATCCCCCTCTTGTATATACGAGGGTTGGAACTTAAATAGTGCCAAGTAGGCGAGCTCACGAATCGTCTGGCGTCGATCACTGTCTACTAACGCGGCAACAGTATGCACTTCTTCTTCAGACACGCTACAACGACCGGCCCGATGCATGTCTGACACAGTTTGCCTACCTTCGTTGAAGGCTTTTCTGTACGGCCCAATGCCGATTCCCCGCACGCCTCTTGAAGACCTTGATGAAACTGTCGTGATGTACGATCTCTGACACATTCAATCTTGATCCAACTCCGTTGTACCTGTTTCGAAAACATAGTGACACCATTATGTTAGACCGCTCGCTCACTAGTGACTGCGTTTCCCTCGATTGTGCGCACGCCGGGGACGTGGGACGGGTGAGTCCATTTGCTCGGAGGTAAGGTAGGTATGTCAACAATGTGTGCTATCAGCGACAATAGTAGATTCCATTGCATAGTGTCTCCACAGCAGTGTTGCCACTATTTAAGTTCCAACCCTCGTATAACTGGTATTCTCCACTACACATTCCTATACTGGCACTGCCTTGGCATGCACGTGCAAACGTTTCATATAGTCAAACAACTCTAACCTTACATTTTTCTGTATTTGTCCACACCGTAAGCTATAACCGAGACTGTAAATACACTGAATCCTTGTTTTTAAATCCTCTTGTAAATTACCTGTCAATTTTAAATTAATTTGTTCCATTTATAGTCTTAATTTTTCATAAATTCATAAATTGAGCAATTGTTTTGATTGTTATTTAGTACGTGCTACAAGATGTTTGAGCGCCACTTTTAAGACGTCTAGCCAAGGTAACGCGAGATAAATTGTTAAATGATAGGTGCTTTTAAAAAAAGACTCAGTACACGACATGTAGCTAAGATAAGAACAACACATTACGCGAACAAGCTAAAACGTAACATTAATCAAGTTGTGGATTAGAAAGTGTGTTTCTGTGATGTTACGAGTGTAGGAGAAGAAATAACGAGCAAGTTCAAGTAATTTGAAGTTCGTATTTATTTATGGTGGCTCATGACCGTCGAGGATACATTTCTACCACTAAATTAACTGAAACACAGCGACATTAAATATGTGAATTCGTGAATAAAGAAGAAATTAAATTAATTTGAAGTGAAATGTTTCTAGAATTTTTTCTGATGAATGAAGTGAAGCAATAGCGTACCAGTTGTATGTGCGTGAACAAACTTGTTAAACTTTTGAGAAGTAAATGTTCACTGAATACCTTCTTTAAGGAATTTTAAGTAAGTTTACGTGACTACAGAACTTGGAAACGATACATAACTATTAAGTCTCATATTTATTGAAACAACCAAACAATAGTAAATACGTATAGTTTACACATAGTAAGCTTCACACTTTATATATAAAATCCTCAACGGTAGCTTCAACGAAACCTTCGGAGTGGATAGGGCCAAAATTCCTTTTTGTGAATTATACTACTAGTTGTGTTGAAGAGCTATCTGCAATGGGTAAGGTAGTAAACTTTGAAAGAAAATCCACTCCTCTTTCAGGCCAACCAAATCGTGATTATTTCATTGCTTTCAACACTACAGACAGCCTCGAGACAAGTGTGACATTTAGATTCTTATTCTCATGATCCCATCTTGTTTATCTTACCGATCCTTCAGAAAAATCTATTCATTGTAATTACAGTTCAGTTGATTCTCTGGATGATTGGTAGGCTTGCACAAAAGTTTGTATTTTGATACCAATTGTCCAAATAAATTAAATAGAAACACTGCCATTTTAGCTGGAGAGTTCCATCTTCCAACAGTTTTGTATCATTTCTCAAATATACAGCGCACACAGTACGGTCCCACCGCCTTTTCCTAAGCGATGTTTCCAAATACTGTATTATTCAAATGCAGGATTTCGAGCATGGTGGGTATGTGGTTAACGCTAGGCCCCGGCAATATAATGGAGGCAAGTTGCAACCCGACTCGGCGATTCAAATTTCGGTTTTCATTGGTTTTTCAAAATTTCATGGTGATTTCATCAAGGGGCCACAGTAGGATTCCTTTTCCCGATTGTCTACCGGGCGTAATGACATCGACAAATCATGCTGCCTTCAATCATAATCAAAAAATTAAAATACTGAAAGGAAGGCGAATGCGGAAATTTTGTCCATAAAATATAATTAACTTCATAAAATTTGTAAGAATCGTCCTTTAATTGTTCAGTTATATTTCAGAAAAATGTAAATAGTAAAGAATATCTCGGCAGTTCTGCTCCAACATTAGGATGGAAATTAGACCATAAAAAGGCTTCGTAGTGTTTTTGACATAGAACAAAATTGTGCATAACTTGTACTATATACGACGATAAGGCTATGAAAAAAATCTCAATTTCTGTTGTTTTCGTAATCTTGCGAAATTTTGCTATTGCTTCGAGTTTTATGCAGAATGAACAAACAATATTTTTATGGGATAAGCTGAATTATTAGCCTTTTTTCGTCCCTAGCAACTGCACACATCGCAAAATTCTATAAATATTTGATTGACAGGTGCCTAGAAATTCATAAAATAACATTTTGTTTGAGTTACCAAACATCGTCAACATTAATTCTTGCTAAAAAAAAAATGTCAGTTTATTCTCATCCATCCTGAGAAAAAACGCTAGAGAAAGTTACATCGAAAATATAATATCGTCATTTGACATTTCAATATTAGTTATTTCTGCCGAGAAACGCACGTTGTCTCCAGAGATTGTAATTTTGAGCTTAAAAACTTTTTCTAATTATAGTAAAAATAAAAAGGCAGTGTTTTGACAACGTTTCTGATACTAAATAAGTTCTATGGGATTAAAAAGAATAAAAAACTTAAACACTACGACTTGTATTATGAGTTGATTTATAACCTGAAGCAGGCCCTACAACAGGAATACGGTTAGTAATATTGATAAAGAATTCTGAGCTGCTAAGCGCACCAGAGTGATACGACCGACTTTATCGGTACCACGTGTTAGCTCGCGCCAGATGGCTTCGATCACGTGGCTTATCAGGTCATCGCTAAGGAACAGCTATTTGACTGCACAACTAGACATTAATCATACAGAGAATTGTTTTCCATCATTGTGCTAATTAATCGTGAAATCATGCGCCAGTGAAAAATATTAAAGATAATGTACCTTCATCATAATGGTGCTTTATTTAACCCTTCAAAAACAATTTGAGCGCTTGAAGTAACTATATAATTTTACTAATTACTTTGTTTGTCATATTACGTCACTAATATTTTAATTTGATTACAGCCCTTAATTATTAGTATACGTCAAAACCATAATCACGGAACACATTTAGTACGAAAGTAGCATCCAAAAGTATTTCGAAAGTCCCTCATTCAAACATCTGTCAGATGGCACAAATCTCGATTTTGAATAGCTCCTCGAACATGGTAAACGTGAAATCCTGAAGATTTGTTGTAAACAACACGAGTATTGTTGTCTTCACCTTCGTATTTTTTAATTAAAAAAAAAAATCTTTCTAAGAGGCACTCTAACCCGTAAAGAATTCGAAAATTTTACTACTTTTGCTGCAGTCTTTCGCTTGGTACTATGCAGTCTTCCGTTTGATGTATTCAGTGTCAATTTTTTAATCTCCTCGAACATAACAGGTCGTAAGTACCAAGCCTGGCGCATCAGCAGTAATTGTCTGGTTTAGCATTCGGGAAGATGCGAATTAGATGCCTAGTAGGTTTTCCATGGTTTCCTGAAAACAGTTCAGGCGAAAGGCCACTGCCAAATTCCTTCCATTTGTTTGTCCACTATCCTCCACCGGCTGTAATGACCAGGGTTTTTTTTTTTGCATCGGAGTTTGAGTCTCGTCGACGTCGAGGTCATTACATCCGTGTTAGGATGGGAACAAGGAATGGGAAGCGATTTGACCACGTTTATTTGAAGGAACCACTTCAGCATTCACGTAGAGTGATTTCGGGGAAACCATGTAAAACCGAAATATGGAGGTTTAGACAGGAATTTGTGGTATAACACGTAAAAATTTGGCCAAGTTCCGACATCTCACTGCACAATCATTGGAATTGCAGAATCTGGTATCAATTTAAAGGGGCTATTCAGTACAAGCAAAGTGAAGAGTAAGGATGAAAACATGCCAAATACTAGATTACTGCTGGTGATGTGTAAAACAATAATAACAAGATTAAAAAGTTCGGTAAACATTGGAGATGCAGAAACTCCAGGTAGTTAAAGGGAATAAAATTTGGTTGATAATTGAATACAACGACCAGTCACAGTTTATGGTGTGGCTTTATTTTATTTTACCATTACCGGTTTCAAGCATGCATTGCTCATCTTCAGATGGTTTTAACAATACAGATGCGAATTGCAGGCGTGTTTTTGTGTCCTAGAATAACAAAAATATGATGATTGACGAAAGAATTTAAATCTGGAGTGATGATAGTAAAACTTGGTATATAACTTACATTGGGTGTCTGCTTATATCCGAGAACAAAGACTTGTATGGAACACAGTTGAGGAGGCACATTTTTGTGTAACACTATGCACTATCACCATTATATTGCACAAATATATGTGGAATAGACACGCTGCACACTTGCTACTGTATTTACAAACAAACATGACAGAGACGTTAATCTACAAAGAAGTATTTACAAAGAGGTTTATACAAAGAGGTTTATACAGACAGTAATGTGTAATTGATAAAAAATTAGATATGATAACAAAATTGAACTTAATTCTATAACTATATTGGTAAAAACGGAATAATAAATAACAATAAAAATTATAAATAGTTGTTGAATTTAATATGCATATAGTAATATGTATATGGGCATATGGGAGATATGTATTATTTAATCTGTTATTTATTAGTGAATAGGTCAATAAAACTGAACAGGAATGCTTTATTAGAAAGATCTTTTTGTTCATTTAAAAGGTGGTATGGCAATAGCTTATCGTGAATGTATAGCTTGAGCAATGTATGCTTGAAACCGGTAATGGTAAAATAAAATAAAGCAACACCATAAACTGTGACTGGTCGCTGTATTCAACCAAATTTGATATCACAGTCGCTGATTCCACAAGTCCAACATGGACAAAATATTAAAGGGAATAAGTTCTATTTAAAGGGAGGAATGCCAGACTGTGATTTCTGTGAGGGTTATAGAGAGTTCTTTAGACATAGAAGTGAATTTCGTGTTTTTATGACTTCACGGCTTGTCGAAGTTTAGGTCGTTTGAGTCGAAGAGAGCATTGAAGGTTAAGAAGATGAAGAAATTCGGCCACAGCCTTCGGTATTTGAGCGGAGTGATTTCAGAAAAGGATGGAAAACTTAAATCTGGAATTCCATACAGAGTTTCGAATATGCGTCCTTCTGCATTCCCGACTCGGTGAGAAGGATTCGGTGGAGGGAGAACTCATACTTGCTCGTGGTGACGAATACACAATTTAACAAGAAATGTTAAGCGACAAACACACTTTTCTTTCTTTTTCAGTAAGATAAGTTTTTATTGCAGACTACTCGGATCTTGTTAAAAATAAGAGCCAAGACAGAGGAAATGTCTGTAATGTCTAGATTTCTGACGGCCAGAACCTGTCAAGTCATTGTTCTAGCGAGACGATTACGAAAATTGTCTCTCGGAGACGTCGCTCGTTACAATTTTTTTTACATTACTCGTTTGTGAAGCATTCTCCACGCTTTCTCCTCACAATAGTGGTGTATACTGTCTCGTAACAAAAAGACAAAAAGGAAATATTCCTAACATAACAAAAGAGGTTTTTCTGATACTGTGCGATCGATGTCTGTGACTGCACAGACGTATAGCTCCACTGTAACTGGGTTTGACATGAACGCTGACACTAGTAAGTTTCAGAAATAATATTACAGAAAAAGATTCAAAGAATATGGTGATTACGAAATGACTGAAATGTTTTCTGGAGTTTTATACATAACTTTAGATACTACTGTAGATAATTCAAGCAGCGTACCGTAAGCTTCTCCATTCAAAACACTGGGTCTTTCCAAATGTATTATTAAGTAGTAAAGTTACTGGGTCTACATTAAACGGGCGTATAGTGCGTTCAGTCAATAGAGGCGACTAAAGGTCACTCTGCTCTATCCTTTCTCAGTGCCCTAACACCTACATGCGAAGGAAAAAGTGTGTCCGTTGACAAATTTTCCACTCTCTTAGAGTGGCTTACTCGGAGGGGCAGGCAACGGGAGGGAACAGTGAGGTGAGGAACGGGGCAAAGATATGGCCTTGAACCGCTAGTTGACGGTGAACAGAGTATAGTGCTACCGTCACAGAATCACCTCCTCATTAAGGAATTGTCAAGAATTATAAAAATTAACTAGTTTAAGTTCCAATAGCTTCTGAATGAAACACGGAATCGTTATAAATCTCTCATTTTTCTTTCGGCCATAGCATCGTAACTGCAAATTAAAACATCTGTAACTGATCACAAACACTATTATAACGAAACAATTTGAGATAAATTACGGGGACGAAAACAATTATAAGGATTTTAGTGCAAAGACTGAATGAACATTTTTTGTCTAAGGAATTTTTGAGGGAATCAAATGACAGTTGAGAGCCCACCGACTGGGAAAAAGGTTGCATTCTTTTATTTCTTCACTGTTAACACGAGTAATGTGGTTCATCAATAGATAATTTCTTTTCGACAAAACTCTATATATATATATAATCGCCAGAGAATTTCCTGAATGTGATAATAAATACGTCACGAAAATATTTTTAAGAAATCTGGAACGACAGTTCGGGAATCGAACCCTCGTTGACCATAATTTATCACTCACCAATCAGACAACGTAAACTTTAACAACTGTATGTAACGGTAAATGCTTTCCAATATGCAGCAGATAAATTTTTATAGATCTACAAAACAATGAGCAGCAAATTGATTTCGTTCATTTAATTTTGCCTGAAGCTGTTTGATTCCATCTCCAATGTTTGTGTGTTTGATGTTGTTACAGTTATATTATTTTTATTACATTTATATATTAATTAAAAATGGAATGCAGTGCACCTGAAAACAGTTTTTTGCTTATTAAAATGGAAGAAAAGGTCAGAAAACGCTGACGATATGAGTGATGACACGAACAAAATGTAAGCAAAAAAGCGTCTTGTTAAAAAAATAGATGCACGTTGTGACTCTAGATTATTCAGAATTGTAATAAATTTAAATTGCTATAGTATCAAAACGATAAACAGCTTTAAAAATAAATAATAATAATAAAAAATAATTCGGGAAAGGAATGAAACTAAATAAATAACAAGAATATCAAATACACTGGAATGTTTGTCATCGTTCTGTATGAAAAGTTAAGCATAAATACGTGAAATACATTTCTACTAACAAAGAATGGATGGTCGCACGCAATATGACTTTTTTGATATTGTGGAAAAATATATATCACTTTGATGTGCAAGTGCAACTGCATAGATCACTTCTTTCTTTCGAATATGTTTTCATTCTTTCCCTATGATTTTTTTTTTTTTAAAAAAAAATTGGTTTCTGACACGAATATACCATACAACCTGTATAGACTGCTCAGTTTAGACAGTATCATTATTACAATAATAAAGAAACAGACAATCATCAACAATTAATATCAACTTTTTTTAAAAAAGCTACCATATATTTAAACAGAATTACACAGCAGTTAAAAAGGAAGAAAAAAGAAGTACATAGTGTTTATGTGTCATTGTGTTACATACAGGTATACTCCTGCATTTATTTTGCATAGTATTACTAACAGAAAACCAGCTTCCTCTGAAACGCAGTCTCACATTAATGACTGTTGACGTCTATATACCTTTTGTTTAAACGGCTTTTGACTGTTTCCTTACTGCCTCTTCGAAAATCTCAAATTCCTCGACCATTCTTACGTTTGACTCAGTTCAGGACGATTCCTTGATTAAGATTAATTTCCCGAGTATACTTTTTTTTTTTTTAAATTCAGTAAAACAATTGACTTGTATTCTGGGAATTTGAACAAGTTAATTCAGCGGAACGAGTAATACGACCATTGTAAGAAAATTACTTCATTAATGATACATCGATGGTCCACTAATCCGTAGCTTTATCCGGCTTTGGTCTCGCATCCAGTTGGTTGCTGCCGATAGTTGGTTCCTCTGAAAAATAATATCTGAAATATATTAAAAAATAAATAAAAATGAAATAACTGGGCAAGCAGACACACTGATCACCTGTGTACAACAGCGGCCCCGTGGCATTTGGTCATTAGTTCGCCTGATCGAGGAGGGCGCTAGGCGTGGGGCCGGGGGGGGGGGGGGAGAGGGGGTGTAAGAATGGAATCAATCGTTCGATTCCAGTAAAATATTATTATGTATTGAATTTTCAGTGGGTAATAGGTTTCAATAAAATAGTATTAATGCGTAGTAAAGTAACATCAAAATTAAAAAAAAAAAATCTTTTGCTCGAAACTATATTAGATAGAAATATTTTTAGTATTTGTCGTTTAAATAGTGTACGATAGTCTGTTCAGGGTCAACGAAACATGTAGTACGTCCAATTTTGAAGTCTCATTTCTATTCCGTTTAAGTGGCAGATGTGTGTGAGCGTTAGCAATAAAGCTCCGTTTCTCGTTCGGCGCAGAACCTAAAAAATGGAACAGCGATGGGATAATATCGGCCTTATGATGACATTCGAACACGTCTTTTATGTAAGCAGATTATTCACACTTTAATAAACAATTGATCAGGCCCGGTGCTTTATAGTTATCCCTGTGCTGAATAGAAACTTAGATCTTACACATCAACATATGTTTGCCAGTTTTACTAACTCTGCTTTCTAAATACACTTATTGGATATTCGTATCAGCGTCCGGAAAATTATTCAGCTGACAAGTCTACCGCGCTACTGCACTTTCTAACAACCGGTCCACAACTTCTGAGACACGTCTCGTGGCTGTCTACTATATCAACAGCATTCCCACAGCACCGCCATAATAAATCATGCCTGCCAGTGCCTAAACCTACAATACACACATGGTATGTATAGATAATTACAGAATAGGTAACAAATATTTGAAGTCAAATAACTCTTGACAGGAAAAAGGGATTAAAAACTAGTTACCTTATCTTTCACTAATAAACGAGCAAATACATAGAATGGTTATCTCGAAAAGGAATAGAATTTTTTGGTTTAAAAATGAAATTTCTAGGCCTCATCTTATAGAAAATTCATCTTGAGGAGTTATTAAGTTTATTAAGTTTTTATTTTTCATTAGGAAATTAGCTTGTGGGAGTGTTTCTTAAAGAAGTTCAACTATTTGACAACTAACCGATGGTTCATTTGACATTACGGTGCAGAAAGTGCAAGTACAAATTTTGAATTTGTTGGCGTGGACCTAAAAACATCAGTTTTATATTTATGGCATTTTGTTAAGTGACAAAGCACTGTACATTAAAAGTACTACATTCTATTCTGGCATTACAGTGTGTAAAGAGGTCTTAGGTTGAGAGTTAATTCCATAATAGTTTAATAATATTAATTTATTCTGCATAGTTAGGATTGTATTTCTTTATGAAAAAATAGTCACCGGTCGATAAATTGCTTGTATTGAAACCAACGCTAATAATATAAATGCTAAAATAACTCTGACTCTCTGTTAGTTTTCACGACTAAACGGCTAATCTGAGCTTGATGAAATTTGACAACGGATCATTGGGATACTTTTTCGGGATAAGCAACTCATTTTGTCATGAAATTTTGTGAACTAACTGAATGGTAACAGACAAATCGATAGCCTGTTTAAGTCTCTGTAAGCCGGCCTCGGTAGCGTAGGGGCTAGAGTGGGGCTGGTAGGTTCGAATCCGGCCGCGGGCATGGATGTTTAAGTGTTGTGTGTCTGTGTGAATGTCCTGTCCGTCCTGTGGCGTCCAATACTTGATGACGACTTATACACTGAAAGCTACAAAAATTACATTGAGCTGGCTGTATGGCCTTCGTTGCCAAATGCCATAAAAAAAAAGTTTCTGTAATGTTATATCGGCTAGTCAGGCTTTGTTTCACCCGCAGTCAGTTTGTGGGGTCATTTTTACGTTACTCAGAGCTTTCTATATCCAATTTTAACAATAAAACTCAAGTCCACGCGTTACAAAGTAGCAGGTAATAGATAGTTTACGATAGAAGCAGTGTTATATAAAAATTTTCTCTATTCAGCACGTGTAAATAAAACTTCACAATAGTACCAGGGTTTTTTTTGGGTTTTTTTAACTGCTTTACGTCTCTTTTTAACATCGAGGTCTTTAGAGACGGGAAAGGATGGGGGGCAAGGATGGGGGCAAGGAATGGGAAGGAATTCGAGCATGGCCTTTTGAAGGAAGCATCCCGGCATTTGCCTGGAGTGATTTGGGGAAACCATGGAAAACCCAAATCTGGATGCCCGGACGGGGATTCGAACCGCCATCCTCCCGAATGCGAGGCGAGAACGCTAACCGTTACACCGCTCGCTCCGTTAGTACCAGGTGAAGTTAGATCGATCAGGTATCATATACATATATGCCACGAAATAGTAAGTTACATAGTTCAACCCTTAGGTTTCACATTTGTTCTTATCGATATCGAAACTGACAATGTGATGAACTGAAAATGAGCAAATAGAAAGTGTAGTTCAAATGAGGTCAATGAAAGATTTACGCGGCTTTAAAAAAATTTGTGGATAAGTGCAAAAATTCTGTGCGATAGGTAGAATTGTCCATAGAGGATCAACATAGCGGCACGATCATGCTTCCGGGTAAATTACGACTCACGCCGGAGCAGGAGGGTTGAAAAAGTCATTACGCTGTCGATCCACACGCTCTTAAAGACTGAGGGGAGAGCGTGTTTTGAGCTGGCTGAGGGGCGACGAGAGGCAGAGTAATGTGCAATTGTGCGGGGCGGAGGGGGCGGCAACAATGACGCGCAGCGGCCATCTTGCTGATTGCAGGTGTTGCCCCGCGCGCCTGTTACGCTAATGGCAGCTCACCAAGATGACTTCCACCGTCTTGAAGACGCCTCGCCTGCCGGGACCGAAACGATTCGCAAGTGACGCACTGGGTCTGAACTACATTCCTGTCGCACAAATTGGGAGAGGGTGACGAAACAGCAATTAAAATTCCCTCTCCACCTTCACCGCTCCCATGAGTGGGAGTGCTGTATCAGATTTCACTTAACAGTATCACGTGTTGAGGTAGGATTAATTAGAGTGGCAGTACTTAAAATAATTACTAAGTTATGTACCAGGATCTCGATACATCCAGTGGGCTATGGTTATTGTTTGTTGGAAGTATCTTATTTGTTTGTTGCAGTTTATTTTTTGTTTTTGAACGTTGTTTCTGTTTTTTGTTGATGTTTAGTAATTGCTGTTGTTATTGTTAAGAGTTAAGGCAAGTAAACGTCATGGTTATTAGTGTCCTGACAAAAAACTAAATAAAAATAACTTCAAAATATTACAAAATTTACGCCTATATGGCTGTCTGTAAAGAGGTCATTTTAATTAAGATATGAATGAGATAATACAAAATACCAGCGAAATTTATGGCTACGGGTAAAGTAGCTAGCCACAAAAAAGAAATAAAATTTACAAAAGCGAAGACAGTAAAAATGATAAAAATGGAAGCACATCGAAAACAAGTTGGGAAAAAATCAGAAAACTTACGTGTATTAATCAGATTTTTTTGGAACAAGACTTGACATGATTCCAGAAATTGAAAACTTTTCTACGTTCACTTGGTGGGTGTACAAAATACCACCGATTCCCAGGTCTGCTTTAAAAGAAGAACATAGAAAACAACACAGGAAAAATGTGACATACTATCAGAAGAATGCCATAAGCGGAGTGCTCCGTTAAACGTGCGCCATAATACCATTTGGATTCTGAAATATGTTTTACAGGGACATATTCATTCTATCTTGGGCGAAATCAAAAATGTTTTGAGCACTGAGAACAAAAAAAAGGAGGAAAAAACAGAATAATGGAGAACTGCTGCATATTAACTTTTAAATAAATAATGAAAGAAGAATAATAAAACAGTGATCTTACATGCAGTAATCACAATAACCAGAAAAGGGACCCTTATATGCTCAAATAACAGGGAGCAAGATTCTGAGGAAGACGTTAGGAACTTAGGATCCAGAAAAGACGATATTTACAGAGTTCAAAGAGCAGAACTGAAATACTGTTATGCCACAAACAACGAAGAGTAGCGTTAAAGAAACTTGAATAACGTTTATACGAATGTTTAGGCTTATTAGAGTATTAATCTTTGATGTAATGTGCAATCTCTGGACAGTATTAAGAATCTTTTGTACGTATCTTACAAGAATAGGAATAGATTATAGTTTCCTGCTTCAGTGACCGGTCACGGAAAGTCGTAAGATATAACGCTACAGCTGGGTTGTAGGCTATAAAACTGTGAAAACTGTGTCAAAATTTGTTCGGAAGATTTTGCGTGATCCTAATATACTGTAATCACTACGAAACGGCCCGCTACAGATTTATATACTGTATGTAGAGAATTGAAGCAACTTGATCTATTTATAGTATATTTACACATTTCAGTATTTAATTTTGCCTTACATACTTACATAGCCTGTGGCATCTTGTTCCAGGCAGAAAAATGTGGGACGACTGAGAAGAATATGGAATGATGCATGAAGCCGGAGTAGGGAGCCACCGAGTTCGTGAAGTGCTGTAGAAGTAAGTAAAATAGGAACGAGAAACAGTACATCGTCTGACATATGGCACTTTTGTCAGGGGAACTATTCGAGGAGTGGAGAGAGAGAAGGCGTGACTTTATTATGCCCCTGCATCCTACTTCCGCTGCATTGTGTCTGCGGGGATGTCAACTCTCCGGAATGATAAATACCTACCACGTCATCAGATGCCGGGTGTACGCAGCTCGGAAATCGCGTCACCGGGAATATACTGTCTAACTCACAACAACAGCTCGTTATCATGTCCTTATCCATAACGTAAATTCTTTTTTGAGTCACATATTTAGTAAAGACAGTATACATAAGAGGCACCAACTTTAATACCATCGTAAACGGAACAAAATAAAATTCTGTTACGAGCTACAGATACCTGGTTGGTGTTAATATCAGTTACAGTTTAATCCACGGAAAGGTGTTAGACTGAATTCAAAATGCCCAAAATTCTTTTAATTCGGCAAAATTTCACTTAGAAAACACAAAACTATCGCTTTACAACACATGCTTACTCACAACACTGTCGTATTGACTTGGAAGTTTTACCTTGACCTCCTAGATTTTTAACAAGTAGCCACAGAAAGGAAGCATGTAAGAACAATCAACTAAAAACAAGAAAAAAACGAAATTAAAAAAAAGTTATGGTTCCTCCGTTTTGCAACTAAACATAATGCTGTTCAAGGCATACATGTTTCGTTGTTATTTAAGACATATTCAGTGTCCTAGGTGAGATATTTACATAAATATATATTAATACTTATTGATTTGTGTTTATAATAAATGTTATGTTGACTTACGTTATTATGTATTCACTAGTTTTGCTTATGATTAATATGTGTAAGTTGGAATGCGTTCTATACCAGCTTTAGGCTCCACTACAGTTTTCTCTCTGGCCTCGCATTCGTGAGGATGCGGGTTCGAATCCCCGTCCGGGCATCCAGCTTGAAGTTTTCCATGGTTTCCTCATATCACCAGAGGCGAATGCCGGGCTGCTTCCTTCAAAGGGCCATGGCCGAATTCCTTCCTGTTCCTTGACCAAAGTTTTTTTCCACCTCCAATGATCTCGACATCGACGAGGCGTAAAGCCATAAGCAAAAAATTAGTTTTTCTCACTCGATTTCGTGCAAGGACAAATAATATTCAAACCACAAACCACACATTCCTGGAATTAATATTTTTCACTTTTACTAGTCTCTTTCGAAATATTTTTATACGTTTGTATGTGCAAGTTTATCAACTATAGAGGAGTGTGTTGCCAAATGGTGTTTTGTGTGAAGGCTATGGATAAGGGTTATCACACGAAACACTATTGCCAACACACATAAACAACTTTATGCAAAAAGTTGGTAAAAAACTAGCAACTGATTACAGAAATGTGTGACGAGTAGTCTGACTATGAATTGACCTTGTACGAAATCGTATGAGAAAACTACAGAGGACACAAAGTTGGTGTAGAACACATTCGAATCTACACGTACAAATGATAGGCAGAAATGTTGGCAGATAGTAATGTAAGACAGCATAACATTTTTTTAAAATTAAAGGATACTAATTTATACTAGAGATCGCCCAGTGGTCGAAATTCGACCATAGTCCATAATTCATTAAGTTAATTAGTTTTTTTTTGTAACAGAGTAATAATTATTGCAAATAGTTTTTGAATTTGTTCTATTGCGTTTGCTGCAAGCATAACTATATCATATACTGTACACATTGATGTTTTTGGCTGCGAGGGTGTTTCTAAAAACACTTCAAATGTGGGTAGATGCACACATGTTATTAAGCAAGAAATACACGTTATTACATGTTGATATTATTTCTGTGTGTTTCTTACTCTTAATTCTTGGTCCAGGCTGCATTTCAACCTAACCACCGCTGCTATTAGTTACGGTAGACGCCAAGCAAAATCTCTTAGCACTGAAAAACAATATGTCAGCCCGCACAGAGAAATCGTAAATGTTACATGATTTTCTATTTGCATATGGAAAGCAGTTTTTATTCAATAATTAAAACTTAAAAACACATGGAATAAATGTTAACAGCTATGAACGTGTATTTCTTGCGTAATAACATGTATGTATCTATCCACATTTCGAGTGATTTTTCCTCATTTCAACATATTCGAAGCTTACGATATACACTTTAAATCAAATATTATCGCCTAAAGAATATGTGTACCAAATTTAGACCGACAGCACAATATTTGTAGGTTCCGACGTAATGCTTAACTCACTATATAAAGACTTTGCGGGAGTAGTTGACGTCACAACGTGATATAGTGCTTATGAAAGTTACTTAAATAACTAAATTCCTCGTGTCTTTTGCTGTGACAAGAAGGTTCTGTTTTCTTTCTGGTCCAGGCTGAATTTCAACCTAACCACAATCTCCGGTAATATTGGCGGTACAAATTCAAAGCCTCAATCACACGCGCATTGATACAATCATTTTATCTTAAGTTAGCAGCGTTTTGTATCGCGACGTAAACTTGAACCGACTTTGCTGCCATACATGTACTCACTTTTTTTTTAACTACCAGATTTCGTTCAAATGGTGGCTCACCATCATATTACAGCTACATCAATTTGAACTGCATCATTGTAACATCGTATATCTAAATCACGATTTTATGAATTCCGAATATACTCCGTTTCGAAATGTCGCTTCTTGCTTGTATGTAAATTCAGAGATTAAGCTCGACTCTTTGGTATCACCAAAGACCACAGAGTATCTCAATGCTGGAAATACACGTCACATAGTTGGCTCCGATCCGATTTCACTCACACACACGTTCGCGAATTTATTTTTCATTTAATAATGTAGCTGTAACATGTTTTAACTATGCTTATAATTTTTTTTTTTTTTACTGTTGACCAAAGATCACAGACATTGGCAGAATCGCTAAGTGTCGTTGCCACATAAAAACAATTGAATGTATACAACGAATGATTTATTTTATTTAATTTTATGTATTTTTAACACATATTATATGTACATTTTGGCTTTGTGCACTTCTTCCCCATATAAACTTTAACTATGTCAAATCTCACACTTCTCCGTGCGCGCAATATTCTGAAAAAGGTTTCCAAAGTTTTCGCTTAGCGTATTAATATATAGATACACCGAAGTGGCCAAAGTTCATAGGATATCTCCTAATATTATGCCTTTTCCGCCTTACGCCCCGCGAAGATAAATGCAAAGAAGAGTCAGCTTATTAGGTACACAGATAAAAAACTGGAGGTTGATTATAATTAAAAACTGGGGAAGTAATTGCTTGTGGGAAGGTTTCAAAATGTAAATACATCGGCATAACATTTGATAGCAAACATAACTGGACAGGACACAATGGACAGGAAGTAGGGAAATGGTTCAAAGTTCTTCACCTGTTGGAAAGTGTGAATGAAAGAGAATGTTGCCAGATATGTAAGGAAATTGGGTTACAGAACATTGGTCAGACCACTGCTTGAATATGATAATGTAGTATGGGAACCATATTTTGGGTATCAAATACAGGAGGTGGAAGGGGGTGCAGAGAAGGCTGTTACATGTGTCCTTTGGAAATTACCTCAGAACGCAGTCAGTAAACTAATATGATAAAGGAGCTGGAATGGAACTCTTTGGAAGACAGGTGATGAGAGTGATAGGAGTGTACAAGGCGTGTATTGGTGATGAGGCATGGAAAGATATTGGTGGAAAATAAGAGAGGTGCGTGGAAAGGGTAAAAATGACCATGGCCACAAGCTGGCACTCGCTTTCAGGCATAAGGGAGTGGAAAAGTTTATTTTGCAGGAAAGGGAGTCAGGGATTGGAGTAAAATTACCAAGAGAAATTATGATAATTTACCAAAAAACTTAAATAATTTAAAGTTCAAATTAATAGAGGGCAAAAGTAGGTGGTAAGAGACAGGAAAAAAATGGTGTGTAGGAAATTGCCACCGGGGCGTGCGCTCCATCGCATTACATTATATTAGTTATTGTTATTATTATTAAGTGCAGCAATCAACAATATGCTGGAAATCCCCTGAAGAGAATAGTTAGTCATGCCTTCTTCCACAAGCCGTCCATAATTGCGAACATGTTGCTTGTGTAGGTTGTTGTACACAAACTAGACTTTTTGATCATGTTCCATGTTATGTACTAATTAAATACAGAGTCTGGCGATCCTAGGTGACCCAAATCACATCACTGGAACGGTCGAAAATGTTTCTCAAACCAATCGTCGAACGGATTTTAGCCCGAAGACATGGCGCATTTTCCACCTGTAAAAGTTCATCTTCGTTTTGGAACATGAAGACTGTGAATGGTTACCAAGCAGCTGAACTTTACGATATTAACATTTACAGCCAATGATCGGTTCAGTTTGACTAGAGGTCCCTGATCATGCAATGTAAACACAGCCCATACCAGGATGGAGTCACCAATAGCTTACACAGTGCCTTCTTAGCAACCTGACTCCAGGACATCGAGGGGATTGTCTGTCTGTCAACACTGACACCTCCACGCAGACGTCGCTGGTCTCGATCATTAAGCAGACGTGGTCGACCACTGCGGTGTCCATGACGGGAGCTAATGCCGGAAATTACATATAAACGGTGTACTGTGGACCGAGGAATGTGGATTTCACAAACAATTTCCGAAAAGAATGGCCACTATAATTCCGCATTCAGGGTCAGTTTATTCATGCCTGTGGCTATAATCACGTCGAAAACCTTTCAATGACTCACGACAGTACATATGAAAGCCACGGCATTACATAGCACATTTATACGTTTTCTTCGGCGGTGCTACACCATCTGGATATTGGCACCATCCTATTCCATGAGTTTTGACACGTCAGTGTAATTTATGTTAATAGGTCACTGAAAATGTCTTACTTGAAGATGAAACGCGTATGCGATAAAAAAAAGATTCGTTTATTTGCAACGAGCGTGGTGGGTAAAGCGGTAATGTTCTGGCCGTCGCATTCGGGAGGACTCCGGTTCGAATCCCGGTTCGGGCATCCAAATTTGAGTTTTCTGTGATTTCCCCAGTCCCTCCAGGTAATACCGGATGCTTCCTTTAAAAGGACATGGCTGAAATTCCTTCCGGTCCTTATCTCCAGTCCTTTACCGCCTTTCAATGACCTCGACGTCGACGACGGCGTAAAACCATAAGCAAAAAAAAAAAAAGTTTAGTTGGAGAGGTGGATAGGTCATACTAGCAGCTACGTAATATAGACCAAACTCCAACATGTTAAAAAATTAATAAATAAACAGAGAAGAAGCTGGTATGAAAATACAACAGAGTATACCGAGAGCATAAAAATCGAATGGCACGGTGACATACGTAATCAAGACGAATGGCATTAGGTTGGCATCTTTAACCAGACCTTGGGTGAGTTCACATACGAGTACCATGATATTCCAATTGGATAGTCAATTTAATTTCATTTTAATTCTGTACTGAAAACATATTCCACACAATGCTTTGGAGGAATAAAAATTGAATATCTGATTATATTGAGAATTAAGTTTTTCCCGGCGTACAGATGAATAATTCTCGGGTTTTCTGCCGGTTTCTTTATTTAATTCTTTACACAACTATCAACTACCTTCGTTGCCTTTATCAGGTTAGCTGTTATGTAAACTTACAAAACTAAATAGTAGCCAGGACTAGCTCTCGAAGCATTCACAGTATTGAAGTTTACATAAACAGCTTACCTTATGAAGGCAACGAAGATAATTGCCTAAACGTTGTGTAAAGAATTAAAGAAAGAAAGTAACCGGCAGAAAACACGAGAATTATTCATTTCATCTGATGATATTATTTACTATCCAAATTAATTTTCTTTTGTAAATAAATGAAACAGAAGAGAGTTTTACTGTTTTTAAAACAATGGATAATAAAATATTATCTAATTTAAAATGCCTGTCTACCTCGGGTGAGGCAGACAAATTGGTTAATATTAATCAAGTATAAAGAACAAGTAAAATGAATCCTTTGTTAAGGCTATTATTTAACGGTTGTTCGAAGTGTGTAGCGGCACAGTAAATCTTCCCTACAGCACAATGTGTGACGAGCGACGGGGCGTTAGGAGCGATTACAAACGAGAAGTGCGGAGAGCAGCGGGTATTCGAACATACCGCCCACGCCGCCGCCCCGGCCCTAACACAATGGACAGGCAGTGATTATTACTAATACCTCTGGCAGGACAATGATTTTCGACTTCGGTGGCGATCCATTGTTTGTCCGGTATGCAGATTTAATAACCGGTGCCACGGCCTGCCTAATTAGTTTATTTAGGACCACTGTACCGTAATGGGGGCTCCTCTGTTTTTAAAAGAAAATACCAAACTCAGGCAACACAAAGGGCGAGGCAATGTTTCGGGGATGGATGAATGAATCTCGTTAAGGGAAGCTATAAACTGTGATTGTTCCGTGCCTAACAAAGCATTTCCATCAGCTTGTGATGTGCCTCAAAACGTCTTCCGAGAACTTGTTTATTTTGTGCCGCTTATTCTAACGGATCACGGGATCTGTGCACTCAAGCATTTCCCAGCACAAACCTATCATATCTGGCGATCTGTATTATCGTTTCTGCATCTCGAACGTCAGAAAGGATAAGTCTTTGTGGTATTGTGCCTTACCAATGTTATTTAACATCATTTCGATTCTAGTTAAAATTAATTCATGGACTTTATGCACCGTTTGAAAATTCCTGCCCACCTACTTTTCCATTACGAAAATTTTCACTTCAAATTCTTTCACTGTTGGACGTAAGGTGTTCACCAGACTCCTCGATAATTTGTTCCAGTCCCTAGCTATCTTCGCAAAATTTAACATTTTCAAACTCTGATTTAACGGAAATCAAATCAATTTTTTATTTATTTTTTACTTATTGCTTTACGCCTCGTCGACGTCGAGGTAATTAGAGAGGGATGGGACTGGGGACAAGGAACGGGAAGGAATTCGGCCATGACCTTTTTGAAAGAAACATTGCCTGTAGTGATTTGCGGAAACAATGGAAAACCCAAATCTGGATGCCCGGACGGGGATTCGAACCCACATCCTCTCAAATGCGAGGCCAGAGCGTTAACCGTCCACCCACCACGCTCGTTTTCCAACATTTTTTCTGGAATATTTGTCTGGTTCTCAATTACAGCCAGGAGAGAATGGAGTACCAGGAACATGAAGGAAAAATTCGGCTAAATTTTTCTTTGGCCTGGAGTGATTTAGGGAATGCCGCACAGGGAATAGAACCTGTGTCCCTTTGAATACCAGTTTCTCTGTCATATCAGTTACCAACTACCATGTACAGCAACATTCGTAATCATATCTAGCTGTTCTCCTCTGTTTCCACTTACGACTGCTGAACATGGTACTCGTATTGTCCATGTTAGCCCACTCTCATTTACCTTCCACATCCTCTCTTAGTCCTTTCCAGGATACAGAACTTTTCTCTACCATCCACATAGTGTGTCCTGCCCTTATGAACTATTATCGGATATTGACATAACAAGCTGACTCTTTATGGATGACTGTAAGCCAACAACAGAATCATCCAATAGGTTAATGAATAGCAGTGGGAGGTGTTAGTGCTGATACAGAGGATTTGACTTCGGGATTAAAGGTTTAATTCTTGCCGGGGTATGACCTACTATCCAACTTAACTTAACCATTATTTCTAAGATATTAGGATATAACTAGGCTTACTACGGTTTGCTTTGATGGTGTGCAGAGTTGACTGAAAATAGAATTTCTATATGTTTATTATCTTAAGTATTTCTTGATGGGTAAGAGGCAAGTCATCTGCCGTCGCTTTCGCGAGGACGCGGGTATCGAGTAACCAACCAGTTTTTGGTTTTTCAATGATTGTAATTCATCCAAATCACTTTCAGCGAATGGAAGTATATAACACGAAGTAATTCTTTTTATATAGGAAGTAAAAAGAACCAAAGGCATCGTAAGTGAACCAATTAGAATTCCAGTATTCGGTTTGTGGAAATGATGAGCGAAGACAGAAGTTTGAAGAACAGTATCTCAGAAAGAAGGGAAAGGATGGGGTGGGGCACATTTTAAGACATGCGGGAGTGGTTGATTTGCTAATGTAGCGAATAAACTGCATAGAGAGACAATGATCAGAGTATATGAAGCAGACAATTGCGGATGTAGTGGCTGGAGACAAAAAGACAAGCTGTGCATAGAAAATATGGAGGTTCGAACCAGTCGAGAGACTGATAACAGAAAAAAATTATTCCAGCGTAAAAGTTTTTTAACAGAGCAGTCTAAAACTCCAGCCCAGTGGGTTGCATTTCTGTTTGTAATGCGCTCGTGGGGGGGAAGCGAGGGATGTTTGGCTGGTGGCTTCCTGTCAGGGGTAAGGGCTGTGTTGACAGAGCAGGGGAAGGCTAGCGCAGGTATTCTACGGCGACACGCTCGGGTTGGCATTCCTTCACACGGCAAACAGCCGGGGCAAGATGAGAGGAGAAATACTCTGCAGTCACTGCCACCGCAACGGCAGGCCTTAAAATAACCGGAGAGGCGAGGGCGCACAGGGCAGGTGTACCACAAGGATGCGTGCTGGGTCCGCTCGAACCGCACTGCTGTCTTCTTCACCGTTTTACACTGAGATCTAAGCTTTGTAACCAATTTTTTAATGTGAAAAAAGATAGCATTACAGTGGTAGAGTGATCCTATTGATAACTGATCTGCAAAGTACTTTTCCCCCCTCAGAAAACTGTAAATAAATATTCGTTTATTGTTAATTTACACGTGTCTCTGTTAAACCGGCATCATCAACAAGATCCACGGGCCCTGTGGGCTCACTGAATTCTTTTTGCATGCATGATCTCCACGACAAACTGTGGCATAGTCCCTGCAAACAATGTAATGCCACTAGAACGCTGAAATCACGAGAAAAACATTTTGACTCTAAAAAGCAACTTACCTTTGAATGGACTGTAATTTTCTGACACTTTTGTTTTAGTTTATCAGTGGTACGATGTCATAGCAAAATAGAATCTGCCCTGTACTACTATTGGGACATTGTGTTGTAAATTGTTAGGAACTCCATGAAACTCATGCACTGAAACCAATGGTGGAAATTTCTAACATAATATTACCAAAATGAACAACTGTTTTCCCCATAAGCTCTGCCATACGACCTCTCATTTATTAAACCTCTGCTACCACTTTTCACTAACGTTTCCAGTCAAAAGTTACTATATAATTGTAAATCGTTATGGTGTTCTGGTGTTTGCTGTACTGGGAAAGCCTTAGTAAAAAACTAAATGTGAAGATCGAAAATAAAGTTATTTAGTAACTGACGATACTGTGAATCTATGTATCTATTGATGCTAAACCTAGTTTCTATATTAACGGAGGAAATTCCAATGCCATCAAAAAAATCAAAGGAAAAAATAATATAAAAAATGAAATGTTTGTATCCCTATTTATGAAGGATTTTGTTGTTTTCGCAGGCGTCATATTAATATAAATATAAATGCTTATGGGATTATAGCTGCGTTCCTATACTCCTCCTTTTCCCGACGTTTCAACCTAGTCTTAGGTCTTCTTCAGGGGTCGTGTGCCGAATCTGCTACTGATTGTGATCTGCTGGAGACCGTCGTGGCTAGTTGTTTACTAATTTGTACTGTCGATTGTCTGATTATCCAGAGATTTTGTTTATGATGTAATATCTGTGGGTCCAGAGTTAATTATTTATCCAGCACACATTTCCAACTCTGGCTAAGACGGTTCCCACCATCTTTGCTGAGGTTGTTTGGATGTTTGAATATTTCAATAGCCTATTTATGGACCACCTGGTACAAAAGAATCATGCATCTCTATGGACCACCCAGTATTACTAAGTTTAACTGTCGCTCAGTAAGATATAACTCAGACGTGACTAATTCGAGCTGTCGACTTCCTTCACATGGACCTAAAATAACCTTCCCGTCCTCTGCCGTCATCCTGTAACTCTAAATTCCCCATTATTTCCCGTCAGTCGATGGCGGTTCCAGTTTCCGGGACAGCCGGCAAAGTAAGTTTCCAGGTAAGAGGTATCTCTAGGGTCGGTAACAAGAAAGAGACTCGTACCAATCACGACGGGGCCGTGTCCTTCGTGGGAGGTCCTTGTCGCCGCTAACTCGCGCCAGGCCACAAAACACCCCCAGTCACAAACAGCAGGCCAGCAGGCGGCATTCTTCAGATCAAAGACGTAGCTAACCACTCCACTGTTCCGCCCGAGAGGACGTCCTTAGAAGAAACTTCAGCTAGAGAAAGTGACAAGACAGATCACTAACCATCCAAAAAAGCTCATATAATATAGTTTCATACTCCAAATGATTTACGAGATACAATCATTTGGATATTCATATTTTTAGGATTGTACATATTCCGAATGAAGAAACGAACCTTATTGTCCGTATGCCAGTCTATTTGCCACAGCGTCATAAGTTTTACAACCTTTAAAATTGCTCTCTATTTTAGATCTTAATATTCATCTTAGAAAAATCATGGAGGTGAAAAATATTTGTGAGGAGAATGAAGGCAGAACGAATGCCAAAGAAGTGTATAATTTTAAATTAGAAGGATAGAGCTCTGTAAGAAGATAACGGGATAGATGGATTAAAGGAATAAAAATAATACGTAAGACAGAGGAGTGAAATGGATAGTAGTGGAAGATGTTGAATGGTGACACCGAGCGTGGTGGGTGAGCAGTAACGTTCTGGGCTCGCATTCGGGCGGACGCGAGTTCAAATCCCCGTCCGATCATCCAGATTTCAATTTATCGATTTTTTCAGAAATCACTTCAGATAATGGATTTTTACAAAAATTCCATGGCCGAATTCGTTCCGGTTCCTTATCCTCAATACCCTCCCACTTCTAATGACCTTGACGTCAACCAGGCGTAAAACCATAAGAAAGGATCGGTGAAAGGACAGGAGACTCTGGAGAGGATAGCGTTTCAGGCAGATCCTGCCAAGAGGCTGGAAACTGTCAACGACGACAATGATGGAAGTGAAAATAACCATAGGGTGTTTAATGTGGTATTAAAGGACATTGTTTAGATAATCGTCACTGACATAAAATGAAAGCTGGAAATCCTCCCACTCTAAAACTTCGATTTTTTTTTTTTATGCCACGATATGTACGAATTTTTGTCGAAAAATCATACAAAATGTAGTGCCATCACTTTGTTTCAAAAACAATTTCTCCGAAGATTCTTTCAAATTTACATTTATATGTAGCATCCTACAGCTCACAGTGAAACTATAGTGATTTATATGGTGTCAATGGTTTCCTAGAAACAGCTAAATAAAGCATTTCAACAAATTCTAGTTTTTAGAAAAATCATAAATATCATTTGGTAGCGGATTTCGTGATTGGAATAGTATATAAGTTGTGAAGATACATTATAAAAAAAAGCTCCATTACCCACTTTTGCTCTTCTTTTGGCCAGATATGGAACACGCTACTTCATCTGTTTTCTTCTTTTGCCTTTAACTTTTACCTGGTCTTTCGTTAACTGTTCTTCCTTCCCTGGTTTCAGTTCAAGTTTTGGCTTTTCTTAGCACCAATTTTTCTTAACTCTAACATTCTTGAAAACCCTAATGTTTTTCAGTCACATTCATTTATATTTGATTTAAATATATCACTTTAATGACAATTTTGCAAAACGAATAACGAACTTGATTGTTATTAAATTTTTGTTCACAATTTTTTTCAATACTCAGTTCAATTAAATTGCTCATTTTCTTTGGCAGACATTCTTTACCGATGCTGTCCATCTTTCCGTAGCATTAGGGTTTCGATCTTTTCATTCCGTTTTGCAGAAGTTCCTCATTAACAATTTTCCTCACATGCTATTTTCACAATTTATCTAATGTAGCTGCTTCAGACCCATTCATCTCAATTTTCATCTCCAAGCGTTTCCATCCCCATCTTTCATCACCTATAATTCGAACCAGTTCATCAATAATGACACAAGTAGTTCCGTGTCCTATGGTGTCACCACCCTGCTTTATATCACTCTACTGAAACTTCTGAAGAATTCTCATAGTCTTGTGCACCTTTGTTTCTTTTTCTGTGTTTGCAACTGAATAGATTTTTTTACTCTGACATACACTTTTAGGTTTTATTACACCATCGTCGGTACCAATTTTCCTTTCTATTTAATTGAATCAGACTATCTTTGACAGAATCGATATTATCTTTGCAACATAAGATTGTTACAACAACTTGACACTTATTAACAGCGATATTTTTTCATAATAAGTGTGTGAATACGAACTAGTGGTGAAGGTTTCAATCACTTTACCGTTTGAGAATTGTAACAGTATTTGTTTCTGTGTAGTAAATGTGAACCTAAAAGCTAAACGGCGCAAAACGTAACAATTGAAATTGTCCCAAGAGGAAATCTATTCATTATATAAAGGAAAAGCGGAGTGAACTGAAAGTAAAGTAAAATAGCTTAATAGGAATTAATTATTCACACAGTTGTGTGATAATACTATTTAAAAGAATATTTTTTCTTGTATCTTTTGTTTTAGTTGCAGAAAAGTACTGAGAAAGTAAAGGCAGAAAACACGCGAAATATAAGCGCAGAGAATATATATCTATGCAAGCACTGAAAACGTTCGCCTACCAGGTCAAAAGTCATAGAGCTACTCACATATTCAACTTTACACTGTTCCTCATATGTTAACCTCCACATCATCCTCCGATTTCTTCAAACAATGGCACAATACTTTCTCTTTAAATCTAATATTTAGTTTCCCTTCTTGAGTATCGACACATTAATAACCTTCTTCCAATCTTCAGAGATCTTTTCTTCTCTCCTCTATACTTTAGCAGACTGTAGAACCAACGAATCCACACAATTTCGTTCGTTCTTACCATATTCACCCATACATCGAACAGAAGGCTTTTACAATTTTTATTCCCTTTAATGAGCCTTTGACTTTTATCAACATAAAACCTTCTGTTATATCTCCACTGGTGCGATTCTCCACAGTACATGTCCATTTATCTCCTTTCGTCTAAGACACAGGCGGAGTAATTTGACGGGTATTGAGGATTTAACGAGACAGGCGTAGCTACTGTTTGAACAGATCTCACCTAGACGACAGACAGTAAGGATCCTCGAGTGTGTTACCCGCTGTTGCGCTGAGCGACGTCTGGTAGGTCCATTAGCGTCCAGGCAGCTTGCTAACACTTAGCTTTTTGTGGGTGGTAGTCATTCGGGCCTGCGGATCAGGATAGGAACAAAAAACCGGGGACCAACCTCGGCGAAACACAACCAGCCACGATGGGAACAGAACCGACTTTTGAGTTCGTCTCAAGGCCGAACTGTACGTGAAGAATATCGTACCAAATCACCGCATCAGTTAGCAATCTTTGGTAATACAGGACTAGTCAAAATGATTACAGTTACTACAGTTTTATTATTTGAGATGTATTTATAAGTTTATACAGATATATAAACAAACTGTGTAAGATTTTTTGAGTGTCTACAGATGATCAATATGAGCACCTTTAGTGACTCAGCACACATCAAGTCTATAATAGAGTTCTTCCCATACCCGATGCATCATGTCTGTCAATGAGAGCAAATACAATGGTGATGCGAACTCGCAGGTCTGGCAGATCAACTGGTAATGGTGGCACGAACACTGCGTCTTTTACGAAACCCCAAACAAAAAAGTCGCAGGGGGTTAGGTCAGGGAAACGAGGAGGCCATGACATCAGCTGACGATCAGCATCCCCAGCATGACCAATCCATCTGTTTGGAGTTCTGGTGTTTAGGAAATTACGGAAAACTAGAGAAAAATGGGGTGGAGCACCGTCCTGCTGGAAAAATGAAATCTTCACTGTCAGCTTCCAGAAGTGGCATGAGCCAATTCTGCAACATTTGCAGATAGATTTTTCCCTGTGATTGTCACCACATTAAAGAAACAAGGCCCATAAAGTTTCTTTCGTGAGATCGCGCAAAACACGTTCGTGCTGCACATAAGCATGAGGGTTTTCGGTCCCCCAAATGCGCATATTGTGCCTGTTCACTTTTCCACTCACATGAAAAGTGGCCTCATCACTAAACACAAGTTTATCTGCGAATGTTTCGTCTTGTAGACACTGGGCACAGAATTGAAAACGACGCACTTCATCGTTGTGCGACAGTGCTTGTAGCATCTGTAACCTGTAAGGCTTCATACACAATCGCTTCCGTAGGATTCTTTAAACGGTATTCCCTGCTCGCTCGAGGAGTAGACTTCTGTGGGCTACGAACGTAACTGGCGCGCACACGTCCAACGATTACTTCAGAAACAGGAGACAGTTTTGAACCAGACAATCCGGATAATTAGTGGATGTATCAAGTCCAATCTATTTTACTTGTTGCCAGTTTTGAGTAACATCGAACCGCCTACGATAAAACGACACAATTGCCTAATTGCCCAATATAATGACAACTTGGACCTCTCCATCCACGACGACATGGACACCCAATTTCAGAGACTTAAATCAAGAAGTCAAGGCGTAAAAACTGCAAAACAGCTTATATCCTACTTCTATAGTGGGAGAGAAGCGTGAGTGGATAGCCTCAGCACCACCAGGATGGCACTCCCTGTTTGACAATAAATAGGCACTAAAGGGACTCGACCTCCCCAGCAAGACCTGGGCAGCTCTCAACAGAGTTAGGTCCGGCCATGGTAGATTCACTGCATCTCTTCACATGTGGGAAATGAGTGGTGAGGAGTAACGAACCATCCGTCACGTGACCTTTGATTGCCCACTTTGAGCCTTCAGAGGATCACCGAAAGACTTCCTCAAGTGAAGCATTATAGTGGCTGCGCTATGTCGACTTTGAATTCTAACTATAATTTTAGCATGGACATTTAAATGTAAAATTTTATTAGTGTGAATGTAGGCTTACTACAATTATATGTAATGTGTTATTGATTATGTGCTATGACCATAGGATAAATAAATAAAATAATTTCCAAACGTGATTCTTCGGATACTCAGTTTTGGATGTAGACGGTAAAGCAGCTATTCCATAACTGCATGATCTGACGTTTCCGTCTATGCATCGGCACATCCTACTCCACTCTTCATGGAGGCGTCACGGTATAATGAATCTAAAGGCGCGTTCCCATGGCGCGTCCCTCGGAGCGTGGTAGGTAAAGCCTTTCATCTTTGCCACATTGGCTAGCAGGGACGGCGCGCCTCGACCCACCGCCAGGCGGTAAAAGATGAAAGGCGCGTACTGCCCACCACGAGCCGTGGGAACGCCCCATGACAACCGATGTTTTAATCGTAAGGTTTTCTCTAGTGCTTGCCAGTATTACAGCAAATTTAAAGTCCTATCCACGTCAAAATATAATCCCAGAACATTATACTCAACTTAGTGAACAGCGAAACATTTAGGGATCCCGCTGTGTCTATTCCATGGTGTGGACACAAAGGAAGCGAAGGACCCGCGCGACGTCCTGCGTACACCTGCGTGGGCTCTCGAGTGTTGAGGAGGATTACGAGGCTGGTGCGGGATTATGGTAATTGGGCGCCTGTCCGCCACCTAGCCGGGGTAGCCGACTGCCATTACCGCCCGGACGAGTCGTGCGGGATGAATCGGATTATATAGGTGCGCAGCACGCGCGGTGTTTTTTATGTCGATGTAATTGTGCTGCGTGCTCGGTAAATAGCAGAATAAAGACTACGTCGATCCTTACAGCATTAACTGCCTCAGCATCAGGTATCAATTCAACAGTACAGTAATATTTATGTAAAAAAAAAAAAACTCGATTTTTACCTCAATGCTTACGTGATTAATAATTCCTTTTGAGGATTAACTTCATAACCTTCAGTCCTTACTTCATTTACCCAAAGCGTTTCATGTTTTTTCCTAACGAGTGTGGTGGTGGTAATGGTCTGCCGACGTATTCGGGATGATGCGGGTTTGAATCCCCGTACAGGCATCCAAATTTTGTTTTTCCATAGTTTCCCGAAATCACTCAAGGCGAATGCCGGGATGCTTCCTTCAAAAGGCCATGACCGAATTCTTTCCCGCTACTTGTTCCCAGTTCCATCCCATCTCTAATGACCTCGCCGTCGACGAGGGATAAAGCCGTAAGTAAATAATAATAATATTTTTTCTCATATGATTTCATGCGATGTTCCAGTTAAGAAGACATTTTCTTAAGACTGAAATGTTCATATTTTCTAGTTGTTAAAATTATAATGGACACATTAACTAACATTACAGCGCCAAATTGTATGCATTTTATCATTTGTATTATTTCAGTATTCGTATTGAATATTGTGTCCAAGAAAAGCTTGTGTGCCCATTGTTTATATTATTGTGGCGAGATTACATTAAACATGAAGTCGGAGCCGTTTTAGATTGTGGTGGAACCATATTGAACCATTTAGTCATAAGACTATTGTTTTTTATAGGAAGGAAGGGTTTTTTTAAACATAACTGTACAAGCTATATAGTTTATTTGCATGACAACAAAAAACTAAGCGCTTCTTTTAGTGATAAAGTTGAATAAAAACAACTAGTTACAAAACAAATGTTACTAATGCACAGTGTCTCAGTGCGCTAGTGCGCCACCATTGGATCGAGGAGGTACAACAGACCGGGCACGAGCCCAGGCCGTCATAACTGCGGCTTTCAGGCGGTTTCCCGCAGCCATCAAGGAGAATTTCGGTGCGATCCCCAGTCGCCGCCTCACATTTCACAAACAAAAAAATACACTAATCACACGCTGAACATAGTTAAACATTCCACAGACAAATGGTAACACTACCATTATTAGTACTTACTACGACATGGCTGCAGGTATAAAATGCTTGGCACCAGAAAGGGAATGTTGCCGTAAAACCATAGCTCCAAATTTGACTATGCCACCATGAGTAAAATACCCCAAAATGCTGGCAAAAGGTGATAGAGAAGAAGATTTTTTTTTACTTGTGGCTTTAGGCCTGGTCGACGTCGAGGTCATTAGAGACAGGAAAGGACTAGGGGCAAGGAACGGGAAGGAATTCAGCCTAGGCCTTTGAAGGAAGCATCCCGGCATTTGCCTGGAGTGATTTGGGGAAACCATGGAAAACCCAAATCTGGATGCCCGGACGGGGATTCGAACCGGCGTCCTCCCGAATGCGACGCCAGAGAGTTAACCGCTCACCCACCACTCTTAGTAAAGAAGAAGAAGAATGTACTTTGGCAATAGTTTTATTTTCTTACTTCTTATATGTCAAACATTTTGGAAGCTGTGTAAGGTATTGAGTACGACAAAGAACGAGGGAGCGTTGAAGATTCCAGATGGTTGGTGATGTTAAAGTGAATAATAACACCAGAAGGGTGAAGATAATGAGGAAAAATAAAGAGATGTGGAGAACGTTTAGAGACGACATGTCACTTCAAAATCTTATTTTTGATACGGTACAATAACCACAAAATAAAAACTTTTCCTTGTTTCCCCCAAAATTTACAAACTATTAAATGTGAATATGTTTATGTATGGTGGATATTGGTTACAGTTTTGAAGTTCATTGGTAGAAAAGTTTTTGAGAATAATCATGATCTAAAATCGACAACTTTCATGGTAGTTAATATCTTTATTTTCCATGGGGAAAAAATTAAAAAAAAAAAAATTTAGACATCTACAAAATCATTCTTCCGACCTTATACGGAACGCACCTAGAATATAATTTTACAATACTTTAAATGCAATGTTCAGTTTTTGGTAACCGTAACGTATAAAATTGAAATCTGAAACCTATTCCGTTTACGAGCTAAGGCTTAAAACAGATGAGTAAACAACAGAACAAAATAAATAGGACTCAGTTTCCGTACAAGTACGGAACACTAACAAGGAGAATATTGTCGCACGTGGAAGTCAGAGAAGCAACTGCGATTTTTTTTTTAATTAATCGTTTCTCTTGTAACCTCAAATTAAGAATACTAATGAAGAGATAAAATCTCCTGGCCCTTCCATGAGTCACGGCAACCAGGATACATCTATTTCTTCCGGACTAGTGGCAACACTAGAAATCAAGTGAATAAAAAAGTCAAAACAGCACAGTTCTAAAAGCCAGCTCCAAATGGGGACTTGGTATACCAGCTACCAGCTGAAATGGTAGTTGCATTAGAGTACTTTGAACAAAATTAATACGGTACCACAGATCTTCCTCAAAGTATGGGTAACCACTTCATCGTAACTTGTTGTTTTGGACATTCTGCTGGTTAAAAATATCCTCTAATTAACTAATTTTTGTTTCTTCCAATCTAGCAGCAACTTTACGACTATTTTTTTTTTTTTCCTGTCAACATTCTTTAAACTCGTTTGATCCAATCCTCCATTCCTTCCTATCTTGCGCTAACTTCTTCATCTTATCAAACCCCTTACACCCTACGTCCTCAATTAGTAATTTCTTTCGACTGTTCCCTCCGTTAACAAATTAACCAATCCCGCATGTCTCAAAATATAACCTACCATACTGTCTCTTCTTTCGGTAAGCCTCTTCTACAAACTTCTTTTCTCACCCATCATTTCGTACTTTGTCCACCTAATTTTCAGCATCCTTTTATAGCTCCACGTTTCAAATGCTTCAATTTTCCTTCTTTCTGGCATTCTCAAATTCCATGCTTCGCTGTGCAAGAACCCATTAGTCATGATTTCTAACATACGTACTTGTTCCAAAAACAACATGGTTACCGCGAATTGTTGAATGGCCTTCCAACGGTAATTCCAACGATTAGGAAACCACCGTAAATAACTAAAGGTAATTTAATGAGAGGGGAACTTATATAGCTGTAGATGAAAAGAGTGGGTTTTAGTAACATGGAAGTAAAGTGCGAAAAAGTGTGAAGTAAATATATTCTTAAATTGTAGCAGGAAATGGATTAAAGTAAACAATAGATAGGATGAGCAAAGTCTTTTTTGACCTATTTCGATTTGTTATTGACTATGCGAATAATCAAGTCAACGGTGTAACAGGAATGCTGAATACCTCCCGCGCTGGAACGTGCAGCAGCTGTTGCTGTGGCGGCCACTCCGCGAGCTGTGCAGTGCGTGCGAAGTGCGTGGGGTGGCGGTGAGAGCCGGGGGAGCGGGCTTTGTCACGCGTGGCCGTCTCCTTCCTTCCTTCCCGACCCCCGGCCCGACCCGGTCTGGCTAATGACGGGCCCGCGCGCCAATTCAACAAACCACGCGCGCCTGCCTGCTAGCCTGCCCGCAACTCACAGGTGACGCGAACAATACTGCCACGCGGGGACTTACAGCGCTGTGATATAAAAATGGTTCAAACTATAGGATCGTTTAGGGGTTGGTACATAGAGTGATTTGATATTGGAAGAAAAGTCCTGAAAAACGTGTCTAAAGTAGGTCCTCGCCCCTGTAAGGTAAGCAGCTTTTAACGGTGATGGGAGACGTGGAGGCGAAAATTGTAGCCGAAAGTGCGACTCAACAAGGTGAGCGATGGAGAGGTAAAATGTGCCCCGCCATTTTTCCCTCCCTTTCGTGCACCTGTCTGTCGCAGTTACGGCTACAGTTGGCGCCACTAACCATGTCTTTCTTTACCTCCGCGATACCATTGAATGCTGAATGACGTTTTTCAGGGCTTTGGGAGATGATGATGCGATTCTATGTTGTCTACATATTTTAAAAACCGATCGTGGTGGGTGAACGGTTAACATTCTGACCTCGCATTCGGGAGGACGCAGGTTCGAATCCCCATCCGGGCATCCAGATTTGGGTTTTCCATGGTTTCCCCAAATCACTTCAGGCGAATGCCGGGACGCTTCCTTCAAAAAGGCCATGGCCGAATTCCTTCCCGTTCCTTGTTCCCAGTCCCATCCCGCCTCTAATGACCTTACCTGTCGATGAGGCGTAAAGCCATAATTAAAAAAAAATCTATATCAAATCTCTCTGTACCAACCTCTAAACGATCCTGAAGTTTGAACTTTTTTTAAAAAAAAAACCCTGAATATTTTGATATTAATATAAGTTTTAAATCGTGAAGTGCTCAAAGTAAATTTACTGTTGGAAGATACGCAAGATAGATTAGCTTTCGAAACTTGAAACAATGTCATTGGTAAACAATAGTAACCTCAAGATTATTGTGCAGTAGTTGTTTTAGGGCGCATACACAAAACTGGTAAGGAAACTACAATGCGTTGACCGAAAGATAAATGGAGCTACTGGTTCTTCTCTGAATCATGTCAGTCTCAACAGCTCTACTTGGTTACCGTAGCCTTCTGCCGCTATGCACTATTTTTGCTGGTAAAGTATTTTTGGAGGCGCTATTCATTTTAACTAATTTTCAGGGAACATTGTGGCTTTCGCAATAAAGACATTAATATAGTGTATATATAGTGTATTATAATTTTTCACTTTTTATTATGCACTGTTTTTAGTATTATGCTGGAGATTTTATTATTGCCAGAGTCACATTAAATTTGTGCCAGAATAGTGTTTTAGCTGCTCCTAAGTGTTGCAACCTGGGCTCTGTATATCGTAGTTATCTTATTCGTTTAAACAGGTTTGTCGTCTGATTTCTTATTTCTTCAGATATGCACACTGCTAAAGTAGCATTGTGAAGTACGTATTGATGGGCGTTTATGAATTGACTCAGAAATCTGTTTATACTGCTACACCCAAAACAGAAAATAAATGAGCCACATGCATTGCTAGCGGTGTGGAGGACAGCCACACAACAGTACAAAATATTCACAAAAATTGGGAGAAATAAAACATACAATTTACCGGAATAAATCCTTGTATTGGCCAAAATCTGTTTTGTCACGTACTGTGTCTCTGCTTTAACACCGATTAGGAGTGTGATTAAATTGGACGATATTAACTGCCGAACAACCCAGTAAGTGAAAATTCGTGTTTACATCTACTATTTTTTTTTTTTAAAGTGCCTTCTCGTAGTTCATTTTTTTTAATGATTATGATCTCATTTGTATAATGAACATCATGTCACGCGGAATTCTCATGTTTCGCATTCGCAACTTCTCTTCCGAGTCGCGCTAAACTTTACAGAAAACGCAGTAATTAAAAACAACGCGGGTATAAGCAAGCAGAGTAGGCCTACAACTCGGACGATTCTAAAGCCGCCACTCTCGAGAGCGTGCAATTAAAAGAACTGCGTTCAAAATGCAGCGAATAACACTTTATTAAATTTTAATTTCTGCTGTTGCTACGAGTTAGCAATTACAGCAGTCTTAAAAGCCGCTCGTCTTCCAGTGCATCCTTAATTTCTTCCCGTCGCCATTGTGTCGCCAGAGGAAATTACTATGTGTGAGAGATTAATTGTTTAAATGCGTGAGATTTCGTGAGTGACGCAGCTACGATGCAAGATGATGTTACTGGTTACAGTTTTAACTCAATTGTAATTACTGCTAGAAGAATTAGGAGTATTGCGCGGAAGGGAACAGGTGACTATGGTCACAAGCTAGCAATCGATTTTAGGCATTAGAGAGTGCGCTTTATAGATAGACAGATATTTTCACTTTGATCCCATGTGAGGAAAGTCTCGGGGATGTGGAACAATACATACACTTATTAATAATATCAGTTATATTATCAGCAATTGATAATAAGTTAGCTGCTTATAATCAGTATCCACTGTAATCAGTATCCACTGTAATTTCCCATGTTAGTTACTACATATGTGGAGCAGTGTATACACTTGTTACAGCATCTAATAACCAGTTAATTTCTTACAGACCAATTAGTATAATAAGTTTCCATTGTAATCTGCAACTACATATTATATCATGTTAGTTATTATATATGTGGAATAATTCATTCAATTATTAACAATATCAACAGTATTATCAACAACTGATAACCAGACAATTATTACTTAAAAACCTGTTAGTATGACAATTTTCCACTGTAATTTGTAAATATATATTATCCCAAGTTAGTTACTATAAATGAGTGAATTTTGCAGTGTAATTACTTCATTTGTCAATAGTTTCAATAGAAAGAAAAATCATTTTTTTTTTCATTTTAGTAATTGTGGACAACTTTGTCACATCCCCCTTGCCAAATATATAGTATTTTCTCAGTCATTCTTAGTTACCAAATTCCAAGAAGAAAATTATTTCACAGTGTAAAATGAGTTCTGAATCAAAAACTCTTTCTGTTAAAGGAGTTAGGTTTTCGTAGATAATATTTTTTTTTGGTAAGACATTGAATAAGGAAGCTCCAGTAAATATTATCTCTTTCTGTACAATTGAAAGTGACTTCTAATCCTCGTGAATATTATATTTATTCCTAGTATTATGGCTATGTATGTCAGAATTAAGACTGAATTGTTCAGGATTTTCCGCTACAAATGATAGTAGGGAGTATACATACAGTGCTGGCATTGTAAGTAAACCTAGATTTCTAAATAGATTTCTGCATGACGTCCGTGGGCTTGCTTCACAAATAATTCTTATAGCACGCTTTTGTGATTAAAATACCCTCCGCGTTTGTAAAGAGTTTCCCCAGAATGAGATGCAATAAGTGAGCAGGGAGTAAAAATATTCAAAATATACTTTCTTGTTTCTATATTAGCAATTCTAGATATTACCCTACATTATTTATTACTCTATATTATTTATTTTCCCTTTATTTTTGTAAGCAATGGAAATACTGAATAATTTACTGAAAACACTTGACTAAAAATTAAAATTCGTAAAGGCGGAAAATTGTCTACAAAAATAATTTGAGATAAAAATAAAAACAAGAAATTTGAGGGTAGGTGCGAAGGTAAATTGTCAACAGTACATGTGGAACATCTCAATTAAATTAAAAAAATAATCATGAAGTGTTATTGGTCTAAGGTTGGCACCAATGAAAATTGCTGATAAGAAGCGAAACTGATCATAAACGTGAAGCAGACACTACTAGTGCTGGGCTATCTTGTATATGGGAAAATAAATAAATAAAATAAACAAATAATTAGCGCGATGGGCTTGTATCACATCTATTATTTGTAGATGGCCTATCTACAGTTGTCTACACTTAGATTTTGTCTTTTATGAAACAAATTTTTAGGTCTTGTCTTATTTCGTGATGTTAATAATAACTTAATAAAAGTAAAAAAAACGTAATAAATAGTTATTTAATGGTAGGATGTAATCAATGATACTGAGGATATATTCTCTTATAAATGGTTGTCTTTTGTTTCTTCTGAGTACTACTTCTTTCGATTTAGGCCTACTGGAAACGACTGGTTTACTGTCTCTCTTTTTCTTATCCTCGTAGAATTTTTTCATTCTTTTACTGAGGTTCCTCTTTCCTCTTCAGACCATGTGGTCTTGGACTTTGTACGTTCTTCCTGGAACTCCCCGAATTTATCAATTTTAGTTTGGAACACTCATCGATTCTGTATCTCATCTACATGGGCCAATCTTTTTCCATATGGTTTTTCGTATGCTCAACCAATTACTATCAACTTAATTTTTTTCTTAGGTCTTCACGGTTCGTCAACGTCGACGTATTTGGAGATTTCTAGTATTTTTTTTTTTTTTACTTCCTGCTTTACGAACGCCCGACGTCGAGGCTGTTAGAGTCGGTAGAGGAACGAGAAGAGATTCGACAATGGTTGTTGAAGGAACCATCTCGCAAATAGAGTATAGTGTTTCGGGAAACCATGAAAATATTTAAATATGGTTGATCCAATTGGGTATTCTGGAATATCAATTCTGAACGTTAGCCGCTAACCCGTTACGTTTCATAGCATTTATGTTGAGACCGAATTTAAATTCGAATTCTGTACATCTTCAGTTATATCTTAGAATAACAGCGTGTTGTCTGCGTAACTGATATTCTTAATGAAGATTCCGCTATCGTTCATATTTAGTTCAGAATCGTGCACTAGTTCGTGAAACCAGCAGATATAAAGTGGAGACTTCTGTTTCGAAGTATTTGCTCTTTTTTTTTACGCCTCGTTGACGGCTAAGATCATTAGAGGCGGGTAGGGACCGGGGACAAGGAACGGGAAGGAATTCGTCCATGGCCTTTTTGAAGAAAGCATCCCAGCATTCGCCTGGAGTGATTTGGGGAAACCATGGAAAAGCCAAATCTGGATGCCCGGACGGGGATTCGAACCCACGTCCTCCCGAATGCGAGGCCAGTACGTTAACCGTTTACCCAACACGCTCGGTATATTTTCTCGGTCCTCACCGTATGTAGATAGCTGACAACATTATAGCAGAAAAAGAGAAATGACGTATGAGTCCCCAACGCTCTAAGCAGTTAAGCGTGCGAAGAAGATAAGCGGCCAGTGTTGAGCTCTGTTTTTGCTGTCGCAGCTGGAGGCTTGACTATGTGGGAGCGTCTTTAGGCGGCGTCTGCAAAGATCATAAAGAGCCCAGTCGGCAGGCCAGCGATACGAATATCACAGCAGGCCCCACGGAGCACAGGATGCGAACCCGACCGGCTCTTCCGTTCACACGGCAACGACTGTTGCATATGAGTCTACTAATTTAGTGAATGGTCAGCGATTTCATTATTTACAGAGTATGCTGGCTGAGGGGAAACTTCGGATCATACTGATTCGATCCTAGGTGAAACAATTTTCGGCTCTGCATGGTTTCTCTTCCACTCCAGGCGAATGCCAGGAAATTTCTTTTTTTAATTGCATGATCGATTAATTTTTTCCCTTGTCAACAATAAAATCTGCGCTCCAAACTGTATACAATAAATAAATCCGCCTTATTTTGTTAAAAAATAACATTGGTCCACACTTAAAATGTTAAAATACTGTCTCCAGTTCTGTAATGCACGTAACACTGTTACTTCTGAATTGGTGTAATAGAACAAGTACGTTCTGAACTAGCTCGTAAAAGCGGCATCCATTTTCTTACGCTTACGTTTTTCTTTTTACAAGTTAAATAAGTTGATGGAATATACAACAGAAAGTAAGTACACTTACTACGGTAGGACAAAAAGTCGAGGCTCTAACTGTATGGATCAGATTGCCTGAGATTGAATAAAAGAATGAAACAGGAAGAAATAATGAAAAATAAAAGAAAATTTTCAGGAAAAATTTTCGACAAAATTGGGAGAAAAGTGAAGAGTTATAAAAGAGCGTAAAGAAAATCACTTGTACATAACAAAAATAATAAAATTGTATCGAAACACATACAGATTGGACAAGTAAGTTGGCCAAGAACGTATTCGACTTAATTTCTGAATTAAAAAAAGGGTAACTTAAAAGAAACAAGAACGGATTTTTAAAGTCGCAAAATCACGCCAGATATCTTTAACAGCAAATCAGATTTAACATGATTAATTTAAGCTGCGGTGTTTTCGCTCTTTCAACCAAAACCACTACCCAAGAAATAAACAGAGGCAGATCATCAACATAGGCATCAAATCCTAAAAGAAATGTTTGAAGCTGTTAGAAAAAATTATTAATAGCTATTGCCAACTGAAACCAAAAGAAAGTTCTATAAAACCTATATATCCTCTTTTACAAACTGCAAAGACTCAACTAAAACTTCGAAAAATAGGAGGAGAGATTAGAACAATTGCCACAAACAAATGGTTCAAATTTTACCAAAAACTACAACTATAATTGCAAATAGATTCACTCTAATTTAAAGCTGATTAGACAGTTTAAATTCTGATTACTTACCTTGCTGGTAATAATAAGGTACTTAAACTACATTAGACCACAAGTTTTTCTCGTATAACTGAAACAAAGTCATGTCCGCTATAGTAACTCGCTCGATAAGGAGACCCGAGATAAAGCTTGTTCTCAGGAACAACCCTCAGAGATGAAAGGAATGCCGCCTGGCCACACCTCGGCTTACTCCGATGATGCGGAAACTTATCACACATTTATTATCACCTATCAAAACACTGATTTCGTCAACTTTGGGAGGAGCTCTAAACTTCGGTGTTTTTTGTTGGTTAATCTGTGGATTTCCCGAAGTAGGTACGTCTTTTAATTTGCTTTCATACTGGCAGACACTTTGAAACATCCAGTAATTAAATGTGCCATTACGACTCTACCGTTTGCATATCCAACTGTACCACTCAAGAATCCCTTTTTTTTATTTTTTTAAAGGGGGCTGCTACAGCCCGGGTACATTTGACCCGCTTACTACCCCCCCGCCCCTAACGTCAGCCGTGCCATTTGAGCGCGAGAGACAGGGAAGCGTCAAAATTTTTACTTCGTTTTCGATGCATCAGGAAAATTTGGCATTGTGTAACTTCAGAGCTGGTGAAGTTACAAAACCTGTTGTCATCTCATTTGAAAGATCTCGACATTTCTATTTCATTTATAAAACATTGGTATCGATAGATCGTGGCTAAGTTTTATGATGCTGAAGTTGAAAATGAAGAAAAAGTCGTAACTTGTATACAATACTGAAAAAGAAAAGTAACAGTTTATTTAGAAAGGGAGTATTACAATCAATTCAGTGATTATCAGGAAAGTCCACATATACCAACTAGCATTGGTAGCATTAATGTCAAGGACATGGGGAAGAGAAATAATGCAGAATCAATTCAATTGAAACACTTTTAAAGTGCTGCCACAGTACATCATACCATTACATACCGGTACCATTACTGCTTCAAAAGGGTCTCAATATGGCGCCTAACAGTGTCCAGAAGAGTCTGAAAGCGCAGGATTGCGCTGTGCACAGCAGAACGAAGCATGTCCATATGTATGCTGGCTACTTGTCTTGATATGCTGCGCTTCAGATCAGCACATGTGTGAATGTTTCCCTGGTAAAAACCCTATCCTTCAGATAGCCCCACATCCAGAAATCACACGTGATCGTGCAGGTCAAGCATTCGGAAACGATCGGCTGATAATTCGATCGTTTTCAAATGTGTTTCGGAGAAGCAATGTGAGACTATGAATCACGATGACTGATCACGGCACCTGGTGGCCATAGTTGGAACTGGACGGTGGAGCTGTAACGCATGGAAATCATGCACCCTATGCTCTGGACATTAATGTTACCAAGTTTGGTACTCGTATGTTAATTAGTTACCGTGTTATAACGTGTTAAATAGTGAAATTTTAATTATAACCACCCGGTATATCGACAACGAAACAATCTGGAGCAGCAACAAAAACGATATGACTGGCAAAACTCCAAAACTCGATACAGCGTCTCCTTTTGAATCAAAAGATATGCCACAGAGTCCGGAGCAAAGAAAGGGGGTCTACAACGCGCGGAGTTATGAGTAAGCACTTTGCCCTACCAGTCATTTCTTCATCTTGTCGGGTGCAATTCAAACCGAAGACTCGTTGGCTCCCTTGGTCTTGTTCCTACGCAGCTGTGGCGTGTTGTTTGCATAAGGCGAGTGGGAGGGAGGGTTCGTTAAGGCTGGTCAGTTGTTGACCGCTCAGCTTCATCTGGCGTTCAAACACTGCCCAGCGTGACACATCACATCCTCTGTACAAACCCTACGTATCGAAGCGTGCTAAATGTAATTTTCCCAGGTCAACAAATTGGGGTGGAAAATGCACTTTCTTGATTTCAACATTTTTATTATTGAATTTAGTGGGTAGCAGTTCTTGCGATTGCGAAATGGTTAATACCTCCAATAAATTTAATTGTTTTACTCGTTTTGCTAATTTCTCCAGTGATAATGTTGCTTCATAGATTATAAATTCGACGACTATGATTTAATTCACTTTTTCTCAGCAAGACGTTGAAACTATTGATATCTGGTAAGTTATATAGAGAAACTTTGTCAATAACGGAGTGTCTGCGATTTAAAGAGAAACTGGTCGAACTCCGTTCTTTGCGGGCGAGCAGTTTTTCATCTCCATATTACGAAATTTCCGGAAGACCACAAAGGCAGCCTAAATAAATAACATTGAAAGCATTTAATAATTATTAAAGACACTCGTACACAAATCTACTTTACACTATTTTGAAAGCATCATCTGAGGTATTAAAAGGTCAACATTACATACAATTTCGTGAATAAAATAATCCTCCCTAACTACAAATAATTAATTGAAGGAAATATAAATGATGGAAAAAGTTGTTCTATTACAAGCCATTGAAGGTACTTATAAGATAAAACAGCCTTGTTACATCATTCCAAAAACTATTTATCTTGAAGTAACTACCGGGAAAACAACTGAAAATGGTATCTAGGCCTGGCGTTCTGCCCCGACTTTCCATTGTTTCCCAAATTCACTCCAAGCAGTCATACGACACAATTTGTTTTGTAAAAAAAAAAAATCTGCAGATACATACAAGATGGTAAAGTAATTGAGACAATTTAAATATATCTTAAGAGCAGATTCACACGATGGCTAATGACTGAAATACTAAGTACGTATATTCAGTGTTTTGGCATATGCTATGATTCGCCAGATCAGTGAATAATTACATTTTTAAGGCAAAATAGTTAAACAGCTTCAGCGTTTGAATCTTTCCAATTCAAATATGAACCCTATTCTGCAGCAGACTATTAGGCCTACTAACCTCTCTCAGTTGATGGTGCTGGCAGCCGTCAGCGGTAATTCTTGATCAATAGGTCCAGAAGCCGTCATTATCACATACATGCCCTGGAAGAAAATGAGAAAATTCGATTAAATTCAGATGTAATATGTTTTAAACCTTCGTATAACCGAATCCTTAAAGATTAATACAGTATATTGAACAGTATTTATTTAAACGAAATTAAATTAATGTTAAAACCATTTTTACAAAAAGTTATAACTGTTAAACTAATTGTGTGAAATCATGTTCAACTTGAAGTTGATTTTTATGGGACGTAAAAAGTCAGTATTTATGCTAAAAGTAAAATTCATAAGGGTGAATAGATACTATTGTAGAAGTAATGTGCTTTAGGTTTGCTGAAATCACGTCAAAATCTAAGTATCGATAAGAGGAATCGAAATGTGAAACTTTTATCGATTATACGTATTATACAGGGCGTTCGCCGGAAAACGCTACCCTCCCAGTCTGTTGCCGTCGGCAACTTGCTCGGTCAGTCGTGCCAGCAGTTTCCGCCACACGGCACCGTGAATCACCGCACTGTTTAACACCTCCGCTGCCCCAACAGTGCAGTGCAGTGACCCTTACATTGTTAAGAACGGTTTCTTTGCATTGTAGATAGTTTGTGACTTCAGTCTCTTATTAATCAGTGTTGTGAATAAACATTTCTTTGCGGTTTGGCTGGTTTGGGGCTTCATACTCTAATTAATCTGTACCGTGTTTGGTGTGAGTAAAATTATGGTACGTTACAGTTTGCAACAAAGAATATTTCTCTACGATACATATGTGAAGAAGAAGTCGTTTAAAAAGTGTCGCAGTAAATTTCGTTGCGAATTTCCTGGCGCTTTACTGCCAGCTAAATCAACAATTCTGCGTCTGGTTAAAAAAGTAAGAGAAACGGGTTCCATTTTTTAACAAAAAGAGACTGTCGGTCAACCGTATTCTCACAGAGGAGAAAATTGACGATATCGCTTTTCGACTAGAACAGTCACCCAAAAAATCATTAAGTCAGTTAGGGCAGCGTGTGTCTCGAAATATGTTCAGAAGATGTGAAATGTGCATTACACAAGAGGGTCAACACTTCCAGCATCTTTTATAAGGTAAGCTAATGAATTACGTCACATTTAAATGCTTAGCACACAAGTTTATGAAGTTTATGAAGCGTAATTATTATGAAATAGTCCGCGGCCGACGGTCGAACAATGCCGGAAGATGAGCGCTCGCTCGCCGGGAGCAGTTTCTTCCTTGTAGCGCTAACAGTGGGTTGCGTTTCCCGGATGATTTGAAGTTTACAAAAAATATTATCCTTGCTTGAATAAATGAATATATGACTGAATTTTTGATAATAAACTGCGAGCTAAAAGTACGATTTTCATGGTTTTAAAAGCGTTAACAGAAAATCTGGTACTGATGTAATGCCGAGAGCTAGGTAAGTGATAAAAAAAGTGACGAGACCAATACCAGGAAATGAAATATAAAATAATTTATATAGCACACACTTCAACCACTTCTACACGAAAAAAGAAAGGACTGGGGGAAGAACTACATTCTGCACCTCAGCATATCAAGCGAAAGCAAAATTTTAAGCTAACTAAAAACCCGAAAACAGTCATATGAGATTCAACATGCTTTACATGACTGTGTTTTATTTGTATTAAGGAAATTTGATGAATGTCCAGCTAACAGATACGCCCATGGGAAACAAATGTTGTCCATTAACTAACATGACGATAAGGCCTGTTGAAGAGACGTGACGCGTACTGCTTGCTTTGTTCATTTTGGCTGAAAACACGAGAACTTGGATGCATTGACAATGAACGGAACTATATATCAAGCTAAGGTGTGGAAGACAAACCTACACTAATAACCATTACGGTTACGCGAATGTGAAAACGCAAATGATGAAAATTACACATGAAAACAAACATTATATAGTGCGTTCAGCTAACAGAGGCGACCCAAGGTCAACCTGCTCTGTCCTCACTCCGCTACTCTTAGCCAAAAGCGCGAAGTAGATCAGATCACGCGGTCGTAACCTTTTCCCTAAAAATTCATACTTTCTTCCTAAAAACTAACTTTTGTCACTTTTAGACTCTGTGCAATACATTTTTGGTTTAAATCGGCCTTATGAAGTATAAAACTTTTACTTGGTCATGATTTATAATTCAAAAACTTATATTTGTCCATATAGCTCATTTTTTTGTCATTTTTAGACGTTATGACACATATTTTCGGTTGGAATCCACCTTATGAACAAACTCAAAAAACACAACAAATCAGGTCACAATCATAAAAACTTACATCAATGTAGGCGTTAAACTACCCGAACCTGTCAGCAAATTTGGAACTACTCTAGACCCGCAAATGTACAAAATACACGGTCACGGTATTAAACCTACTATACCCAAGAAGCACGCCAAACTCGACCGTACCGGTACCAGAAGACAAACAGAAAAACCAAAATTGTTCCACACATAGCGCTGTATAATAGGCATGTAAACGCAATTTTAATGCCTTATTAGGAGACATTGGAGCGCAATGGAGTGTCAAGATGTTGAAAAACTTTCAACGGGCAAAAAAACTTAAATCACTGACGTGCGTGTGTATAAGTTGAGGTACAAAGTATAATTTGTAATATAATTTAGATTTACACACTGTTACAATGACAAATATTGACATTTACGATAATACATTTCAACAGAAAAACTGTGGAAGATCTTCAGAGATCGGAGGAAAATACATTCGATAATTAGGAATCGAACCAAAAATCAATTGCGATGACCCCTTTAATTTATAGTTCTAATTTATTAACATCACAACATGCTGTTAGTAAAGAAAATGCTGATGCAAAAGAATTCTATGATTAATTAAAACCTAAGACGCGCAAGTTGAAGTTACAATCCGTGACAAGAGAGAATGTGGTATTTCTTCTTCTAAGAACATTCAATCGCCTTTTCGGACAAACTTATTCATCATCTCTTTCCATTGTCCTCTAGCTTGTGTTGTCCTGATTTAAAAGTTCCAGCAGTTAACTCTCTCACTTATCCTTGTCCATCTTTTAGCATCTAACTTCTGTCTCTTAGCTCGTATCTCCTTTTGGAAATGCTGTATGCCAAGTTTCCACTTTTTTCTGTGTTACAGAAATCAGGTACTTAACATGTTTCTCTCCATATTTCTTTCACAAACTCAAAAGCGGCGTTTATGCAGCCAAAACAGTACAGCAGAACATAGAACGTTCAGTGATTCTATCCAGTCCTTGGCGTATTTACTTTTCATCTCACGCTCCCTAACACGCTCAACCTGTCCCCTCTCTCTCCCCAAACTGCTAATGTTACGGAATCCAATAATCCATCCGGGACTGTTTACCAAACGACAAAGGTTTGATTGCCTGCAGGAGATGTTGCTTTATCAGATAGTAAGCACGCCTTGCTGAATTACTCTTAGAAAAACTCACATCTTGTGTTATGCATTGAACTTTTCTTCATCTCTTTCTGCAATACGAGATTGGTCAGAGTGGTTATGGTTGCAAGGGATATGAAACATTCGTCGGTGATGTATTCACAAAAGGTTTGATATCCCCAGCCCTGACTTAAATAGATATCAAAATTTAAATTTCTGTGATTAACGTCACACACCGACATTGTGGGAGCGTAGAATATAAATTGAACAGTTTGTCCAAAGATCTGTGAAACGATTAAATGGACACTGGTTAAAACTTTCCAAAAATAAACTCAAATGAGGTTCTCTAAAACAATTGAAATCCCAACATTATTATTTGGAAGTGAAACATGAATTGTTAGGTAAAAACAACCAAACCACAGAAATTAACTTTCTGAAAAGAGTTTTTGGGTGTAGCAAAGCAGAATACTTACGTAGTGAAGTAAGAAGGCAGAAACTGGATATTTCCAGAGTCAATGACAAAATAGAAAATCAAAAAAATAAATGATACGAACAGGTTCTAACAATGAATGACGAATACCTTCCTAGGCTGTCTATGAAATAAGAGACTAGGAGTAGAAGAGAGATAGGAAGACCAAGTAACAGGGACCCGAACAAGCTGGACGGCCTTATCAGTGAAGAAGAATATAGAAAGATAAGTAGGTACCAACGCGTGATCTTTTACATTAATATTCAGATTCAAAATATATTATTTCCATAGTACTTATCGACTCTGAAATGAGTAGCAGCAGAAAGGGAAACGGTTAAAATATACTGCGTAAAGTCACAGTACTCAAAAACCTTCATCTTTTAAAACTAAACACTCTATTTTCACCTAGATATACGAAACGCCACGATTCTGCTGTAGATGCTTTAGCTATACGGCCAGGTTTCGGAAGAGTCTTCAGCCTGGTCGTGGCGGGCGCCGACTCCGCGTGTCTCCCCGTGGGAACCCTTAATGGGTGGCGAAACGCGCCGTGCTCACCGTCCCCGCCGTCATGGCGGGTAGTTCGGAAGGGCACCGTCCCGGTGGCGGTGGATGATGAGTGGTGGGTGGTCGGGGGTTTCCGCGAGGGATTTGAAGGATTGCAATCCAGTTGTTCCCTTTGACCGGACCCACTAACCCAGTGCTCTGCCTGTAGGCTGCCTGATCGGGATTTTAAGCGTTTTTTTCGAACACTCCTGCGAGAACGATGGGTCTCAATATCTCACGGAAGTTAGTTGGTGAGCGGTAGGAAGGACGCAGGTTAGAATCACCATCCTCCCCTCTCTAGTGACCTCAACGTCGACCAGGCATAAAGCCATGACAAAAGAAAAACAAGGTATATAATCTCTCTCTATGTGTCATCGGAAACTTTCCCCGGTTGTTTCCAAGTTTTCTGCCTGATGATCCCGAAGAAATTTTACAGTATTTTAGTTGACAATTAGAATCAGTCTCGCCTGATGATCAACATATAGTTGCTGGCCGAAATATCATGCAATTTCATCAATATATCTCAGCAGAACACCAGACACATAATGCCATATCAGAATCTATAATCATTCTGCTCCGAAGAATCGGCCAGAATAATCTAACACCACAGACATCAGCAACTCATGCATTGTAGAATATCACTTTGTCGCTATTAAAAGGCAAATTAGATCTGCAACAGCATATTTGTGTTACAGCTTTTATTAGGTTACGAAAAGTTTCTGTTTTGAATCTGAATACTGTGAAATGGATTTACTTAACCTGATGCTGTCATATTTAACACAGTGTTTGCGTGTGACCTGAAGATATATCTTGTGGCTCACGGCCTTGGCACTAGTCCAGTATTTGCGCGGGATAAATATTTAAACTCGCATTGACTTTGCATTCAGGCTGACGAAATCCAGGTTCCGCTTTCTCATAGAACTGCCTTAGAAACGGAATCTTCTAAAGTAAAGACGTATTTTAACAACTTTTAAGTTTTGGTGTCTGGCTATTAATCATTAATTCCCCCTCCATATACCTCAGAGTGACCAGCTAGAGTATTAGTCTCACAAACCGACATGCCTTGTATGGCGCAACGGTGGTTTTAATGAAGAGTAATATTAGAAGCGAGGAAATTCTGAAAAACTAAAAAGTGTAAATACCTGTTTTAGCCGAAGAGGCTAAATACCAAATAAAAAAAAATCAGAGAGCTAACTCCTTCATTTGATTGTAGCTATGTCTTTACCAGGAGGTGTAGCAACATCAGGCGTGAATACTAGTCGACTCATTCCACAATGGAGTGGAGGAAGACAGAACATAGTGTAATTACTGGTTTCACACAAGACAAAGGTTACTGCCTGCTTTACATATTCACTGCCTTCATTAACATAAAGTCACTTAATGATCGAGGTCGCCAAATCTGTTTCTGCTAGGTTCTTTCTTGAACGTTATGCGTATGACATTATTGGTCGGGAAACCCCGAACGTCGACTTAATTTCAATCCGCCGCTGTCGTGACTTACCTACCTTAACTCAGTAATACTGAGGGAGAGAGGGGACCTACAATGTTACTTAACATCTGAGCCATGGGACGTTCTATTGTGCTTCACATAAACAAAGAAAAAAATTTCCAGAGGTTTTGTTTGATAAGTAAAAATTCAGGTTGCAATTGGGATTCGACGCAACGACGAACAGATTTCCAGTCAGAATTCTTAAACATATAAGCCTTTTAAACGCACTATCAATGGTTATCTATTAAGAACGGGGAGCTGAGGACGTTATCGTCAAAGGAGGTACAAATATCTAGCCGAGAGATTTGAATCAAATCCTACTTGCACAATCTCAAACATATTTGCAGCACATATGTTACAAGAATAACATGAAATGCTTATTTTGCTTCGTAGAGGGAATGGAATACATGAATCATAGCGGAACAATAATTATCGTTTCTGAAGGATACCCCACTCTCCTGTCTTCGTAGGCTTTATATTCCAAAGAAAACCACACCACAGCATACAAATTGCCTCAAGGATAATATGTACTGGGATAGAAGTTGGTTGCTTTCTTTCCGTAATTTTAACGGTATGTTGCGCCTAGATCTAATACATAGTGCAACATATCATATGGCACCAAAATGACACCATATCATCATTTTCAGCCGGTGGTTAGAGATAAATCATATTTATAAACAACACTATATTTTCGTTTAATTTCCCTGATTTTTTTATTTTTTTTTATTTCCTTCAATGGCGTGCTTTAAGGTTAGCTTTAAAAAAGATCCCATCAATTTATGAGCTTTTTGGAACTTTTGGACTTTTCCTCCTCGTGGACAGGCGCATATAATTTTACATTTAAGAAATACCGCATTTATCTCCAGTAGTATAAAACACGAGATGAATTGTATGATATAACTCTCTCTAAACACATTAACTGTCATTGTACAAGATTTAGATGGAAAGATTACAATCATGTTTTCGCAAAACGAAGAACGAATAAAAAGCTGATTTAATAATTGTTTGTAACTTGAATTTTTAAAGTTTCTGTAAAATAATCTTTTAGTGAATTCGGTTATAAACATTGCGATTGCGTGGTCAAGCCGCATGCTTTCAAAAGTTTTGGATGCGATTCCGGATTCAAATCCCAGTAGGTCCAGAATTTTTTTTTGTGTTTCATCATATGTGCTACGCAAAGTCGTTTGATGGTTCGGATTCCACGTTTAACTGTAGGTCGCAGAGGAAAGAAAACTGGCCGTCCAACCACTGAAACAATGGCTCAGTATACCTCCTTCGGGAGGATCCAACCAATCTTCGGTTTGTGGACTAAGTTAGTTAGTATGAATGTTATTAATCCAGAAATAATATCAACCTGTCCACTCATCGTTGAAGTATTGCAGCTTATCGTGTAATAACACTTCTTTTTGTATTTATTTTGAAGAACTGTTCTTAGGAAAACAGCACATTTTCATACTTATTATGTCAGCTTAAGAAAATAGGACCACTGGTATAATTGAACTACAAAAGAACCCATCATCTCCGATCAAAAGAGTTGGTGTGTTATGTTCAGTACCAACAATTTGATTGGACACAGGAGGAACAGAACGGTAAAAACTTACTCCGCCTGAGAGTCTAATGAGTTAACTTCTTGTCTGACGAGAACCCCAGTACTGTACTTTAGCGGCATCCGCTAAGGGAAACGTCATTACTTTTCGACATATTTGAAAACAACGAAAGCTGTTAAAATCCCGTAATAGCTAAATGTTATGGTACGAGGCTATAAAACGCTGCCGTGAAGGCAAAATAAGCAGATGTCAACCTACAAATGAGGCAGCTGTAGGTGCTTCCAACATGTCGACATAAACGAACGGTATTGTTGCTTACAAACTGCCGCCTATCAAAAGGAAATTTGAGCCCCGGTTGTGATGCTAATGCACATTCAACAGCATCGCTGCCGAGAGCGGAACGGGCGTCATAATTTCCGCGACGTCACGTGCTTAAAACCCTCTTTATGGGCCGCGACCGTTCCACTCCACCGACTGTTCTGGCTCGCTTCCAACATACATTGAGCTCCTGGCATCCTAAGTAATCGGCCACCACGCTACATAATACCCTTGACATTGTTCGCAGACGTCATCGAATGCCCTGGGTTCCTACAAATTGTGATCTTTTACCAACCAACAGGTGCGTCTGTGGAGAAGAAAGTACGTCAGAGAACGTGGTGTGGGAATGAGAATCTCGCACTACTTTAGTTGCATGGCATAAGGATATACGGCGTGTTGTAGCCAGAGAGTGGCGGGATTGATAAATAGGACCAAGCGTAACGGGTGAGCGGTAACGTTCTGGCCTCGCATTCGGATGGACGCGAGTTCTTTATACCCGTCCGGCCATCCAGATTTGGGTTAACCATGGTTTCACGAAATCATTCCAAGCGAATGCCGGGACGGTTCCTTCGAAAGGGCATCGCAGAATTCCTTCCCGTACCTTCTCCTAGACCTCTCCAGGAAATTATAGAAAAAGTTTATCAAATATTTCTGTAATTCAACATCAGGTTAACTTCAAAGTTGTATCAAGTTCGTTTTCTTTAAAGGAGTGAAGGTAAGATTCGTTATGGAGCAGTAATATTCTCATAATGTTGGCCTGCAATCAACAAAAATTACACCAGCATTCGTGAAGGAAAAATTCAAAGGACGGTAATTTACCCGTAACACAGTACTGCTTGTTAATAGTAACTAATACAGGACAGTCCTCTATTTGCTTAAGCGAAGTCGAAGATGTAACCATTGAAAACACCAGATAACTTCTATCAGGTAGGAAAAATACAGTTGTAAATCAAAGTAATAAAGTAATTTATGCACGATGTGGGTTTGGCCATCTCAAAATAAAATGCAAATGCTTGGATTCCAAGTATTTACTTTTATTTCAGTTAATACATGATGGCTTCTTCATGGGTAAAATATTCCGGAGGTAACATAGTCCCCCAATCGGATCTCGGATCTCCGGGTGGGAACTACTCAGGGAGGCTTCATCAGAATGGATAGAAACATTCTACGAGTCGGAGCTTGGAATGTTAGAAGTCTGAATAGGGCAGGTAGAAGGTATGGAGGATTGCATCAAAGCAGTCTGAAGACTGAAAAGTAGCAAACAAATCTTAAAAATGTCATGGTAGAATGATAAAGCCGTGAGAATCAAGTGCCAGTTATTTCAAAGAAGACTAAGAGATGCAGTTGAATAATTCGAATAGAACCAATAATTTGTCTGCTGCAACGGCTAAACTTATTGTCGATAAATTTTCTCCCGCTTTCGGGTAAAAAGTTTCTACGAATTCTGATGACTACTTATTGCTTGGTCCTACATAGGTATCTCTTAGTTACAGAATATTTTTCCTCGAAATAAGCAGTCATCACGTTGTTTAATAGAATTAGATCCCTTTGGCCGTTAATGCGTTTGTTTCCATTGCGTTTTTAATCCCCATGCAGCTGACAATGTCAACCCCATTGCCGACAAGAGGCATTGACACATCTTGGCATACCGGCTATCCTTTCTACAGGCCGTTGACAAGCACTGGGTGATTTCATGAACCGGGAATTGTTGTCGGCAGAGAATCGTCCGCGCAAGGTGGACACCACATGAAGGAGAGATTGACACTGGGGTTCCGTATTCCGCATCGGCAGGACGCGGTTTCATTTCCCCAACCGGAAATTCAGATTTAGGTTTCCCACGATATCCCGAAATCATTCTAGGTAAATGCTGGATTGATTCCGTAAAAAGACGTTGGCCGAAGTCCTCCCCTTTCCTTGTCCCCACTCCTTTCCCGGCTCTAATGACATCGACGTTGACGACGCGTAAAGCCAGAAGAAAAAATTCCACCGTACACATGCATCGAATTACACTAAATATCGGTATTCCAATTAAAAGAAAATCTGCAAACTGCTTTACAAAGAAATTTCATGAAATGTTTTTGTAATTTTTTTACATTTCCGTTCCAGCCAAAAAATATGCAAACTGCTCTGAACCTAAAGAATTTTGCACATAGTTCTGCGGTTTGGACAATACTTGAAGAATCTGTCATTAGTTTAAGAGAGTCCTCATGAACGAAGTTGCGAACAACGAATCGTTGACAAATATGACTAAGCATTGCCGTATGAGTTTCCGCGATCGGTAGGGATGTATTGCGGACTAACCCCCTGTGTAGCCCGAGTGGTTTTGTCTGTATGATGGGTGACCCACCCTTCTGCCTTCACCCGCGGGGTAGGTCAGGAGGATGCGCATCTGTCACGAATCAGCAGACTCGAGTGGAGGGAAAAAACTGGAAGAGGGGGAACAGGCGTGAATGGGGGGCGAACAACATACGTGGTATTTCAAAAAATAATATTGATAACAGGTACACTAAACAACACTAAATTACCAGGTCATCCGAAAAGTATTAACAGTTACTCTGTAACTCGGTAAAAAGTAAGTGGTGGAGGGTGTCTTGCACCAATTCTAATGTGTACACGTCCTATGGATGGGAAGGGATAAACGGGATACAATAGGAGGTGTCTATAGACTTACCTTAAGGAACCAACTCGTCAATCGCCTGGAAAGTGTGACAACTCACTTCCTAACAATCATTTATTTAATTAACTTTGTATATGCCGGCCTTGGTAGCATAGGGGCTAGAGTACTAGTTCCGCTTGTCGAAGGTCGCCAGTTGGAGTACTTCCACGGGGATGGGTGTTTCAGTGTTGTGTCCGTTAATATCATGTCCGTCCTGTGATGTGTATAACTGGTTAGAAAAATGCATATTGGAAGAAATTGAAAGCACTGGTTCACACGGATGCCAATACGTAATGGTGTTTTTGATATGATCACTGGTCTCTAATAGTTCTATTTTTTAGGGTCACAGGTTTACTTGATCTGCCTAAAATACGGAGATAACCTGTGTTTCTTCATAAGGGTTCTCTCTGCAAAATGTTAATAAAATCTTTTGAGTTTGAAGGGACTTTGAAATAATAACAGAAGTATTAAACACGGACAAAGACGATCTCGCTGAATACCCACAGATGGAATAGTAAATAATGTAACCCAGCAGCAATGAACACGCACCCCCAAAGTGAAACGTAACAAAAACGCTATTAAAAAAACACCCTTGGTTTTACCTTTAATAGCCTTAATCCCAAGTCTGATGTAACGCATGTCTGATGTCCGTTGTAAATACGTACATATCTAATGATATCGGAGCAATGTGACAGTAGCAATTGAAAAATGGTGAAGACTGAAAGGGCTTCCTTGAATCGTAAAGTACAATATTGTGCCACGTTTTTTCAACTCTAACATTTTACCACATTTTTTTTTTTAAGAATGAAATGCTTCGAATTTTACACTTAAGGAATGTAAAATGGCAATTCATTTAATCGCAGATGCTTAGCTGTTAAATAAATTCGAATGTCTAGTAACATCTATAGTCGCTGTTAATTTGTGAGTGAAGGCCGGTGCTTGACGTCATCGTTCTCAAGCCAATAGCTGTCGAGGCGAGTGAGTTTACGAAATTACTGAACAGATCAGTACTGTAATGTTGGAATTATTTAAAATCCTCTGTGCAGTATAATGTATTGTGTTTGGGGTAATACAGGTTGTTGGCTCCAAGTAGTAGTAATATTTTGGTTGCTAAGACGCTCATACAGAGAGGGAGGGAGCAGTAATGTAATGTGTCATGGCGACGGAGCGAGAACTATGTGAAGTAATGGCTACGGCCAAGCCATGACTTGTATATTTGATTTAATTTAATTTAATTTAATTGCAATGGAGCACAGGCTCCGGCGGCAATTTCCCTACACACCCATTTTCCCCCTATCCTGCACCCACCTACATTTGCCCTCTACAAATTTTATCTTTAAATTCTTTCAAAGTTTTAGGTAAATTATTCATCATTTCTGTTGGTAACTCAATCCAATCCCTGACACCCTTACCTAAAAAAGAGAATCTTCCTACACCCTTGTAGATGATAGATAATCTATTTTGGGAAAGCCACGTATAAATAGTGACTTCCCGCAGGGAACGTAATCGTGATTAATTAATTGGTGAGCGATTTCTCTCCTCACTCCCGCCGACCACAGGCACCCGAAATTCGGCAGCAGCGATTCGGCCAGTAATAGCGCAAAAAACAGAGATCCACTCACCTTATGATTGTAGCGTCCATTTGCATGTTCATGCTATAACGTGACACCAGCTATTATTTCCAGCAAGATGCAACCAGGATGCACCGAAATCTGAGCTGTAAAACACTCTTTCCTCTGGAACTTGGCATAACTCGCCGACAGTCAAATAAGTAGCTTAATTCTCTACGATGATTTGCACGCAAACTTAATCGTCGCGGACGTGAGCGTAACAACAATAGTAACTCATAAAAAAAGTCACATATATAATTTCCTTGTGGAACAAGGCACGCAAATATTGCATAGGCCAGTGGATATCTGAATTACGCCAGCTGACCAGTAAACCGCCGCGAACATAAGATGCCCGCGGCCGACGGAAAGAAAAATAAGAAATCGCTCAACCACCTTGTTTTAGCTAGCTGTTATCCGTGACTTCGTACCAGTGGACTGAGAATTTTATTATTAGAATTAGATGTATAAAGCTGTAAGTTACGTAAAATGTGTGCATACACGAACTGTTTTCGAGAGAAAGAAAACCGGAGTTTGATATAACATTACAGAGACTTATACACACTATCCGTCTGCCACCGTTCGGTTAGTTTTCAAATTTTCATGACAATGTGATATTTAACGCTCCCCCCCCCCCTCACCAAAAAAAGTATTCAACCCCCTTCCTAATAATACAGAGTATTCCCTTGTCAAATTTGATCATGATCGGATCAGCCGTGAAAACGTAACAAATGGACAGAGAGAGAGAGAGTTACTTTTGGATATTAGTGTAGACATCTGTCAGTAGTTACATTAAATTGTTTTAAGTTTATGTTGAAAGTGTGTACAGTGTTTTTGTCCGAAGCAGTCCGGTGGAATAAAATGATTGCTTCTAAATATTATCTGTAAATGATTAGCAAAAATATTCCCTTCATTTAGGCTAATAACGTGACTGACTAAATTTATTGAAGAGATGAGCAATATGTATTCGTGAAGCCATTATTTGCTTCTCCGCTACGTGTTCGAAGTGAAAGTGGTGAAAGTACTACATTAAGATTGTTCTTACGGGACTTATGTACGAGGCATATTTTTTAAATAAGGTCCATTTGTGAATGAGAGGGAGAATACTTCCGGTACTTAAAAGAGTTTTTTGATGGTCAACGTTCCAATGACGACGAAGAAGTGACCACTGCAGTAATGGATTGGACTTTTTCACAGGCGACAGATTTCTTGGAAGTCGGAATTATAAAACTTCTTGAACGACAAGACAAATGTCTGAACAATAATGGAAATTTTATAGAAAAGTAGATGGGTGTATGGAAATAAATATATTTACAGTATTTTTCTCGTTATTAAAAGCAACTTATTTTAGAAAATTACCTTTTAGTAATTAGTTGGCTCAGTTAATTAATCACTCCACGGTTAAGCTCATAAATTATTTATAATAACAATAAAAAACTCAGATCAAGATTATTTATAATAACAATGAAAAACTCACATCAGGATTGCATGAGCGATTCCTTGAGACCAACTCGTCTCGCTCAATATCATACTGTTTCCTATTCCATTTCTTTGTCACTCGTGGAAAAAAAGAATAGATTCTGGCCTAATTTCTCTTTTGTTTTCTGTCGTTTCTGGTTAAATATGTTTTCTGTCGTCCTGAAATAATATACTTCGATGGGTACTGGATTTGTAGATAAATTTTACCAAATATATCCGTTATTGCTTTTGCACTTCAATGAACAAACCTAACACATAGTTTCTGCAGTAATTTGGGCACATTAGTGGCCTCTATAGATGAGAGGTCCAATAAGGTTTCAATTAACATCAAACTAACGATATTCTTTGAAAATTTCTCATTCATTCATAAAAATGCTCCGAGATTTACTTTCTGCTTACGGTAATGAACGATAAGGTTTTGGGCTGGTATTAGTGGAGACCTGTTTTCAGTTCAATGTCTAATCAAACAATTTCGATAATTCACGATTTCTTTAAACGTATCTCAAAATTAAAATCCCGGCTTTAAAGACCTAGCTCTCCATTAGACGTAACACACTAATTAAACAAGGGAAAAAAGGTCACTGTATTTTGCCTTCCGTTGCATCGTTCATCGGACACGGTTTTAAGAAATTTCTTAAACCACCAGCATACTAGTATCAAGTATTTGGATTTCGAGGAACCTTGTTTATCTACGTAGTGTTACTTTTGTTGCTGTTGATTGTGGTGGATTTGACTGTTAAAACGTAGTGACAGGCTACACCATTTTCCAGTTTCTTAATAAAAAAATGTCACGTTGGATGCTGCCCATTTGTGAGTGCGCTATGTCCTTCATCCAAGTTTTGATGGGCTTTCTTAAGCCACCAGTTTATAGCGGTGAGCTATCTGGATGACACTACAGAGTCCTCTTTTTTCTAGCGTTGTTTGTGGTGAGGTTGACTTCTGAAACTTGACCATCGGGTTCACTATGTCCCAAGCCGTATATGTTTCACCCGTATTCCAGCTTGTAGCAGGGTCGGTCCACCGCAGTAAATATATCGTAGAAGGCCACCCCATCCCCCGTGAGGCAGGGGGCGAGGCGATAATTCTTTTCCGTTTAGAGACGTCGGACAAAGGCCGCATCCCTTCCGGGCCATCGCCCACCGTGACGTGACCTCGCATTTGCACACCCGGGCGCCACGCCGTATTGTCCGCGTATTAGCCGCCCCATTGTGGCAGACCACCGCAGCCAGGTGATCACGTGGGCTGGGAGAAACCGCAATGGGCTGCTTGCGTAGCGGGACCTCACGTCATAGCCACAACAACGCAGGGACACACAAACCTGGACACGATCTGCGTAATTTGGTATGTCATTAGGGAATCTACACTAATATTATAAAAGTCTACCTGTCTGTTACTTTTTCATGACTAAACGATTAAACTGATCTTGATAAAATTTGAAAGGGAAATAATACTAAGTATCATTGTAAAGGACATAGGATACTTCTTCCGGGATAAATAAAATATTTTTTAAGAAATTTTGAAAACTAACCGAACTGTAACAAACATCTTTGAGAAGACATCTTTGAGAAGAAACCATAAACAATAACAAAAGTCTGTTTAAAAGCTACATTGTATAAATACGTGTATAAATATGCTTTTAATAAAAAAATGGTCAGTTGGTGAATAACCTCAAGAACAATAACAACAACTAAGCTTGTTTCAGAAGCTACTTTCAAAAATCAGACGTGTGAAAATTATGTTTCTTGGTGAAAATTGTTCAGTGAGTGAGAAACTTCAAGGGAGAAACTGATATGGAACAATTCCATACATTAATGTAATATAGAAAAAACTGGCACTGATGATGGTCTAATAAACCGAAATGCATAGGCCATAACAAAGTTTTTTCATTTGATAGCTGCACTAGACGGAGAATAAAACCCAACATTGGTATAGCAGCTAAGGATATTGACCTAAGTATTAAAAAAGTTTCCTTTAGTTATTACCCAAGAACACGTTCACTAAAAGGAGTCGGATTACATCAATTTTTATGAAGAAGATTATAAGATTAAAAATAAAAACTGCTCAATGTATCTTTTTAGAAAAGTTCCTAAACAGCTAGACGTCTTTGTAGAAATTGCAAGAAGCGTCTGAAACATGCGATGTTTCGAATATTTTGAAGCTTCACTAAAATTATTTCAACTACGAACGAAAGAATATAATTATTCTGCTTTAGAGTAGCAGTTGCTACTTTGCGATATGTCCTGTAGTAACCCAGATATACTGAAAGAAATTGATCGGCAGACTGAAATCGATGTTTAAAAAAATTCATGTCCTCACAAGTTTTTAACTTTCAGGTGCTTCAAGTACAGTTGGTTTGTCCGTATTATATGATACACACAATTGACGATTAGACTCCCTGTACAAAAATTTGGATCAATTGTTCAACTCTTCGTTATTTAAGGGCTGACCGTAGAAGATAACAAAACAACATATCACTTTATACGATTATAATGAAATAAAACTTGTCGTTCAGTTAAAACCACAAACACATCTTCAATAGGAAAATAATTGTTCTGAGCAGCAACGAAACGTAGGTAGTATTCGCTTCTATTGTACGGGACGATGAAATGCTACACTTTTCTCAAACTTTTCGATTTTTTTTTCTACTTTAATTATTTAGTAAGTGATTTTCGCATGGGTAAGTATAGCAAGATTCTAAATTAATTTCTTTTCAGAAAAAGGTTACTAAGGAATCATTTTTACTCTACACTGTCAAGCAATCAGTTCGAATAAGAAACCAGGTAAGCCTCACAGGCAGCAGTATCGATTATTGCCGTTCTTCTATTGGAGTCTTCCCATGCCTTTGATACAGAGCTACCTCGTTAGTGATGGAGTTGCGGGAAATATTTGGTCTCCGCCTTTATTAAATAGTCTCAGGTGAGGGTAGCAGGCCATTGCGAGGAGGAAACCGTTAAAAGCTCCCTCGAGTTGACAGCGCATTGATTTGAATAATTGTTGCAATCAGGGAAACAGACCTCCATTCTATCGTTTCTTTTTTAATGACACTTGACTAATGAGACCACACAGCTGACTGCAGAGTAATGTACCTGGATAAAATTAATCTGAGTTCAGATATAGGCAATGTTACGAGTTTTCGTCACAAGTTATACAAACATTGTCTTCATTCTGAATGCTCAACACATTTTTCGTTCACTAAAAAATAGATACATTGCTCTTTTGCCACAATTCAATACTATACGCTATTAACTATTCTGTCTGTCTAGATGGGCTATAGCTCAAAATACAATTGAGAATTGACGCTTTAATCGTGCCAATTTCCCACGTTCATGACATCTCTCCTCCTCCCCCCCCTCTCCTTTTCTAGTCCGGCCAAGTGAGGGAACTTCGGACAGTATTACCAATTCAACATTATTGTGAAACTTCACTGGCTTAAACTTAAGCAAACGTTTATATAAAGTAAATGGTTAAGATATCTTTGATTACTCAGACCGTACAGCATAACACCATAGATATTTACTTTTTCAAACAGTAGGTTCCAAGTGTACACCGAGGTAATGTACGCTCTAACTTTTTTGTCTTGTTTCCCCTCTTAAAATGAATTTTAGTTTACAAAAACAAAAATAGTCCACTTCACCTGTAGCTAATAGCAATTAATTCTGTGGAGTCATGCGTAGTTTAAATTTTGTACTTGTTTTCAATGTGCATGAATTACGTTGAGAGAAAGGGACAAAAGCAGAGGACACAAGAAGTGCAAATGAGGCTTTTGAGGAGAAGGTAAAGTAGACAAAATGACAAATGATGGTAAATAGGGAGCTGCTACAATAGATGACGCGAAAAGCACGGTTACAATAGTTTGGCATTGAATGGGAGAGGACCGTGTCCTAAGGAAATGGTAGACATGGAGTTTAAATAAAAAAGGCAAAGATGTTTGGAGGGAAGTGATAAATGCTTCGATGATTATTGACAACTAAAATGTAGTGATGAACCTATAGAAAACGTTGGAGAAGCTTATGTAAAAATGACTGGAAATTGATCGAGAAGATGACGAAGCATTGACTAGCTAATTATTGAAATTAAATATTTAGCTAAACTTCTATCACTCTTCGCAAAACTGGAGAGAAATTGGAAAATATTCATAGAGAGTTACAGATACGCTACCAATCAATTAAATTGTCACCGCAAAGTGTTCTTGAAAACGTCTGTACACATACCGGACTGGAAGCAAGGTCACCGCACCTGACCGCTAAACAGTGGACCAGCCCAGCCGAGATGTTCTAACAGACCCCTAACTGTGTAGAGCATCTTTTTTGTTTGCTGCGTGCCCTTGGAGAAGTGACTCTACCTCACTCTTCAGTTTAGGGCCCGTGACGAGCAAGCAGTTCCTAATACGGCGCTGGTATCGCCCTTGAGACGATAAGCTGACTGCATAGCGTAGCGCTATCAAGACAGCCGCACCCAGACATCTGGCAGGACTATCTCCCCGGAGAGGGCCACCAACGCAGTTGAAGATACACAACTTTCTCGCCTCGCACAAACACATCATACAGACTTTTCTGCTTTTATTATCACTACAGTTTAAGAAACATCTCCATACGAACAATCAAAAATATGCCACAACAATCTCTTTCAATCTATTCTCGTTGCTCAGTTTTAAAACTTTGACAGAAATTTTTACGGGTTATGTTCCGCTTATGTGAAATACGCTAGGACGCTTTAAGGGTCGGATTCTGCGTTGACGTGTACTGTAGATCCATCCTTGGAAGAAGTGGATTGCGCGAAAAATTTTGTAGATCTGGATGCGAATTGGAGGAATTCGGCCATGGCCTTACGAAGAAACTGTTCCAGCATTAGTCTAGAGCAGTGGTTCCCAATTATTTTTTCCCAAGTACCACTGCAAGAAGGAGCTCAACCGCGCGTACCCCTTACAGCTGAAATGATAAATAAATGAATCCGTTCATCCCAGTAGAGTGCTTCTCACAACCACAGGATTACAATAATATAATTGACACAAACACAGTTTATCTTAAAATATATTTGGGTGATAGTAATGTTTCTTTTGGCTGATAAAAGTGGATTTTTTTAATTATTTTAATGATCACCTTAGCCAAGAGACTACCGTGCGTACCCCCTGAAGAAACCTCACGTACCCCTGGGGGTACGCTTACCACTAATTGGGAACCACTGGTCTAGAGTGATTTAGGGAAAATATGGAAAAACTGATGTCTAGATGGCAGGGCAGTTCTCCGACCGTTATGGGAGAGCGGTAACGCTCTGGCCTCGCATAGGGGAGGACGCGGGTTCGAATCCCCGTCTGGAAATCGAGATTTCGGTTTTCCATACTTTCCCACAAACCACATCAAGCGAATGCCGGAATCATTCCTTTAAGAGTACATGGTTGATTTCCTTATAAAGCATTTGCTATATTATCTGTATATTCAGTTCAAATATTTAATAAGAATTTTATTGTTATGTAAAGGACACAATATCATGTTACTGCAACAATTTTTACTGATAAAATGTATTCGCAATTATATTCTATTTGAAAGAGATACTTACGAATGTATATCCCTCAAAAATGTGGTGAAAAATTCAGTAGTGAGCGTCCATAAACTACGTCCTGTGAAACCTCTCCCCCTCCCTTACGAAGGACCACGTGGCTTTTGCCTCTGCCTCCCCCCCCCCCCCGCGTTGCACGTAACTTTTTTTCCTATTAATTGAAGAAGATATTTTGTACCGTTTTCTCTTGTCAGATTATCGTAAATTACATATGGAGGTAATTAAATTACGGAAATAAATATTACCATGCTGTTGTGTGTTCTGTATCCTTATTTTAACTGTGACTATAATATGAATGAAAAGCTACGTGGCTTGGCTCTAAACCCCTCCCCCCCTCCCACCTAGCCGAATGTAGCTTTCCAATCAAACCCTCCCCCCACGTAATTTATGGACGCTCCGTAAGTGCTCCTACCGCCTTTGATAATCCTTTCTCGAAACGCTCGTGTTGGAATTGTTGATACATATTAGGATAACGTACAAAACAGTACTGTTGCTATTAGAAGGAAACGTAATGACAAATATATAATCCATTCGTCATCATGAAGTTCATTTTATATCGAAATACAATTTTTTCCAGTTTCTATCTTACTGGAAAAAAGAAATTATCTCTTTAAGAATATATTCTCAAATCCTCGTAATCAGAATTCATTAACGATCAGAAAATTAGAGCTTTACACATCATGTCTCGTCAGGTCAGTCTATTTCTATTATGACAGATTTTCGTGTCATCTGGACATTCGATTAAGATATTCTCGTCGTTCATCTTCGACCGGAAATTATGGGCAAAACAAGAAACCTGCATTAAGTGCTTGGTTGGCAATGTGTATAAATGCAGATGTATTTAAATACGAGCGTGTTATGTGGGTCCCACAGTGTCGTTAGCCTGTTAGCAGCAGAACCTGCTCCCGGTTCTCACAGCCACCGCTATCTCGTATGGAGAACATCCAACTGGTGGCCCGGTATCTTTCCAAGTTCAATAGCATTCTGCGCACCAGTCATTATACGGTTTAAAATGTCCATTATTCCGGAATTGCAAAAGTGACAGAGTGGAGTAGATGGGAGGGAGAGGGGGGGGGGGGAGGGGGGAGGGGAGGGGAGAGGGGAGTGATTGGCTCGCAACACCTTAAGAAGAATATTGTTTTGTCTTTTCTTTTTCAATGTAAAACTTATCATTTTTTGCCGATAATATTGCTAACAATTTCGGAAAACAAAGCAGATACTAAAATATGGTAGAAACTATCCAAGAAAATTAACAAAAGTACATAGAAACACAAAAGGAAAAAATCGGATTGGTTGACATATTTAAATATTTGGGAATGTCGATATAATCAAATGGACTGAATAATGAAACCAAGAAAGAAAAGTTCAGGAAGAAGGAATTGGCTAATAAAGCCACGCGAAAAGATACAACAAACAATTTCATCCCAGGTATAAATCAGACACTATGCCACAGTAATTAAACCAAAGGTACTAGATGGAACAGAATGCCAGACACTGAATAAAAGAGGGGAACGGGAAGAATAGAAGAAGAAATCAAAACATTCAAGGAAATTTTAGGGTAACTAAAGAAAATTAGAAGAGAATTAATTTTGGCGAGAGAGGAATAATGATTATTAATAGAAGAACATAGGAAAATTTACAAACATGACAACAAAAAGAAGACTAAAATTTATCGACAATTATAGAGAATGGACAGCTACAGGTTGACCAAGAAAATATTAGACTTCATTTCTAAATTAAAAACCGCCAAAGGATGGCTAAAAGAAACAAGAGGGGATTTAGTAAGACTCAAGATCATGGAAGACATCGTTAACGCCAAAGGAGACTGACAGACGCAGCAAAAAGTTCCGCGGAGGTCTCAAGCGGCCTATACGTGTCAAAATCTTAATTAACACTGGGGTCATAAACTGTGGAAATATCAGAGTTAAATCTTGACTACTATATTAACTGCAATGGATAGACAACATCAAAAAGTTTTGTTGTAAAGCAACAAAACAAAGGAATTGTCTTGCCTTGAGAAAAACTGAGTGCAGTAGATGGTAGCCGCGACAAGGCTACTGTATTTAATACAGAATTTAAAGATTTATTCACGGACTGAAAATATGGAAGACACACAAAGTTTTTCCACATTGTGGGGAATTAGAAATGGATTCGATACAAACAGATTGTAAAGCAAATAAAACTCTTGAAGTGGGAGGAAGCACCGGGTTCCGGTGGTATACCAGAACGAGTATTTAAGAATACGTGGACGAAATACGGACCTTTTGTCTGATATATTCCTGTAAATCTTTGGAAGAGAAAAAAGTATTTTCCGAATGGAAAATAGTCCAGTTAATTCCTATTTCAAGAAAGGAGATCGGAGGGATCCTAGGAATTATCGATCCGTATCGTTAACATCTGTTTGCAATAGAATTCTGGAGCATGTTATATGTTCTAATATTATGAAGTTTCTAGATGAAACGAATCACTTAGGCTATAAAGAACCAACACGGATTTCTGAAGAACAGATCGTGTGAAACACAGTTGGGCCTTTTTTCTCATGACGTAATGAAAGTTATTGATGCAGTTTCACAAGTTAATGCAATTTTCTTGTATTTTCAGAAACCTTTTGACTCCGTGCCACAACCGACTTTTTGCGAAAATTCGAGCGTCCGGTATGTCGGATCAGAGTTTTGAACGGTTGCGAGATTTTCTACCTGGTCGGTGTTGACAGGGTAAGCCTCTTTTAATCTACAAGTTATTTCGGGAGTACCTCGAGGCAGTGTAATAGGTCCACTTTTTTTCTTAATTTTTATAAACGATCTCGTTGACAACGTTAATAGCAGGTTGCGATTGTTTGCTGATGATACAGTTATCTGTAAGGAAGTAAGGTGCTATCACTATTGCTTAGAAATTCAGTGCGATCTGGATGTTATTTCCGAATTGTGCTGTGAAATGGCAACTTACACTAACCTCTAAAGCAATGTTCATAACTAAGAATCCGTTTGCTCGTGACTACAAATTGAATAGCTCAGTTGTTTACACGTTTGATTCTGTGAAGTAATTGGGGGTAATACACAAAACAACACGAAATGGAACCTGCACATAACTTCCGCTGTGGGTAATGCTAATTCTAAGTTATGATTGCAATGTTCAAACAAAGGAAATAGTTTATAAAACTCTCGTGATTTCATAATTGGATTACTGTTGAGGAGTTTGGGATCATTATCGCAAGGGATTGATTGACGCGTTCGATTTGGGACTACTTGCTACTGCCTTTACGAAAGCGTCCCAGAATTGATACATAGATTGGGCAGACAGACGACGTCGGTTTCGTCTGATGTCGTTGGGTAATATGCAAAATTCTTATTTTATTCACGAGTACAATGAAATACTTCATCCACCACCAACCTATTTAGGTCGTAATGACAGGCGAGATAAGATTAGAGAAATACTGCTTGTACACACTTTATCATTATTCTTGGCCCCCGCTGAAAAATTCTATCACTTTTATCTTGCACAATCCTACATCAATGTCATCCTAAGAAACAGAAAAGCAATACTGGCTCGTCAGTATTGCGTTACTGTTTCCTGGGATGACATTTGTGAAGGATTGTGCAAGATAAGAGCGACAGAATTTTTCAGCGGCGGCCAAGAATAATGATAATGTGTGTACGTATTATTTCTTTCCTCGGGTTATTCGGGATTGGAATGCTCAGAGTTAGTTTTGATGCAAAGCACCCTCTGCCAACCACAATCATTGTGAACTGCATAGTACGGATGTAGATGTAGATCTTTATTGGAATTCAGTTTCTGCCACTAAGTATGTAGTGTATAACTTTTCAAAGCACAAATGTTATGAATAGTTCTCACGTAATCCTTTGCGCTTTGTACTCGTATATATAGCTATATTTTTACGTTACCGACTTCTTTTCTACGGTGAGGTCATTAGCAGCAGAAGAAAACTGTAAAAAGTAGTGGGAAGGAGACCAACCATCACTTTTCGAGAGAATCGTCCCTCCATTTACCTGCAGTGATTTCGTGAAATCATGGAATTCGGAAATAAGGATGGTCGGGTAGGGGATTCATTCTCCTGAATGCCAGACCGGAAGCGTTAACCACTCAACCCATCAGGTTGGGTACCATAGTCTTGGAATAAATCCCAAAGCAACATTCGAAGTTCTTCGACATGGTTATATTGTCATAAAAGAATTATCCTCGCATTGACCTATCGAGAAAATCATGGGAGATCGAAATCTTGATGATCGGATTTAGAGTTGAATCGGAGTACTTCCAGATACCAGACCAGAAAGCAGGTGGTCAGCCTCCATGGTTGCTTTAAGCAGTACAGATGAAGTGAACTACACTTAATGGTTCCTTGAGGTTTATTACTATGTACACAAAACACTGATAAACAATAACAAATGTGGTACAGTTAGCGGATGACCGTCGAGAAATTTAGCCTGGTCCTGATCAGGGGTAGAGAGAGACGGCTTCTACTTCTCGCGAACTTCCGGTGGTCTTCTGTAGTTGAAGCTGGTTCCGCGGTCAGGCCGGAACTGGCGGTGGAGCGGCCGGCTACGCTTATATAGGCGGCCTGGCGCAGGAATTCCGTTGTGTGGTAGTACGGCGACCTCTGTAAGAAATAGTCCCACTTAGCTTCTAGATGATTCTATTTGTTTTCCTGGTTTGTTTTGATGTCTCTGCGCCTGTTTGGAGTCGTATATGTATCCCGGCGTGCAGGCGCGTTGTGTGTGAGGTCTGCCTGGCAGGGGCCTTTACTGGCAGACTGAACATACCTCCCTCCCGGGGGGGGGGGGAAGCGATGTCTGCGACGTCTGCGAGGTCGTCTGCCGCGGCGCCCTGGAGCAGACTATGAAGGCTACCTCCAGGGGAGTACGGAGCTGTTCCCCTGGCGATGCGTGCCGACCTGCGTCGTGGTGCAGGTTGTGGTGGAGGTACTTGTGGAGCTAACGGCATCGGTTCGTCGGCGTCGATGGCCGGGGGCTGTACGGGGGGCGCTGAAGATGGTCCCCGCAGGTGGTCGAGAGGCTGCGGCTGAAGGGTGTCGGAGCGACCGACAGGTTGTGGCGTCGTTGGTGGCGCTGTAACTGTCCCTGAGCAACGGTTAGACGGCAGGAGTGGTGGAGGTGGCAGGGAAGGAGAGGAAGAAGTGGATGGCCGTGCCGTGGTGGAAGAGGACGGTGCCGTGGGGTAGCGGGGACGTAGTTGGTTTCGATGGCGTCGCACTATCCGGCCATCCAGGCTGACGTCGAACAGTTGGCGGCCCCGGGGCCGCTGGATGACCCCCGGAAGCCAACCGGCCCGGGAGCCAAACCCGCGGGCCCAGACTAGGGAGCCCGGGGTGAAACGGAATGGGCCCGAAGGTACCTGTACTTTGGGCGGGGGTAAGAGGAGATGGAGGAGAGTGCGAGGTTGGCGGCCATGCAGCAATTCCGCCGGGCTTTTGGCCCCCACTGGAGTGGTTCGATAGGAACTGAGGAAGAGTGTCAATGCCTCTTCGAGTTTGTGACTTGTGGTGTATTTGGTCATTTGGGTTTTGAATGTTCTGACTAGCCGTTCCGCCTCCCCGTTAGATTGGGGGTGGAAGGGCGGGGTGAGGAGGTGTTGGATATTGTTGGCGGTACAGAAGGATAGGAATTCCCGACTTCGAAATTGCGGTCCGTTATCTGTGACGATAGCGTATGGTAATCCTTCGATGGAAAAGATCTTCGTGAGGGCTGAAATGGTGACCTCTGTGGTGATTGTGGAGCAACGGACGACATATGGGAAGTGGGAAAAGGCATCCGTCACTAGGAGCCACTGGTGGCCTAGGAATGGGCCAGCGAAGTCGAGGTGAATGCGTTCCCAGGGTCCGGACGGTGCCGGCCAGGAAAGGAACTTTTGAGGGGGGCGGGGCAGTTGTTGGGCACAGATGGTACAGCGCCGCACCATCTTCGTGACATCCGTGGTAAGGCCGATCCAGAATACATGGCGTCTGGCAAGGGATTTGGTGCGGGCAATTCCCCAGTGTCCTTGGTGGAGAGTTTGGAGGATTGTCGGTTGTAGGGATCTCGGAACGACGACCCTCGGGGTGGAATTTGGTTCTGTGCGGAGGAAGCACTCCCTCTACTACTGAGAGCTGGTGGCGGATGGAGTAGTAGAACTTGAGGTCTTGATGATGGCGTGGAGGGGAACGTGTTTGCCACCCGTGTTGGATGTGGTGTCGGATGACACGGAGGAGGGGGTCCTCCCCTGTGGCTGCCGCGACTTTTGAGGCCGTGACTGGAAATGTCTTCAGTGCTTCTTGTATGTCATCGTCGATCTGGAACACCAGAAGTTCCGACTTGTCGAAGGCAAGGTCTGGTCCCTGCGGTAGTCTGGATAAGGCGTCTGCATTGGCATGCCTGGAGGTGGTACGGAAATGCATGGTATATCTGAACTGGGACAGGAATAGTGCCCAACGCTGGATGCGGTGGGATGTTTTGGTAGGCAGACGTGTGGACGGATCAAATAGTGATAGGAGTGGCTTGTGGTCGGTAATGAGATGAAAAGAAATCCCATATAAAAGGGAATAGAATTTGGAGCAGGCAAAAACAATAGCTAGCGCCTCTTTCTCGATTTGAGAATATTTAAGCTGAGCAGCCGATAGGGCTTTGGAGATGTAAGCTACGGGGCGTTCCGTGCCATCTGGTAATTTATGAGACAGAACTGCCCCCACACCGTAATCGGATGCATCTGTGGCAAGTATCAAGGGGAGGTTTGGAGTGTATGGCATGAGGCATGCTGCGGACTTGAGCTGCTGTTTAAGGGTGTGGAATGCGGTCTCGCAAGCTGGGGTCCAACGGAACGGGACATTCTTGCGACAGAGGTGGTACAGGGGTGCTGCCACTTGTGCTGCTGAGGGTATAAATTTTCTGTAGTATGAAATCTTGCCTAAAAAAGATTTCAACTGATGTAGATCCTGAGGCCGAGGTAAGTTGGAAATAGCGTCCACATAGGAAAATGCTGGGGAAATGCCTTCCTGAGCGATGATGTGACCCAGGTAGGAAATGGATTGTTGAAAAAATTGACACTTGGAAAGGTTGCATTTCAATCCTGCTGCACGGAGGCGGAGGAAGAGTAGGCGGAGGTTGGTCATGTGTTCGGCAGCGGAGGGTCCCGTGACGACTATGTCGTCGAGATAGTTGATGCATCCCGGAATATCCTGGAGAAGTTGTTCGAGATACCGTTGAAAAATCGCTGGAGCACTGGCCAAGCCGAACATGAGCCGGTTGAGTTGGAAGAGGCCAGAGGGAGTGTTGATGACTGTGTATTGTCGGGACTGGATATCCAAAGGGATTTGAAGGTATGCTTCTGCCAGGTCAATTTTTGTAAAGTAGGTACCTCCTGCTAGTTTACGGAAGAGGTCGTCCGGTCTCGGAAGTGGATAGTCGTCTACCAGCAGATGCGGGTTGACGGTGGTCTTAAAGTCACCACAGAGACGTAAGCGGCGTCCTGGCTTCTGAACTATGACCAACGGCGTGGCCCAGGGGCTGAACCGCACCGGCTGGAGGATCCCTTCGTCTTGGAGACGTTGAAGTTCTTCCTGAAGTGGTTGTTGAAGCGCTACGGGTACCTGGCGTGCCCGGAAGTATCGAGGCCGTACGTCCGGCCGGAGTTGGAGTGATGCTTCGAAGTCCTTTGCACAGCCGACGCCTGGTGAGAACAGGTCCTGAAACTCGGTGCAAAGGGCGTCCACTTCAGGAAAAGGAACATGCTGAGATACGAGGTGTATGTTATCCTCAATTGAAAATCCGAATAAGCGGAAAGCGTCCAGTCCAAATAAGTCTGCTGTGAGAGAACTGTTAACTACTAAAAAGGGGACTGAACGATGTACAGACTTATACATGACGTTTGCTGTGAATTGTCCCAGGAGTGCTATTTCCTGTTTGTTGTATGTCAGGAGGCGCTTGGGGGCCGGCGAGAGGGGGGGCGAGCCAATTTGCACATAAGTAGTATAATTAAGCAATGAGACTGCTGCTCCTGTGTCGACTTGTAGGCGCAGGGGCTTGCCATTGACCGTAACGTCAATAAAAAGTTTGGATGCTGTGGAAGTGTCTACCTGATTGATATCCATAGGTGCGCCGCTCAACCTGTCTTGGTAAGACCCTGGGCGGCGAGAGCCGGGATTGGCATTGGTGGTGTTGGTGCGGCAGACGGACGCCAGGTGTCCTTCCTTGCCGCAACGTGAGCATTCAGCCCAACGATCCGGACAATTTTCCCTCTCATGTGCTGAATAACAGGCGGGGCAGGAGGGTAGGCGGAGCGGGCTGCGGCGTCGGCGCTGCGGGATCCGCTGCTGCTGCCGAGACTTGGTGCCCCTGCCGGAACGGGCCGGTTCGATGTCCTTCTGAGGAAGCGGTCCCCGGTTGTGGTGTCGGGAGGAGCGCGACTGGGAGCTCTGGATGGCGGCGACGTCCTGTGTGTCCTCTACGTCGGTTCGGATTGCGGCCACATCCGCCCAGGACTCCAGGCGGCGATCTGCGGCCGTAGATATTTCGAATTTGTAGGCAAGTTCGATGACCTGCTCCAGGGATGGGTCCTCTAACTTGAGGGCGTCATGCCGGAGTGCGGCATCTGGTGCAGCCTGTATGATGTGATCACGCACCATGTCGTCGGCGTAGGATTCGTGGGAACAACGAGTTTGAAACTTACATTTTCTGCTAAGGCCTTGGAGTTCGGCCGCCCACTGGCGATACGTCTGATCGGGCTTCTTCCGGCATTGATAGAATTCGACGCGGGCCGCGACGACATGGTACCGGCGTCTGTAGTATGCATTCAGTGTCGTACAGATGGTCGTGAAGGTGAGGGTGTCGGGGTCTTGTGGCTGAAGTTTGGTGAGCAAGACATACATCTTCGATTGGTTCCAGGAAAGGAAATATGCACGCTTGGTCTTCTTCTTTGGATATGTGATGAATTGCGAAGTGTTGTTTTATGCGCTTCTCGTAGGTCTCCCATTCTTCGACGTCGTCGTTGAATGCTGGGAACGGAGGCGGGGCCGTGGGTTGGCGGAGATTCCTGACTTCCGCAATCAGTTGTCTCTGAGATTCGAAGAACTGATGTAGAAGTCCTTGGAGGAACTGTTGCCATTCCGTAGGTGCTGCTGGCGTAGCCATGATGATCGAGAGTTCTTATCCCAACCTTGTCGCCACTGAAGTGAACTACACTTAATGGTTCCTTGAGGTTTATTTACTATGTACACAAAACACTGGTAACAATAACAAATGTGGTACAGTTAGCGGATGACCGTCGAGAAATTTAGCCTGGTCCTGATCCGGGGTAGAGAGAGACGGCTTCTACTTCTCGCGAACTTCCGGTGGTCTTCTGTAGTTGAAGCTGGTTCCGCGGTCAGGCCGGAACTGGCGGTGGAGCGGCCGGCTACGCTTATATAGGCGGCCTGGCGCAGGAATTCCGTTGTGTGGTAGTACGGCGACCTCTGTAAGAAATAGTCCCACTTAGCCTCTAGAATGATTCTATTTGTTTTCCTGGTTTGTTTTGATGCCTTTGCGCCTGTTTGGAGTCGTATATGTATCCCGGCGTGCAGGCGCGTTGTGTGTGAGGTCTGCCTGGCAGGGGCCCTTACTGGCAGACTGAACATAAGGTATGTGGAGCTGCCGGCAGAAGGGCAGTGCCTCGGTATATAAAAACCTCTCTCATGTAGCGGTTGCTGTTCAGATTGCCCTCGATACATAGGATGTGAGATAGCATGTTATAATCATTGACACCCCATACCAATACACTTGCTGTTTGTTCGCTGTGCCACGGTAGCGTCTGAAGACCATTCAGTTAACAGAGGCGGCTCAGTGATAGTCTGCTCTATCCCCATTCCGCTGCCCTTAACGTGCATGTGAAGAGGAAATTTATCGCTCGTCTACATAGCGTTCACTTCGAAGAGGTAGGTAGGGAGGGGTAGGTGAGATGAGGAGCGGGGCCATGGGTCCATGACCTTGTGCCGTCATTTCGGAGTGAACAAGGTGTAACACGTATGCTGCCATCATTGAGGGACAAATTCAAGCGAGACACGCCCGAAAACACTAACTTTTCCCATTCAGTACGCCAGTGACGGCGTTCACGTGCCCATTACACTCTAAGGCGTTTGTGTTTTTTGATCAATCGAAGCCGACGCAGTGACATGCTCACCACCAATACAGCCCTCAACAGACGATATCAAACCGTCGGCTCAGACATGTCCACACCGAGAGCTGTGAAGCAATGGCGAGCCAAAACTGTGGACGAAGCTGTTGTGTCGGTTACAACCATGCGGACAAGATGGCGGTCATCCAGCACTGTGGTCACATTGCGTGGTCCGGTACCCACTCATCGCTGTATACGACCTTCTATTCACTGACTGCACACTCGCATCAGTGTCGTATTGTGTGCCCTGTACGAGCAACAATGTCACGGTACGATAAACCCGTTTTCCGGAGACCAATCGTTCCGGCAAGTTCAAATTCACTCATACTGATATTGCACCATTTGACGTCGACGAGACATACTGTCGTTGCACATTTTCACTTTGTTTGGCGGCTCTGCGCCGACTGAGCGTGGCATAACAATGATCTGTCCGGTCACACATAAGAGGGCTCTGAATACTTGCACACCACATCTCTCTGCAATCTTAATCACTTATTATGGTTCCATTATTCTGCACTTCTTCCGATTTTGGAGTGATTCTGATATTCCTTCTGGGTGTTGTAATTTTCGTAATCAGTACTGTAATTAGAAATCAGATAAACATAAACTACACTAATGCCTGAATGATGCAACAGTTCGTCTTCAGTTCCAACAAATGTAAATGCCATTAGCATATTTAAAGAAATGATAATTCTATTTACTACACATGCTAGTGCAGTCAACTAATCTTATTATATATATATACACTCCTGGAAATTGAAATAAGAACACCATGAATTCATTGTCCCAGGAATGGGAAACTTTATATACACATTCGGGGGGTCAGATACAACACATGATCACACAGACAGAACCATAGGCACATAGACACAGGCAACAGAGCATGCACAATGTCGGCACTAGTACCGTGTATATTCTCCTATCGCAGCAATGCAGGCTGCAATTCTCCCATGGAGACGATCGTAGAGGTGCTGGATGTAGTCCTGTGGAACGGCATGCCAAGCCATTTCCACCTGGCGCCTCAGCTGGACCAGCGTTCGTGCTGGACGTGCAGACCGCGTGAGACGACGTTTCATCCAGTCCCAAACATGCTCAATGGGGGACAGATCCGGAGATCTCGCTGGCCAGGGTAGTTGACTTACACCTTCTAGAGCACGTTGGGTGGCACGGGATACATGTGGACGTGCATTGTCCTGTTGGAACAGCATGTTCCCTTGCCGGTCTAGGAATGGTAGAACGATGGGTTCGATGACGGTTTGAATGTACCGTGCACTGTTCAGTGCCCCCTCTACGATCACCAGAGGTGTACGGCCAGTGTAGGAGATCGCTCCCCACACCATGATGCCAGGTGTTGGCCTTGTGTGCCTCGGTCGTATGCAGTCCTGATTGTGGCGCTCACCTGCACGGCGCCAAACACGCATACGACCATCATTGACACCAAGGCAGAAGCGACTCTCATCACTAAAGACGACACGTCTCCATTCGTCCCTCCATACACGCCTGTCGCGACACCACTGGAGGCGGGCTGCACGATGTTGGGGCGTGAGCGGAAGACGACCTAATAACGGTGCGCGGGACCGTAGCCCAGCTTCATGGAGACGGTTGCGAATGGTCCTCTCTGATACCCCAGGAGCAACAGTGTCCCTAATTTGCCGGGAAGTGGCGGTGCGGTTCCCCACGGCACTGCGTAGGATGCGACGGTCTTGGCGTGCGTCCGTGCGTCGCTGCTGTCCGGACCCAGGTCGACTGGCACGTGCACCTTCCGCCGACCACTGGCGACAACATCGATGTACTGTGGAGACCTCGCGCCCCACATGTTGAGCAATTCGGCGGTACGTCCACCCGGCCTCCCGCATGTCCACTATACGCCCTCGCTCAAAGTCCGTCAACTGCACATACGGTTCACGTACACGCTGTCGCGGCATGATACCAGTGTTAAAGACTGAGATGGAGCTCCGTATGCCACGGCAAACTGGCTGACACTGACTGCGGCGGTGCCCAACCGCTGCGCAGCTAGCGCCCTTCGACGGCCAACACTGCTGTTCCTGGTGTGTCCGCTGTGCCGTGCGTTTGATCATTGCTTGTACAGCCCTCTCGTAGTGTCCGGAGCAAGTATGGTGGGTCTTACACACCAGCGTCAATGTTTTCTTATTTCGATTTCCAGGAGTGTATATGTAAAAATAGAAGTGTGTTTTCCTATATTTCACTTTTTAGCCACCACTACCTAGCACAGATCACTGGTTTTTGTGTGTGGTAGGAGCATGGAGTTTCCTGTAGTGCACAACTTTGGCTGAATGTCGATAACTGTGAGGATGTGGGAGATATGATGGTTAAAAGTGGTCGATGCAGGGGATTTTCGTATTTCGACCAAAGACGAGTGTCTCCGTAAGTGTCACTCTGCTGCCACAACTACATAGCATAGACCAATGGTGTTTGTGTGTGGTAGTGGTATCGTGTCTCCTATGATGTACTATGGTGGTTAGATATCGGTAGCTATGGGGATGTGGGAGATACGGTGGTTGAAAATGGTCGACCTGCGGAACTTTCATATTTCTACCAAAAACGCATGTATCATGGTGTATCACTTTTCAGACAAAACTATCTAGCGCAGATCACTGGTGTTTGTGTGGTAGTAGCACAGAGTCACCTGTCGATAACAACGTTGGCCGAATTTCGGTAACTATGGTAGTGTGGGAGATATGGTGGTTGAAAGTGGCCGATCAAGGATATTTTCGTATTTCGACCAAAGACATGTGTCTCCGTATATGTCAGTCTGCTGTCACAACTACATAGCATAGATCATTGGAGTTTGTGTGTGGTAGTAGAATCGAATCTCCTGTCGTGCACTATGATTGTTAGATGTCGGTAGCTATGGGGGTGTGGGAGTTAAGGGGGTTGAAAGTAGTCGATCTGCATCAATTCCATAATTCTGCCAAAGACGCATGTGTCTTGGTGTATCACTTTTCAGCGAAAACTATCTATCGCAGATCACTGGCGTTTGTGTGTGGTAGTAACATAGAGTCACCTTTAGATAATAACGTTAGCCGAATTTCAGTAACTGTGGAAGTGTTGGAGATATGGAAGTTGAAAGTGGCCGAACAAAGATATTTTCGTATTTCGACGAAAGACATGTGTCTCCGCATATATTACTTTTCTGCCACAACTACATAGCATAAACCATTGTTGTTTGTGTGTGGTAATAGAATTCTGTCCCCTGTCGTGTAGTACGGTTGTTAGATGTTAGTAGCTATGGGAGTGTGGGAGATATGGGAGTTGAAACTGGTCGACCTGCGCCACTTTCAAATTTCTACCAAAAACGTATGTGTCCCTGTGTATCACTTTTCAGCCAAAACTATGAAGCGCAGATCACTGGTCTTTGTGTGTGGTAGTAACACAGAGTCACCCATCGATCACAATGTTTGCCGAATTTCGGTAACTTTGGGAGTGTGGGAGATATGGTGGTTGAAAGTGGTCGATCAAGGATATTTTGGTATTTCGTCCAAAGACATGTGTGTCGGTATATTTTACTTTGCTGCCTGAACTACATAGCCCAGATGACTGGTGTTTGTGTGTGGTAATAGCATCGAGTCTCCCATCGTGCACTATGGTTGTTAGATGTCGGTAGCAGTCAAACCAGCTAGTTTCCATAATAACCAGAAAGTACTGGATCAATATTCGGTATTTACTACTAGAAGAGAAAGTTGTAAAATATTATGAAGAAGGAACGTGAAAATACAGTTATACTCGTTTTAAAGCTCGCGTGCTGAATTAATCCATTGTCCTCACAGAACACTGGCACATGATAAAACTCTTAATATATTAGAAATATAACAATAAAACATCGATTTCAGTCTCAGATTTAGTTGTTATTAACTTGAAATGATAATCAGTTGATTGAATACGGTTACTCGGCTGGAAATACTTCAGCAAAATTTCTTAAAGAATGACAACTTTGTAGCACGTGAAAATCATTGTGAAATCACGCTGTAGTAAAATCAGAAACAAGACGTATTTGGTTAGTTTTACCCTCATTACCTTGAAGCGTTGTTAATAACGCTGCAGAAAAGAAGTCTTTGAATTTGTGCTACAGTGACTAGTGCCGCCTCAGAATCAGGATTTTTGTTATGTCAACTTTACTGTTAATGGAGGTCTTCAAGCTCGTACAAAAAGTAATTATGGGGGAATCCCTTCTCACCGTCAAAACGATTTATGTATTTCGGTCAGTGGTAGGCAATTCATTAAATCAATTAGTTACACTGCAGACGATTTCCTGCAGTTTCTCGCAGT
>CM061919.1:67993529-68022152 GCA_031002005.1 Vandiemenella viatica
AATTATTAAAGCAATTAAGATGAGATGGTTAATGACACGATTATAGTAACAAATATCGAATGTAGAATAAGGAAAAAGATATACTGGGATTACAATGGGTAGGTGGAATGAAAGTATGAATCGAGATTATACGGATGGAAATTTCGATCGATTAGAACCAAATACGCCATTGCCTACATTACAGGCATCCGTTTTAGTTAGCACTGGTTTCGGCAAAACAGTAAACTAAATCTGGATGTGTTAATTCTCCCCGATAACTACTTCTGTTGCTCCACCTGGCTGAGTCGATTCGAATGTGGAGGAACCGCCATAAATCGCGATTACAGTTGAATTAGGAAGTTTCGGAATAAATTATTCTGTTCCATTACCTTCGGTCAGTGCATTAACACGGTAGATTTAGTGGCTACATTAAGGGATAATCCATTTAGAGCCTATGCGGTGTTGCTTCTCGAAATGTGGTCCCTCTGCGCACCATTCCCCATCTAGAGATTTCTCTAGACACCGGATTTTCTGTGAACCTGAAGAAAATATTTACTACAAACACGAGACATGGTTTGGCAGTTGATAGCAAAATGTTTGACAGAGCATGGAGAGGGTCCTAATTCGAATACCGGCCAAGGTTTTTCTTTATCTTTCAGTACAGCTTACTTCGTTTACGTGAAGTACACTATGCTCACTTTTAGTTCGGATTGCACATTAAACAATATATTCAGAAAAAAAGGAATGTCCTTTAATCTGACAATCACTGCTTTAGTAGAAAATTACCAGGTTGTTGACAGAGGTAAACAGAGAAATTCTGTTTAGGACTTAAATTGTTATTAACATAGAATTTCACACTGTTGTGGACTGTTTTTCTCAGTATTGCAAATAATTACTTCCTTAGTCTATTTGGAACCATTCATATTTTATAGGATACAACATGCTCAGATGATTATCGGTGAAATGAGAAATGTTACAGACATATTACTATCAATATGCAGTATACCACCAAAAAGAGATTCCGAAAAGAAGGTAAAAATGTACACAATTCTGAATGCAATAATCTGACTGATCGGAATCTTGTAACAGCCACCTGATAAAGATGGCAAAATTAAATGTTAAAACGTTATTTTTCTATTTCATTATTTTACAGAATAACTATCGGGGTACAATTGCACTACACTTCTTAATTAAACAGTTCGCGTCTTAGAATTGATGATTTACAAATATAGCTCTACTTTAACATTCCATGCAGCACACAAATTCCCCTCCATAACAAATTTGTCAATAATTACCTTAAAGCCGATAGAACGAAGAAAAAAAAAAACTCTTGGGCGCATGCCTTGTTGAATTAATTACATATAATTTATGCTAACTTTTGATGCAATTAAAAAAAGCTTTAATGCGAATGGGTAGCAATGTTTACATCTTGACGTTGAACCATTCGCAACGTTTCCAGAGTAAAGCATTATAAAACACTTTTAGATAAATATTGGTTGCCCCTAAAATATAGCTCAACATATCGCCAGATGGAGTCCATTGTTTTGGTGAAAATGTTGAAGTTCGCTGAAGGAACTTTATAATCCATGCAAACATGTAAAGAACTCTGTCTATCTGTCTATCTGTTCTACACCACGAAAATGCTACTGAGCAGATTCTAAATGGAGATTTTACAGATTGAAAGCGAGTGTTTAACGTAAAATCTAATGCACGTGCCAGCGTAACAGGAATTTGAAATCGGTTGCTCTGAACACCAAAATTTTTTTTTTTTTTTTTTTTTTTTTTTTTTTTTTTTTTTTTTTTTTTTTTTTTTTTTTTTTTTTTTTTTAGTTTAATCTGACAGAATCTAAATATAACGAAGAGATCTTCACGGAGTTTTCAAAGCTTTAAGACTTAAACTAAAATTCAAAATGTATACGATCAAGTTACGTTAGTTGGAAACGAAGCGCAAGATTAGCATCTGAGCAAAACTGTATCAAACAAATGCGACCTCATCGTAGTGCCATCTATCGATTATTTCTATAAATACCAGGTATTCATGATAAGATGGCCGTAGTAGGGCAGTTTGCTGCTTGCAACCGACGAGTAAGGAAGTAAGCGGTGCGATAGAGTGAGGAAGTGAGACGTGTTTACCTGCGCGAGTGTTAGTGGCAGCGAAGCGGACTCATCTCCCGGCGACTATCAACAGTGCTAACTGCGGTCGTGTTATATTCACAGAACTTTTGGTGAATCAGCGGACAGTTATAGTATTTTTCATCTAGAGAAGACAACCTAACTGTGTTAATACATCCTTGGCTGAGCTCATCTCGTCGGACCCTTCTGCCGGAGGGCGAGAGGAAATGGCGGAAGCAAGTGATGGAATCGACCCGAGAAAAGAAGAGGCGTATACCGTGTACCAGAGTGACCAAGAGATGATGGAGACAGCGAGGAAGACAAAGGAGGCAAACCTAAACGACACCGACGAAGAAGAAAAGTACAATCTGAGGAAGAAACGTAAAGCTGCAGACAGGAGAAACGTCACGAAAGAGAAAATTGAAGAACCGATGATCACTGAGTCGATTCCTAGCAGAGGTAAGGAGGTAGCGTGCAGCCTAGCGACCCCACCTCAAACAAATCCCAGTAGAGCGTCAGGAGATGGAGGCCATCAGTTGAACACCTTATGTAACCATCTGACAACTAGTCAGGCAAGCCAAGTAAGAGAAGAAGCAGTCAAGCGGAATCCCCCCGCGACGGCAATGCGGAAGAGGCTTTATAATGACCATGCAGAGGGTCCATATATGGTTATAATCGAGAACGCATCAGACAGTGCTTCTCTACACCCAATTCAGCTGGGGAAAATTTTTTATAACAAGGTCACTGGGCTGAAACGACTCAATCAACTTGGGAAAAACAGAATGTCTATGGAATTTTTGAATGCCAACACTGCTAATGGCTTCGTTGAAAACAAGATGTTTCTTCAATCCTTGGGTCTGCAGGCTTATATACCGGCTAACCGAGTAGAACGGAAAGGGATAATCAAGTTTGTGCCTACGGACCTAGCAGAAGAAGAATTAAGGATTAACGCTGTTTCGTCGGCACCGATTATCGATGTACGGCGATTTACCAAGAAAGTATTCAATGACGGCAAGGTGGAAACAGTTCCCCTGCAAACTGTGCTCATAACTTTTGATAGCCAATTCCTGCCAGAGGAAATCGAGATTTTCTACCTGAGATTCAAGGTGGCTCCCTACATATTTCCAGTAACGCAGTGCTTCAAATGCTATAGATTTGGTCATACGGCCAAATTCTGTAAAGGAAAAGAAAGATGTATGAAGTGTGGTGAAGAACACAACATATCCAGCTGCTCAAATGAGGTCCAAAAATGCGTAAACTGTGGAGGTGACCACAAAGCGAACGATAGGAAATGCCCCGAACGGAAGCGACAAGAAGAGGACAAAGCAAAAATGGCGACGGAAAACAAGAGGAGTATACAACAAAGTTACCAATACAAGGCAGCAGAATTCCCACCTATACAGAGTAAAAGGTACAGCGCGGTGACGATGCCACAGGGAATGAAGCAAATCAGGGAGCACTGCCAAAGTACCGTCAGTACTCCCAAGGAATCTATAGCGACCCAAACCGAAGAAGTAACCAGCAAAGAACAAACTAGTAGAGAGGCAGGAGAAGACATGGTTAATATAATAGTCAAAATAGTGGTCAAACTGCTGGCACAACAGATGAAAGGCAAGCTGGCAGCCACCACAGTGAAGAAAATTCAGGACGAAGCGTGTCGACAAGTGCTTCAAGAAATTAAAGAAATGGGGCCAAGTGGAACCACATCGGAGGCTGCAAATCTGTTAATTAAAAATGGCTAGAAGGACTAAATTGACAGTGTTACAGTGGAACGCACGTAGCCTATTACCAAAATGGGACGAATTTCAAAGAACCATAACAGAACATAAGGCCGACCTAGTCCTTATATCGGAAACATGGCTGCGCAGCTCGTCGAACATAAACATCAAGAATTTTAGTGTGTTTCGGAAAGACAGAGATGATGGGCACGGGGGAGTTGCCATCTTGGTGAGAAGCCACATTAATTGCTCCGTGCGCAGATTAGCGGCGCCAATTGCCAATGTAGAAATGCTCTCTGTCGATCTCTCGTACGATGGACCTATCAAAGCGGCCACCGTCATATATAAACCACCTCAAGTCAACCTAAAGGAAGAAGATTGGTCGGCTGTATTCCATCAGCTGCCGGCAAATAGTGTGGTTGGAGGCGACTTCAACGCTCACCATTCGTTATGGCAAGATAGTTATGTAGACACGCAGGGAATCGAGCTCGCCCATGCCATATCAGCCTCTTCATTTGCCGTTCTTAACAACAAACACGGAACTAGACTTGGTGCTCCTAGTCAGAGAAATTCTTCTCCAGATATTACTCTCATATCGATGAACCTAATGCATAGAGCGAAATGGGATCTGCTACCAGAGACTATCGGAAGTGATCACTGCGTCCTCAAATTATCATTAGATTGGAATCTCCCATCGGTCCGCCGGCACTCAAGCAGACGGTGGTTGTGTAACAGGGCTAACTGGGCTCGCTACGAAGGAAAGATCAGCACGCTGTTGGAGCAGTGGGAAGGTGCAACCGACGATATCCAATGTCGGTACAACGAATTTCAAAGAATAGTGGAGGCTGCTGCAGAAGAGGCTATACCAGAGGTTAAAACTCACACTAGAAGAGAGCTCACTAGAAAACCTTGGTGGAACAGTGACTGCTCACGAGCTGTCGCCAGGCGGCGCTTGGCTACCAGAACATATTTGCACGCCGCCACTCAGGAGAATTTGGTAGAACTCAAGAAAAGAACGGCTGAAGCACGAGATACCATTAGAAAGGCCAAACGAGAAGGCTGGAAGAGTTTTTGCTCCAATTTAAAATATGGTGTGACGACCCAAGAGACTTGGCGGAAACTGAAGTGGTTTAAGGGTGAGAGGCCGGCTACCAGTTGGATATCGTCAGACAGACAAGCAGCAGAGGAGTTCCTAGCCTCGTTCACTCCTCCATATGTACCAAAACAGGAGGAATATCACAAGAGTAGGGAAGTAGACGACGTCCCAACAGGATCGACGGAACCCTGTTTTCACCTATCAGAACTATTGCACGCCCTACGGAAGAAAGATACTGCTCCGGGGATGGACGCCATTACCTACACAATGATCGACAAACTTCCTCTTAAAGCGAAGGAAGCCATGCTGGATCTCTACAATACTATGATTGACCTCTCCTATATTCCTGACCAGTGGCGGGAGGTAATCGTTATTCCCGTGTGTAAACCCCACAGGAAGAAGAACATCATCTCGTCATATCGCCCCATTTCTCTCCTGCCGTGCCCGACAAAACTGATGAGTGCAATGATCAAAAACAGGATCGAGTGGCACCTGGAGCATCATAGGTTACTTGATACGAGAACTATGGGCTTTCGAAAACGCTTCAGCACCTTAGACAATATCAGCACGCTGGTGACAGATATTCAGCTGTCATTCACAAGAAGAAACTATTTAGTGGCTGCTTTCCTGGATATTAAGGATGCTTATAACAATGTGCAGATAGATATACTTGTGGGCATTATGAAAAAGATGGGCATACCTAGCAAGTTATGCTCATGGTGTGGCCGATACCTCGCCCGAAGAGTGAATTCAGTGTTTACAGCGGAGGGAGACAGAATCAGTCGGCTAGTCTTCCAAGGTTTACCGCAGGGCGATCCAATGAGCCCCTTACTATTCAATATCTACATGGCAGACCTATGTAACATCCTAAAGGGCCTAGTATCCTTCCTCCAATATGCGGATGATTTTGTTGTATATATATCTCACCCGGACATAGAAACGGCCCGCAGAATACTAGAGGAGCAATTGAAGCTGATACAAAAGAGATTGCTGGACAAAGGGCTAGAAATATCAATCGAAAAAAGCAAAATTTGTGTGTTTACGCAAAGACAGCTACAAGGAAAAGACTGTGCAATTACACTAAATGGACACACACTGGAGTTAGTTAAAGAGATCAAATTCCTGGGAATGTGGTTAGATTCAAAATTAACATGGAGAAAGCATATCATGGAACTGCAGCAATCATGTATGCAACGCCTGAACTGTTTCAAAGCCCTCGCCGCCCCGACCTGGGGTGCGGACCCTCGACTACTCCGGCATGTATTCTGCTCTCTACTGAGGAGCCGAATGGAATACGGGGGGTTCCTGTATCAAACTGCCGCCAAGTCTCTTCTAACAAAATTGGACTGCATTCAATCAGCAGCTCTGCGAGTAATCGGAGGCTTTGTGAAATCCACCCCCATCGCCGTGATGGAGGCAGAATTAGCCATTCCACCGTTGAGTACAAGAAGAAGTAAATTGGGGTTGAACTTCTGGCTAAAGGTGTGGTCCATGAATGTCACATCCCCTACAGAGGAAGGTGCAGCTCCTTGCCCATGAAAGTTCAGCCAAATCACGTCAACAACAGAAAAAACCCAGCCTGATACAGTATTTTCAGACAACGGCCCTGTGGAATATACACAGACAGGAGATCAACGAGATGTTCAGCGAAGAAGATACGTGGCAAAGGGCGGAGATCTCGTCGCGAATCCACCTGTCCTTGATCAAGGGCTCGGTAGACAAAAAAACCACCCTTCAGTTAGAATTGAAGCAATGGGCATTAGAAACCTTGAACACACGATGGAAGGAATGGCGGAAAGTATTTACCGATGGATCAAGGGTAATGCAATCCACCAGCGCGGCTGCTTGGGTCGATGCAGACTGTGGCGTTTATGAAGCTTGTAGATTGCCGGCAGAATTCTCAATCTTCTCATCCGAGATGTACGCAATCCTGAGGGCCATACAATATATACAACGGTCAGTACAGACAAAAGCAGTGATATGTTCGGATTCCCAAAGTGCCTTACAGGCTATCATAGGCATTCCTAAAGGCCAGTGCAGAAACTACCTGACATATGAAGTTGGCAGAGAACTTTGGAAAGCCATACACAGAGGCATAGAAGTGTGCCTACAATGGATCCCGGGTCACGTGGGAGTGACAGGGAACGAGCTAGCGGACAAAATAGCTCGACGACATCTCCAGGTTCCCGATACTGAGAACATACCAGTGCCTTATACCGATTTCAGAACGATCGTCTCAGCAAGAGCTCTCAACGCATGGGAAAGAAAATGGAACGAAAAGGCCCAAGGGAAAGGGCTATGGTACCGCGCCATCGCCAGTAAAGTTACGATGAAACCATGGTTCCAGGAAGTGGATCTGCATAGAAAGGCAATCACGCTGATTAGTAGATTAAGAACGGGGCACACCTTGGCTTAAATGATAAAAAATTTCTAATGCAAGGTCTCGGATTCTCCGAACTGCGAATCCTGTGGACGAAGTGGAGGACATCTACCACTTCCTTCTAAGATGTAGGCGCCACCGAGAATTTAGAAGAACCTTATTAAAAGACGCTCTTCACATAGAAAACATCGCAGATGTGATCATAACTCTCGCCGCGCCCTAACAAGAAAGCGATTAGCTTAATCTACATGTATGTGGCGAAAACTAAAGGCATAATATAAATACAAGAGCACCATTACTCCATGTAACTGGCTAAATTAGCCTAAGGCTAAAGCCAAAAAAAAAAAAAAAAAAAAAAAAAAAAAAAAAAAAAAAAAAAAAAAAAAAATGGCCGTAGTATGGGGAAGCCGACGAGTTGGTCAGAGCGATAACAATTTTATCGATTCACAGAGAAGATTGAATATGATGCAAAACATTCAGAACAAATTTGTAATTTTATAACTAGAATAATAAACTATGTTTAAAAAATTCTTAAACTTTGTTGGTTCATCAGATAATTTCAACCAAATGTCAGTAAAATGATTATGAAAATTTACAATTCGACGAAAAAGTGACAGAGAGAGACTTGAATGAAGTCTCGGGCAACCGTGCTTAACAGACAATGCGTTACATCATGTCGCCCCTCGCGTGGGCTCATGCTGTCCATGGTTCCATACGCGGCTCGCTGCTAGGTGGAGAAGAACCCACACTGACTGTGACCGGACCACAGAGCACTGGCGATGATCGACGAGTATGCATTCCTGGTGACTGCACAGTGTCTTGACGGCGGAGGCACATTCCGGCCGACCTCCCACTAAGTGCTTTTGTCTGTCGGCTTTTGATCAGCGCCTCTATCTGATGACAGCCGTAGCTATCGGCTTTCTACACTTTGCTGCCTCGCGTGCTTCGTAATGCAACGCAATGAGCCGGTTTCCGTGCCAACACGTGCTTTCTATAGGAACACCTAGTGTCTATTGCCTGCCGGCTTCGGGCTGAGATCGTAAATAAGCACATAGGCGAGCTTATTCTCTTGAAAACAACTCCTTTGAAATCACACTGCTAAAGGTATAAGTAGATATAAATCTATCTTATCGACGAAATACAGGGTTGTTAGATATAAACAAAAAATACGCCACAAAACATAAAAAATACCATATGAAGTATCTACCTGTATATATGTATGCTCGTTTGGCCAAGTAGGAGTACGTTAGGTCTTAGTTTGGCTTGAATATTCTCTGGATGTGCATACATCCATGTTACAACTAGGTTTGGTAACTCAAGAGGGAATCTACAGTTTAACGTGAAATTCGAACCACGGAAGCGTGCTGTCATATGCCAGAGGTGAAGGTTGGGATAAGTGCTCATGAAAATCCACGCCTAGACAGAGATTATGACCGGGGACCTTTTGATCTCCAATCAGCACTGAGCAACCAGGCCGCTATACTCAACATTTATTTTTTTTATTCACTTTTTATTTGTTACTTTATGTTTTTTTTTTTTTTTAAATTAAGTAATGTGTTTATTACCCTTCGTTTTCTACACAAGTTTACGTCCTTGACCTGAAGTCATCATTGGAGGAAGATGGGGACCTTCTTGTCCTTTCAATATAATCAAGAAAACGTCGGAGATAATACTAGTCACATCAAGAACATCTTTGACGAAAGGAAGTAGATTGTTTATCAACGGCATGTATTTGAATCTCATTTGGGTTACTCGATAATTCTGATCAAACGGTCAAAAGAGATTACTTTATACAGTGGAATCAGATTCCTTCAACGCATTTCACAAAGTGAGACTGAGCTGAATAAGGTGAAAACGGCTGAAGTAAATTGGGATGTAGTTTCATTGAAGAATTCTTAACAGGCAGGAAGAAAACGTGGTAGGTAGGAAAGAAGGTGCCACAGTATTTTAAATTGAGTCTATTGTCTACTATTCTAATTAATGCTACTGTGGTGGGATTAGCACGAACTTCCATTGTTTGCTGATGATATAATGTTGCATAATAAGATTGGATCCAGAAAATAACTGAATAGCTACAGAGGTATGCATGAAATGAAAATAAATGTCACAAGGTGTTAACTTATTGGGTAAACAGACAGAAAAGTAAAGTTTCTGCATGATAATGTGGTTGAGGAAGTGGAAAGAAGGAAGCTGAAGTGGTTATGTTGAAATTATGCTAGAACAGTCTAAACAAGAGCTGGAAGGCAGCCGTTGGTAGACAGAAGGTGGGTGAAGAAACTGACTGGCATGTGTATGGTATACGAAGGTAAGGAGGCCTGGATGAATTTTGGGTGAAGGATTGGGAGTAATAGAGACTACTATTAATTACCACTGGATTTTCTGGCATTAAGATGTGTAAATGTTTTCTTTTTGTAGGTCACAGAGTCACATAGTGGAATAATTTTTCAAGGCAAGCGGTTAGTGAAAATTTTACGCAAGGGGACATCCATAAATTACGTGAGGTGAAATGGGGGAGGGGGGGTCCGGCGAAATCTCACCAGATCTCACCAGGGGGGAGTCTACGGAAATCTCACGTGAGATTTTGCGAAAAATTGGGGACAGTAGAGCCAAAAAAAAGGTCTACAATTTGCGCGAAAGTCGATTTTTAGAGGGTATTTCGTCAAAAAAAAAAGTCTACAAAAGTTTCCAGGACGATTTGTAGGGGGGGGGTTCTCACGGACCAGATCTCACCAGAGGGGGGGGGGAGGGTCTGGCCAGATCTCACGAAATCTCACCAGGGGGGAGGGGGGGGTCCAGAAATCCGGAAAAACACTTCACGTAATTTGTGAATGCCCCCCAAGCTGTGGGTAGGGAAATCAACACCGGTCCATAAGCCTCAACACAATTAGTTAATTAAAGATAGTAATCAGTCACCGTTAAGAGGAAGCTGGAACCACTTGCCTCTGGCTGACTGTTCAGCTAATCCACGAGTTTCGCTTGTAACAGACGAGCGTTTTAATGACAGGGTTGTTAGAGCCTCTTCTTTGCCATCTCCATACAAAGGCATCTTAAAGACATCTGTCAGGCTTTCGCAATACGCAAATCAAACTCGGTGGAGAAAAAAAGTACCATTGCTTGGAAATGAGCTCTCCGCTCTCCTAATGGACAGATCTTTATGGCACATTTCAAAGAGTCGTCCACGGAAACGGAAAAAGTAGAGGAGCAATCGGTCCGTTTTAGTGAGGAGTGCCTCACTTGTGTTTGATGTCCTTGGAGGACACTGTAATTGCAACAGCTCAAGCAATTAGAGGCGATATTACTGGAGCTTCATAAAAAGTTCCGCGTTCTTAGTAGCAGCAACGTTATTACCGGTAACAATGGACCGAAGCATAACCATCATCCCAATATTTTCCCTCTAGATCAGCGATTCTCAACTTGTGGGCAAGTGGCCGGCATGCATAACATTATTATTCATTTAGCTAGTAAGCATTAAGAGTCTGATCAATAATTTATAGCTCACTTCCAATTGTTTTCGTAGGAATTCAAAACATCCTTTTAAATTTATGTTACAATAAAATATATCCCATATGTTAATAATATAAAGATACGTAAAAAATAGGCCCATATAAATTAGTAGTTTGTAGAATTATTTTTTGAGACTTTACTGGTCCAAAATGTTGAGAAATGCTGATTTAGACAAAATAAAGTTGTCTTCCAACTACTACTAAACGGTCAGCTCTTATTTCAGTTTTTCATAGTCACATGTCGTTAGCGATTAATGTTGTGTTAATAAAAGAAATGAGAAACCACCCCAGTACATCGTCCCAAGAAGTTCGCATGGAGGGGTACATCCTCCAAGAAAAGCGCCTACGTCCGAAATCGGTTATGGCCTCATAAGAAAAATATTGTGTTACGAATACACTACATGGTAGCAGTATGATTGAGGCGAAACTTTATTCGAGTGTCACTGAACATATGTTTTGTTTTATATAAGAAGAGCATGTAGGATGTTTAGGTCGTGGGATAAACTTGGTCTAAATCCGTGCCCATGTTATGACTGTGGTCACGGATCTGGGATAGTTCCAAGTTTGTAAATGCCTGCTTTACTCTGTGTCTGCCTTTGGGCCTTCTTAATTGTGATGGCAAATGCCAACATGACAGGGAACTGCTTCCTTTCCATTCGAAAAGGAAGGTCACAACCTATTTCTGATGTTCGGAGAATCATGCGTCTAATAAACACACTCTCGACCTACTCAACAATTTGACAATAATGAGGTTGGGACGTTATTAAGAACAAAAAATGATACTTTTTTATCTAAGCGTGACCTGATCTGAACATTTCTTGAGTTTGATGATTGTTGGACCTCTTAAGATTGAATTAAATAAAAAATGCATTGCACAGAGTCTAAAATTGATAGAAAATAATTTTTTTAGGGACAAAAAATTAGTTTTGGGTAAAAGATAATGCAGCGTGCTCTGATCTGGCTAAAATACAAACCTAACCTGTATTTGATCTTAAGGGTTCGCTCTGCAAAATTTGAATAATTTCTGTTGAATTTTGACTTAAAGAACTGATCTCCTTGCTGGTAATAATTAAGTAATTAAAAAGTAAATAAGAAATAAAGATAAGTATTATATTTAACATTTTAATTTTGTTATCACACATTAACTTCCTTTCGCTAAGAACAGTTGAATCATTAGGACATTGATTTATAGTAATATTGACTCTGATTTTACAGTCATTTTATGAATGACACATTTTGCAGAGTAATTAACGCCAAAAAAAAAAAAAAATTACGCTATAGTCAACGACACTTTCAAGAGATATACATTTTTGCCTCTGATACAGAAGAAATAATTTTCTGTCAGTTGTTATTTTATTCACATTTTGACCAGTTTTTCACGCTTTCCCACGCATCGTCGTTGTGTGACAGTATCGCGTTGCGAATTTTCGGTTACTATGAAGCTGTTCTCATACTGTCTTTCGATTTTCAAGACACATTACATGTTACTTATCGACAATAATGGATGGTTGGCGATAAGATAGCATCAAATGACCATGAAGGATAGTGTAATTACTTCTCACAATTTTTCCTATGCAGAAGATGTTGAAATGAAAATATATGTCTACTGTGTCTAGGTGTCTTTAATACCCATAAGTCCCTATAGACTCATAAAAAATTCCTCAAATTTGCAGATATTACCCTTAGAGTCAAATACAGGTCTTTTCATGTCCTTTGACCCTAATTTTTTGTCCCTAAAAACTTAATTTTCTCCCTCTGTGCAACGCATTTTTTGATTAAATCAACCCTAATAGGTACAAACTCAAGAAATAGATCAGAGCAGGTAAAGCAATAATGACCTGCGACTCTAAACACTATTTTCTTATCCCGAAAAACTCCAACTAATTGCCAAACTGCCAGGTGGTTCTGTCAAGGGTGATATTTTATTAATTCCACGCATTATCTTTGTACACCCGATAGGGGTGATGATCTTGCTTTTTAAATCGAATGAAACGTTTTCTATTACTTATGGCTCGTCGACGTCGAGGTCTTTAGAGGCGGAATGGGATAGGAGACAAGGAACGGGAAGGAATTCGGCAATGATCTTTTGAAGGAAGCGTCCCGACGTTCGCCTGGAATGTTTTGGGGAAATCATGAAAAACTCAAATCTGGATGCCTAGACGGAGATTCGAACCGGCGTTCTCCCGAATGCGAGGTCAGAACGTTAACCGTTTATCCTCCACGCTCTTTGAAATGAAGCAGTTCCCCCAGATGTTGGCATTTTCCATAACAATTAACAAGTCCCAAGGGGAGATTCTCAGCAAAGAACTTGTCTATTCTAGATTGCTATAATACCCTAAACACAGTCACAGTGTTACACCCAATGATTATATAAAGAAGTATGTATTAATACTTCTTGCGCGGAGATATTTTATACATGATTTCCGCATACCAAACTAAGACAGTTGTGACAGTCGAGGAAGAAAGACGAAGTGTTCATAAAATGGACATTGCCACAGCTGGGCGAGAGAGGGAATGGCTGTCGGTGTAGTAATGCAGACACACCTGGTCGGCTGGCGTATTGCCATTCTGGCCAGCGCCTGTGTTCAGAACAGCAGGGGGTTCCTGCTGGACGGTAGGTGGGCTGCTATCTGATACATACGGCCGGTCATTACGAGAAATGAATCGCGACTACGGCAGCCACCTGCGGTGTACTCAAGGCTGCACAGTGCCAACGCCAGCGGCAAACGGTACACTTACCACGGCCCTTCAAACAACATCGGTCCTGCATTCGGCTGTGAAAGCAACCTGCAATCCACTACCGATTTGACAGGCCTTTCGTAATTTCAACATAGCTCCGTAAGGTAGGAAAAAAAAATCTTAGCTATGAAGTGCGCTATTACCAGTATTAACTCTGAAGCCTGGAGGTGAACGAAGAGATGGGGTTTCAGAGAAGTATAGGAACCGTTACGAGAAAAGATGTAATCAAAAATTTCAAATTGGCGGGTTAGAAGAGATGCTAACGAAGTAAAGATTGAAACTGAAAGGGAAATGTTATACATTAGAGAAAGAGAGACTACCTAAGTTGACGCGCGGAACAGTGGGGTAAAGCTGCGTTCCCACAACGTCTTGCCACAGAGGTCGCACGCCGCAGTGTAGGAATGCGCGCGCCGCAGTTTAGCCCTCGCTACCACCCGACCACCTCCTCACCACGTTGCCTGATGTCGTTTGGCACAGAGCACTTTACAGCAACAGAAGGGGTGCGCATCTATGCTGCAAACCGACGGCAACAGCGCACAGCTGCACACGTCTTTTACCGACATAGAGTGGGTAGTTGCGTCTCATCCCTGCTAGCAGATGCGCGAAGTTGCCTGGAGCCAAGAAGCGTAGGTAAAATCTTGGAGTGATCTTCAGAAATGGAAGATGATCTGTCCGAAGACTCACATAAGTGGAAACGTGGATAATGATGAATCCTGTGGTTTTCTGTTTGGCTAAGATACTTGGACAGACGTCTACCAGGTTTTGCCAATGCCTTAACTAAGTGTCGAACATTGAGAGTATGGTTTCTTTCTATGGATTCTCTGATGTTTGGAATCTTAAAAAGACACAATGGTATTGTTTGCAAGGTTGAATTTTGCCATCTCAGCTAGAATCAACTGGCAGTTTCGCTGGTGAAAACTTCTATCTTAACGTCAAGGAAACGGAAACAATGTACATTTGACAGAAAGGATTAACTACTGTTCAACGTGTGGCAGTTTGTTGTAAATGGTAACTATGATAGTTTACTACTCATTACAACACACACTGAAGACCATTTGGCATCACCTTACTCCCTGATGTTAGTGGTGATTCATCTTAGCAAGGACTCAACAATACGTTGAAACCCTTAGGTATTCACAACCTCAAAGCACTATTTGATGGAGGAAGGTCAATAGACTCAAACATCTCTATCGATCACATCCTAGATGTGATCGATGATCTTGAAATCAGATGACTTTTCTGACCGGGGAAGGAAGTTCAAGTTTGTAGAGTGTTCACCCAACCATTGGAGCGATAGCTTGGTGGATTGTCTTGTTGAAGGAAGAGAGGTCCAGTGGGGTGTTACAGATCAACAAGTGGGAACGGATTGTTATCCCGATAACGTTTGCCTGTGATGAAGGAAGTCACACGTATCAGGCATGCCCTTTCAGTCCAAGTAAACATTTCTCGGACAGCAATGTCATCAGCTTCACTTCATGGTGATGTATCGTACTGGTCTTTTATTCCAACGACATCTACTACGTGAATCTTATCAGTTCAGATAACATATTTCCAGATTCCTGCAGCGATGTTTCCACGCCAACAATAATCTCTGCTTCTTGTCATATGCGATCAGCAGAGGTACCCTTTTGGGAGTATGGCTTCTGTACATCATAGCAAGCAGATGGGTCTACACGTTGTTGTGCACCAGCATTAAATTGCAGAGTGATTTGCTGCACTGTCGCTCGTCCATTTGCTGTTACATTGCGAGCTAGCCGAAAATGAACCCGCTCGTCCACAAACTGTCGTTCAGTAATCTTATATAAATATATATATATAAATAGACGTATGTTTTCCTATTTTTCACTTTTCAGCCACCACTACCTAGCACAGATCACTGGTCTTTGTGTGTGGAAGTAGCACGGAGTTTCCTGTCGTGCACAACGTTGACCGAATGTCGATAGCTGTGGGGATGTGGGAGATATGATGGTTAAAAGTGCTTGATGCAGGGGATTTTAGTATTTCGACGAAAGACATGTGTCTCCGTATATGTCACTCTGCTACCACAACTACATAGAATAGACCATTGGTATTTGTGTGTGGTAGTGGTATCGTGTCTCCTATCGTGTACTATGGTGATTAGATGTCAGTAGCTCTAGGGGTGTGGGAGACATGGTGGTTGAAAGTGGTCGACCTGCGGCACTTTCATATTTCTACTAAAAACGTATGTGTCATGGTGTATCACTTTTCAGCCAAAACTATCTAGCGCAGATCACTGGTGTTTGTGTGTGGTAGTAGCAAAGAGTCACCCGTCGATCACAACGTTGGCCGAATTTCGGTAACTGTGGTAGTGTGGGAGATATGGTGGTTGAAAAAGGCCGATCTAGGGTATTTTCGTATTTCGACCAAAGACATGTGTCTCCGTATATGTCACTCTGCTGCCACAACTACTTAGTGTAGACCATTGGTGTTAGTGTATGGTAGTGCTATCATGTGTCCTATCGTGTACTATGGTGGTTAGATATCGGTAGCTGTCAATCCAAATTCTTTACAAACATGAACGAAGTCGTGGGTACCAGCTAGTAATAATAATAATTCCGTGTGGTCGTAATGACCTTGTGACATGATTTTTATTGGCTGCGTATTCCGCCCCTGTAGTAACCGCCTTAACCTAACCAGGCAATCCTACCGGGTACAGTGGACCTACAGTTTGACGGGGAATGCGAACCAAGAAAGCGTTCTGGCGCACCTCAGGTTACACAGCAAGTCGTGCGAGAGGTGAAGGTAAGGCTAAGATTCTATGAAAATCCCCGCCGAGACAGGGATTCGAACCGGGGGCCTTTCGATCTCCAGTCAGACGCCTTAACCACGGAGCAGTACATCATCACATAGTGACTCGTAAAGTCCCGTTAACTGCACGTCTTCCAAGATGAAGTGTCCTATTCGACGTGCCCCAACAATTTTCCCGCATTCTAATGCTCTAAGATTATTTCTCTTACTGATATTGCATTCGAATATTAGATACCATGTGCGTCACTCCTTATATCGTTAGATTACTACTTACGTCATTTCCTTCCCGTTTCCAGGGCCACCTACAGTGCCACATTTGCATGAAGCCAGATGTAAATAATTCCTCTTCGGTGTAGTAACTAGACCCACAGAATATAAGACACGAGTTTTAGCGGGAGGTCACCCTGTCATGAGGCTGGAGAACGTCAATTTGTACATAACACGCAGCGATCCGAGACTCCTGTCGTTGAAATCGGCAATGTCTCCAGTGTAACCGAGGTGAAATTTTGATCATTCATTAATGTTTGGATTGAAAAATAAATAATGCACTGTATTTGCCTTTCGGAGAGAAGTTGTATGAGACATCGACCTGACAATTCTTAATTCATACCCTCACCACCAGGAACAACCTCACCCACTAACGGTTAACCTATGGTAATCACTTTCCACCGGCCTAACAGCGGGCTGCAAAGCTATCGCTTCAGACACGGTCGGAGGCCAGGGTCCCAGATAGTTTGAGGGTAGATGAAAAGAACGAGGTGTCAGCAGGCCTCGTTCGGCCACATTAGCGTAATCTGCGGCGTCGACGGGGCTCAAAGGGTGCGCCCCGGTCCGACTGACTATTTCTAAACTGCATCCCACAAACACTGGCCAGAGAGAGGTTAAAAATACGGCAGCCGAGGAGGGGCTTCAGTACACTGCCGGCCATCTTTCCCATCCCAGCAGCAAACACCGACTGCTCGCTTTCTGCAAATGTCATAGTCTACATCAACACTCTGCTGTAATTCAAAAATGTTTGGTGGCAGAAAGAGGTCTGTACCGAAACTAATCTCATCTCAGTGCATAATCCCTAACACTATGGTTTCCCCGAATCACTCCAGGCGAATGCCGGGATGCTTCCTTCAAAAAGGCCATGGCCGAATTCCTTCCCGTTCCCCGTTCCTTGTCACCAGTCCCATCCTCCCTCTAATGACCATAGCCGTCAACTAAGCGTAAAGTCATAAGTAAAAAAAAAAAAAAAAAAAAAAAAAAAAAAAAATTAACACTACGAGGGAAGAGTATATATATATATATGCTCTGGCCAATTTCACTAACGAAAGAGGTGGCCTCTTTAGAGTCATGGAATTTCTCGTGAACTCTTAAGGGTGTGAAGCTCACTGCAGTTCTGATAATTTTGATTCGTGAGGACGGTAAGTAATTACGTTGTAAAAATATTAGTAAGTAATTGTACAAAAATTTACGGTACCCAAAAATGTTTGTAAAATTCATTCTGATTTCAGATATCCCAACAAATGAAAGCAAAGTATTTATTTGACTTCTTTATTACACTATTTTAAAATATATTAATAACATCACTGCTGGAAAGGAAACCAGAGATCTTCGATTTTGTAATCAAGCGTCTTATCGAAATGCGGTTAAACATCATTGACCATGGTTGCCACATTCTAAGTACAGTTACATGAGTGAAAACTGCAACCCAGGCTTGCATTTGGGAGGACGTGGGTTCGAATCCCCGACAACTATATAGATTTCGGTTTTCCATGGTTTCCCCAAATCACTCCAGGCGAATTTCGGGATGGTTCCTTCAAAATACCATAGTAGAGTTCCTTCCCGTTGCTTGCCCCAGTCCTTTCCCTCCTCTAATGAACTCGACGTCGACGTCACCATAAGAAAAAAAATGCAATCCAGAAAAACTCAATTTTCTCGTAAGCGTATTAGCTACATGACGTCACAGGAGTTGTTTTTAATGTTGGAGAGTGACCCTGCTTCAAACAATTAAAAATTTTTAACTGCAGGTCTGACACATTCATTGTCAGATTTAAGATCAATATATGTATAATCCTCTTCCATACATTTTCCTTCTGCAAAATCTGTCACACAATTAGGCAGTTACAAGCGCCTAAATATACCCAGACACAACCTGGTACTTGAATCTCGTTTGTGATACGTTAGTTTAAAACTTACATTTTCATTTAAAAATCTTTATTTCCAAAATAAACTGCTTCTGACGGAAGCACAATTGTAACGAAAACAACAGTTTCGTAATTATGGTAAGTGCTTCGAACGCTTGAGCTTGTTCTGGAAACGAAGAACAGTTGTTACTATACCCCTCCCCCCACCCCACTCCTTCCACTTCCAACCTGTATGAGAAAAGCAAAGCCTTGGAAAACACACGTGGGTAATTAATTCTCATGCGCTTCCCTGCTCATTCCGAAGATGTTTTCAAATCCACTTTGGCTTATCTTTTTTCGTTGGATATGCGAATGAATATTTCCCCATCCCCTTTTCCTTATGATAATGTAAAGCGTCTGACAAGAGACACTAAAATCAGTTTGACAAAAATAAATAAATAAAACATGGGAAAATTTATGGCATACTTTTGACGCTGGAGAATGCGACTGACACGACTTGTTTGGTCAAGATGAAATAGCAGTCTCCGAAAAAGGAGAGCTTTCGGTGACAGGAGATTAGCTCGGACCACGAGCCTTCAAAACGATTACACAGAAAATAAAAACTTAACAAAAACGATTCTTAAGTCCTAATACATAAGAAGTACTACGCAAACGATATGTGAGGTCCATTCCATTGAACATCAAGAGAAAACATACATAATATGGAAACGAACCAAATAACTGGGCGAATGATATAATCATAATTTTCGCGAAATGTTATGGGAGATTTCTATTATTCGGGAGGTAAATTTACAAGCGTTGGATGAAGAAGGAACGATGACAAAACCAGAATATCACTAACGAAAAGAGCCTTCGTGAAAACAGAAATCTTTTAGTTTCAAATACTGACTTAGAACTAAGAAAAATATTTTAAAACTTTACGTTTGGAGTACATCATTTTAAGGAAGTGAAGCCCGCACCTAAGGAATACCGGTAGAAGGAAAATTAAAGCAATTGAAATGTAATGGTAATAAATGATGTTGAAAATTAAGAAGACAGATAAGTACGAAATGAACGCTTTTTGAAAATGGTGGGTTGGGAAAGAAGTTTATGGAGGAGTCTGGCAGGCAGGTGAGGCAGGACGATGGGTCAGATTTCTATACATGTAAAAGGCAAGGTAAAAGCAGTGGGCTTCACATATTTCAAGCTGTTTTTCGGTAGGATTAGCGGAGGTAGAGCTCCATGTTCCTATTTACTGGCTACAGGCACTAGAGTGGACGTGCCTTGGTCAGCTACATTGTCCGGCCCACTTTCTTACCTTCCCGCGGAGTTTCCCCCACGGTACTCATTTGACAGTGGGCTGAGAGAGCCTGGGGGGCCGTTCCGGACATTCAGCTTCGAATAAAAAGCCTCGGCGAACCCTGGTCGTCAGGCCGCAGACAGACGCTCTATCGCCTGAGCTACGCGGCCATCCTTTTGAAAAGTATGGGATTTTTTTATTTGTAAGTGGAGGAAACAATTCAGGGAACGAACTGTAGAGGAAAACAAACAATACATGAAGCAGATAACTGTGAATGTAGGTTGTAAAGACTATATAGAGATGAAGATGTTTGCTCAAAATATAAAGAGACGGATTATTGTTCAAATGATTAATAAATAATCTACAGGAACTCTCTTCCTTTACTGCAATCAACCAATCCACTCACAGCAGTTCTAAATAAATAAATAAAAAAATGACGAGTTTAGTGACAGCTATTTACGTCAGTTGCGATTATTATAAGAGAAAACTTGAAATGTACAGCTACCACGGTTTGAAGTTTTACGTTTCCTGAAATGTAACTATGAAGTGATGCGGTTCATACACCGAATTCTACACCACACTACTACTGGTGTGAACTCCTAATCATTTAAGCAACAAAGAAGGGGAGAAACGATATCCAGTTTTGCTGTCGATTAAGTAACATTTCAGTAGCACCTTAATAATTTAGGCAGAGTGCTACTCAGGAACTATAAAAATTGTGGCCGATACCTAGATTCGGATCTTGAACTTCATTATTTGTGTACATCCTAACATCAGACAGATGGATTTTCAATGCGGGAAAATCCCCATGACAGCCATAAATGTCAGTTACAGTTCTCCGAAAAACCTTCTGCCAACTGATCACCTTACTATCAATTTTCTTCTCAGTTTCCCCGATAAAGTTTTTATTTTATCATGGCTTACGCCTCGTCGACGTTGAGGTAATTAAGGGCGGGAAAGGATAGGGGATAAGGAACGGGAAGGAATTCCGCCATGACCTTTTGTAGGAAGCATCCCGGCATTAGCCTGGAGTGATTTTGGGAAACCATGGAAAACCTAAATCTGGATGTCCGGACGGGGATTCGAACCCAGGTCCTCCCGAATGCGATGCCAGAGCGTTAACCACTTACCCACCACGCTCGGTAAGTTTATTTGTTTTGCCTTACTCTTTACGCCTCGTCGATATGCTCGTCATTAGGAGAGGGGGGCGAGAGAAGTCTGGGAACAAGGAACAGGAAGGAATTCGGCAGTGGTCTTATGAACGAACAATCCTGGCTTTCACGTATAGTGATTTTGGCAAATCGCAGAAAATCTAAATCTGGATAGATATACAGAGATTTGAACCCGGGTCCTCCCAATAGCCAGACCCAAGGTTTTACCAATCTCCCACCAGGCTTGGCATTAGCGTTTCACGTAGACGTAAAAAAGAAGTTTCATTTCGAAAGTTTGAAATCCCCAGGCCTGAAAGCGTAAAATAAAGTGAGTAGGACATTGTATATGACGAAACAACAAGCGATAAATACCTCTGATGCAGACGTAACGTCGACCTACCTGTTGCAAAGTGCTTTTGGCCTCTGTGATCTGGGGTCAGGCAGAGCGGGTCTCACATAATTAACACTGACTCCCGCTGGGCCGAGCCGGCAACGTATGGTCGATGGTTGGCGCTTGATGAAGCTATCTCTGCAATGGACGGCCCAACTCGCTCGTTATTCCTCTAATAAAGATAAAGTTTAATGATGCTGGTAATTTCCGCTTCAAGAAACTTGACGGCCGTTTCGCCCGCTATGTACTCTGGCTCGCCAACTTGAAAGTGCCTCTATCGTCTAACCACCTGGAATCAGGTCTCTGTAACTAAAAGGTGGGCTGTAAGGGTTTCTGAGAGACTATATTAACCTGTGCCAGCCAAAATTCAGTCTCTCCTTCAAGTGGTGCACTCTGACAAGGCTCCCGGGCCTGAACGCCTCCCCTACCCATCCCTGTGTAACAAGTTTACTGTGAAATCTAAACCCTACTGAAAGAACAACAGAGTAACAAGCCACCAACTTGTCCTTGGGACTGGAAACGGTCCACACTGGCGAATGAATCAGAAATGGTCAGTGGTTTGAGAATGATGATGAAGGCATGGGGAACGATTGTATTAAGATCTGAGAACAAATCAGACAATAGAGTGAAACAAAAATCTGAATGTGGTTTAAGAGCTCAAGGAGAAATGATTAATATGCTGCTATTTGCTGTTTGTTTTCTTTTGAGAAAGACAAAAGTGAAAATACAGTGAAATCATTCAATGGTATGAACAAAATACTATGAGAGGAATTCGTACTAAATATAAACAATACAAACATAAAAGTCATGCAGTGAGCAGACATGATAATACTCGAAGATTAAACGTAAAAAGATAATTTTGTTGATTAACAAGTTAAACTAAAACTACCAAGCGTGGTGGTGAACGGTTAACGTTCTGGCCTCGTATTCTGGGAATCCAGATTTCGGTTTTCCATGGTTTCCCCAAATCACTAAAGCGAATGCCGGGATGCTTCCTTCAAAAAGGCCATGGCCGAATTCCTTCCCGTTCCTCGTCCCCAGTCCCACCCCGCCTCTAATGACCTTAGCCGTCGACGAGGCGTAAAAAAAAAATCTAAAACTGATTGCCCAAGAAAGAAGTAAAAATTAAAATAGCGCTAGCAAAAGGAATCATTTTCAAATGAAAAAGGAACTCCAAACGCTGATCGAGGTCTCGAAAACAAATGTCTTTATGTATGGAGCACATTATTTAACGGAGGTGAAGCTTGGACTTAAAATTCCAAAAAGGCCGAAAATAGAAGCTTTTGAAATGTGGCCTCTTTAAAAGAGATATACATAATAGTTCTCTGGCAAATAGTTTTTGTACGTTCCTCGTTCAGTTTGTTTCGTTTATATGTCATCCTGAATAAATGGAAATACCAATTTTATTTTAAGAAATTATCTGCCACTGGGTAAGTTTAAGAAATTGAATCAAATACTTAGACGCAGAAACCATATGAACACCGAAATTCGGCATTTTAAGGTATTTCCCCTCTTTGGTAATACAGCCGTTTATACTTTGTATATTGTCAGCGTTTCTATATGTCATTTCCCCTCTTGCATCAAGCTCTTCAAGTACGGAAAAAATAGATACAATCCCAACTGAAACCACCGGTGTCATAGTTGAGAATCGAACCGCCAGCTGTCAAATCTGAATCTTCTAAAACTGTTACTGCTGATAATGTACTTCGCAAGATCTTGAATGAGAGTTAGGCATCATTGTTCTATTTCTAAAATCATCTGGACCCGATTAGGCTGTAAACACATTTCATCCGATTTGTGACAGTAAAAATAAAAATAATTTCCGTAGAGATACCGTGCGGTTTTTGAAAAACATTTTAACTCATTTATTACTGATCCCCTGCTGTGAGGATAGCAATCTTTCATATCGTCCTATGCTGCAACCACTGGGAACGCACGTGTCGAATCCGGTAATTTGGACGCAGCACCGTGGGAGAGCTAGAAATAAAATGGTGTTTCCTTTTCTCATTGAGTATTTCTTCGGACGGAAGCAACCAGGAATAGCCGCGTCGGCTGGGACAAGGCAGTCTGTTTGTTCTTTCTAATTGGGAAAGCTGCATCGCAGTCAGTTCTAATGGCGGCAGTGAGGGAAGACGTCACATACATCTTACTGGTTATGCCGGAGGGGAACGCACCAATCTATTTGTAGAACTTCGGTTGCAGGCGCAGTGATAGATACCGGCGATTGTATACGCCATCAAACAAGGGAGATAGTCGAGGATACTGCTCGAATCGTAACAAGATAAGCAGTTTTTCATGGATGGTATGCTCTCGTACTATCAGAGTCATCCACGCTTACAACTACGAACACTGTCACACTAGGAAAGGCAACGGAAAACCATTTCATCTTCCCCGACATTCCCAATGAGGGGTAAATATTCACCACGGTAATCGCCTGGACGCGTGCCAGGCGTTCATCGAAGAAGACGGTTTTACGGAAGAGTGGATCTGTAGGTTCGGCAGCGTAACTCACCCACCGTTCTCACACTAGACGAACGTCAGATTGCTATCACACATCGTCCACAATACGTGCATGACATTTAACTCACAGCACAATAGGCAACAGGAAACCAATGTTATTTTGGTTGTCCGGGTTGAAACGCTTCAAATTATCGAAACCTAACGTTTTGGCCATCATTTTGTGGCCTTCTTCAGAGGACAGTCGTCAAATTATCGAGGACTGTCCCCTGAAGAAGGCCACAAAATGATGGCCGAAGCGTTCGGTTTCGAGAATTTGACGCGGTCAGCCCGGACAACCAAGATAACATCGACAACGACCGCGGAAGTCTGCGCACCAACTCAACAGGAAATCAACCCAATCGTAAAATTTCATTTTAATCATGCCTTAGTTTTACTGGTTTCAGTCTATCACTCAGGTGCTTAGTGATGCTCCTTGCTCATCAGTCATTCGTTACTTAACAATTAACGTCAGAGGATGGTTGAAGCACAGCTGGTTACAGAATATAGTTCTGACGGACGGCTGAAGATTAGTGACAGGAATGAAACAGATTCGAAGTCACCTATCTGGGGAGCGTATGAAAAAAAACTCGGACCAAGTTAGTTATAGTCGTACAATTGTATTAGTTTCAATCATCATTGCAAGAGTACCAGTAAATTTTCACATAATTAGCTAGAGTTGAGATCCCGTTATGTATTTATCTCGTAGTCTCTGCCAAGTATAAGTTACAAAGTGTTTTTTGTAACCTATATAATTAAGAATTCAACATCTAGTTCACCTGTAATAAACTCTGTGCTTGGAAACGCGTCTTTGACTAAATTTCTTGATATCTGAACCATTTCATCTTTTCAAATAAAGATCTTTGGTTAATCCTAATCCACTGGCTTGTCGCATGGTTTTTTACCATACTTTGCACGAGATGATATATAACAATTCCATAGTATATAGCCTATTACTGAGAGACTTTTGCATGATGCTCTGACGCTCTGTTAGGTGTTTTGCTGCTTGCTATTTACGCTCAAAAGCTGTTTCTGCGTCTGGTTTGAGGCTGGTCTGTCGGCGCCTTGCAGGCGAGACTTCAGAACCAACGGAGCAGTGCGCTCTATTCATAGTTCGCTTGGAGTCAAAGTCCTCCCTCTTCATTGGCCGTGGAGAAACGAAATTTCTGGAAGGTTTATCCGGAACACTCTAGCAATGATGAAGTGGGCGTTTATAAGTATCTGGGCTCACCTTTTCACCTGACGCTGCGTGTTGATAACTAGCTCCAGAGATGGAAGAAACTTTCATTGGATACACTTGTCAACCAAGATAGGGGAAATGAATATTTGTGTGGTTACCATATAGGGAAATTCACCTCATAGTAACTACCCAGAAGCTTCATGTTGCCTTTCCCAGTATGAAAGCGTTAGTATGTATGGAGTACTGCGAAATGTGTGTGTTTTTAGTGCAATATGTTGTTTGTGTCGTGGATGAGAGGATCAGAGATGAAAGCTAGTGTTGCCCCATTCAGGTCTACTCTTTCAAAACGCACCATGGACCACATGGTTCGATGCCCCCATCCTACGGGTGAATGGCCATCGACAGACTAGTATGCCTTCATTCCATACACACCGAAGATTGGTAAGGAATTTAACACAAGACTTTGGAGCACAATCTGGTGATAACAAATTTTTCTCCACCATCTCTCCTATAGTGTATTCTCGAGCTGCGAAAATTCCTGCCACAAACGAGTTTCGAGCCATGTAGCGCCAAATCGCCTCGTAGTGTCACAGTGACTTCGGATAGTGAAGTCGGTGCAGGATAAATGGTGGAGCGTAGTTGCTAATCACTAGATTATACTACGGAAGTCTGGGCTCAACACAAAATGGTGTTCTCAATTTGTATTGAGAGCGCATCACAACGATGACTCATCCAGATGAAATGTAAAATACAGCAACTCTCTTGGTTTCTATCGAAAATATAACTCTCATGTGTGGCAACAGGTTTCACTTCCATCCCCATACACAAAACATATTACGCTAATAGTTATATACGCATAAACATGTTGTTCGGTAATTCCTATTACAAACTTCTAGAGTTCGTTGAAGAGTCTGGGTAGATTATTTTTTAATTAGCAACCCATGTTCGGAAACGTATCGTTCCTTCTTACAAATAAAACAAAACACATTCAAGTGGTAGACAACTAAAGTTAACAAGAGGCGGATCCTTACGTCATTGTACGATAATTAACATATTTACGTGCAATCGAGTATACCAGAACATATTTCCAAGATTTATTATTTATTTATTCCCCGTATGCATAACTTCCAAGATCAGCACATCGAGGAGCTCCATAAAAAAAAAAAATCCACAGCTTTAAGGCTTGTGATATTGATTTGAGGGAGAAAGAAACTGAAAGGAATTCGACCATGACCGTTTAAAGCAACCTACAGTTAACCATGGAAAATCCAAATATGGATGACCGAACGAGGATTCGAACCGGCGTTTCCGAATGCAAGGCATGACCGTTACGCTCATACACCAGGCTCGGTATCTCCTATAGCAGATCACTGGCTAGCTGACACTGTAAAACTCGTCACAAGTAATACTATTTATTTTTACCGATTTTATTTAGTCGTAATGTACCTCGGAATGGATAAGTTTCCGGCCAACGGTAACTGATCAAAATTATGTACTCACTCCGTGTACAAACCCTAGGATTTAGAAAAAGGTATTTCCTTTCACCCTGTGCAACAACAGTGGCGATACTGATTACCGAGAGAGGCAATGGTAAATATTCGAGTCCAAGATTTTTCAGTGGTTGTGCGCAAATTGCGTTCACCAGAGTAAATTACCAATTTCTTAGAAAACGGACCCAAATACTTTATATTTTGTATATTTTCTTTGGAAAAATAATACTTCTCTCTCTTCCGACGTTTCCACCGTAGTATCCGGTCTTCTTCAGGGGTCTTCTGACTTTTTTTTTACTTATGGCTTTACGCTTCGTCGACGTCGAGGTTATTAGAGGCGAGGAAAGATGGACGGGTAAGGAACGGGAAGGAATTCGGCCATTGCCTTTTGAAGCAAGCATCCCAGCATTCGCCTGGAGTGATTTTGGCAACCATGGAAAACCGAAATATGTAGCTCTGACGCGGATTCGAACCTGCGTCCTCCCGAATGCGAGGCCATAACGTTAACCGTTCACCCACCACGCTCGATAAGAAGTCTTCTGAAACTTGCGGGAGACCATATCAAGGACGTGGGAAAAAACGGAGACCCGACAATGTAAATATCACGAAATATTTGACAACAAATGTAAACATTCTTTGACCGAGCGAAAATGATAGACTGTACGGTATAACACCTGTAGAAATGATCCCTCCTTATAAAAACAGGTTTGTAATCCATCTCCATTTCATGAAAAGCCATAGCACTTTGTTGTGTTTATACGGAAATGTATCATCTGCCATAAAAATACTTTACAATTCTCTGTCGATACGATTGTACGCTCGTCTTCTGAGAACATATGGGAAAAAGAGAGTGATTACTGGGGAAACGGGGACATGGATGGTGCAAGCCGCAGAGGTAGCATACCAAACCGGTTGGCCAAGGCGCAGGTCAAATTTCTGTCTGGCACGTTACCTCCTTTCCATTCACAAATAAGTGATTACCTGGCTGCTAGTTTAAAACGATTGAAGACAATAACCGTACATGGCGTGAAATTGCAGTTGACCCCTCGAGCGTAAAATTGTTTGATGAGTGTGTCAAGTGATAAACTTTCTCTTGAATGGAGAAGATTGCCAAGAAAGACTCGTAAGCTGCACTGGCATATAAATAGATGTTAAACGCGTAGAGGAAAACAACGAACTGTGTATTATGACTAAACACTTGAATTATCCTGTCATTGAATCTAATCGCTACATAATCGTTTACCTGAATTTTTGTGGGAATGAAAACATCTGGAAAATGATTATTCCGTAAGATTAATGGACCAGTTATTTTTAGCAAAACAGTTCTTCTTAGCGATGATTCCGAATAAATACCGTGGTTGTTATTATAAGACTTAAGGTAGTGTCCACTGTGACTTTAGTAAATAAATAGACAATGAAGTAGTAGGGTATAAACAAGACATACAAGAAATTGAATTTAGATCTGAGTACATTAATTTCAGAGTTAACTATCTAGACTTTTGCAAATAATTTAGCAATTATTTCGGCAATGATAGACACAGCAAAAGAATAGAGAAATTTTCTTAAAGAGACTGTCGGAAAATAGGACTAATATTAGATTTCTTTAATTTAACTGATTTGCGATGAGGCGCATGCTCCGGTGGAAATTTCCTTAAACACCCATTTTCCCTTTTCTTCTTAATTTTTGTCTTAAATTCTTTGAGTATAATTTCCTGGGATGCATCCAAACTTCATCTTTGGCAGTGATTGGTTACACTCTTCTAATGCAACTTTAGGTTGTGAAAATAAACTTAATACGTACATTTCGACTGTGCAATGAACAGCTGTCGATACCAGTGAGGCATTTATGGAAAAGAATGGAAACTATTATCTACTGGAGTGTTATTTGAGGAGAACGATATTGGAAGGAGCATAGAACCTCGGTTTTTTAAGAAGTTAGTGAAGGTCTGTGTAGCTACAATGCAAAACAATGTGTAAGATAACAAGATGTTGAAAGCCGCGATAAGGTGAATTTGTTGACATAGTTATATTTCTGTAAGTTTTGTAAGTACACTATAATGCCTACAAAATTAATATAGATAACATTCAAACAAACACGTCTGTTTAAAATTTATAAAATGGAAACATATTACAAAAAACACTGAGATACCTCGACGAGAGGCGAAGGGACGTCAAAACAATTTCAGCTACATTGGCGTTTTTCTATTA
>CM061919.1:68023152-68046001 GCA_031002005.1 Vandiemenella viatica
GAAACTAATCTCATCTCAGTGCATAATCCCTAACACTATGGTTTCCCCGAATCACTCCAGGCGAATGCCGGGATGCTTCCTTCAAAAAGGCCATGGCTCTTTAAGGGTGTGAAGCTGTAATCTCCACTCACTGCAGTTCTGATAATTTTGATTCGTGAGGACGGTAAGTAATTACGTTGTAAAAATATTAGTAAGTAATTGTACAAAAATTTACGGTACCCAAAAATGTTTGTAAAATTCATTCTGATTTCAGGTATCCCAACAAATGAAGCAAAGTATTTATTTGACTTCTTTATTACACTATTTTAAAATATATTAATAACATCACTGCTGGAAAGGAAACCAGAGATCTTCGATTTTGTAATCAAGCGTCTTATCGAAATGCGGTTAAACATCATTGACCATGGATGCCACATTCTAAGTATCAGTTACATGAGTGAAAACTGCAATCCAGGCTTGCATTTGGGAGGACGTGGGTTCGAATCCCCGTCAACCAGCCAGATTTCGGTTTTCCATGGTTTCCCCAAATCACTCCAGGCGAATTTCGGGATGGTTCCTTCAAAATACTATGGTAGAGTTCCTTCCCGTTGCTTGCTCCAGTCCTTTCTCTCCTCTAATGACCTCGACTTCGACGTCACCATAAGAAAAAAAAATGCAGTCCAGAAAAACTCAATTTTCTCGTAAGCGTATTAGTTACATAACGTCAGAGGAGTTATTTTTTACTGTTGGAGAGTGACCCTGCTTACAACAATTAAAATTTGTTAAATACGAGTCTGATACATTCCTTGTCAGATTTAAGATCAATCTATGTAAAACCTCTTCCATACATTTTCCTTCTGCAAAATCTGTCACACATTTAGGCAGTTACAAGCGCCTATATATACCCAGGCACAACCTGGTACTTGAATCTCGTTTGTGATACGTTGGTTTAAAACTTACATTTTCATTTAAAAATCTTTATTTCCAAAATAAACTGCTTCTGACGGAAGCACAATTGTAACGAAAACAACAGTTTCGTAATTATAGTAAGTGCTTCCAACGCTTGAGCTTGTTCTGGAAACGAAGAACAGTTGTCACTATACCCCTCCCCCCACCCCAGTCCTCCCACTTCCAACCTGTATGAGAAAAGTTAAGCCTTGGAAAACACACGTGGGTAATTACTTCTCATGCGTTTCCCTGCTCATTCAGAAGATGTTTTCAAATCCACTTTGGCTTATCTTTTTTCGTTGGATATGCGAATGAATATTTCCCCACCCCGTTTTCCTTATGATAATGTAAAGTGTCTGACAAGAGACACTAAAATCAGTTTGACAAAAATAAATAAATTAAACATGGGAAAATTTATGGCATACTTTTGACGCTGGAGAATGCGACTGACACGACTTGTTTGGTCAAGATGAAATAGCAGTCTCCGAAAAAGGAGAGCTTTCGGTGACAGGAGATTAGCTCGGACCACGAGCCTTCAAAACGATTACACAGAAAATAAAAGCTTAACAGAAAACGGTTCTTAAGTCCTAATACATAATAAGTACTACGCAAACGAATTGTGAGGTCCATTCCACTGAACATCACCAGAAAAAATACATAATATGGACACGAACCAAATAAGTGTGCGAATGATATAATCATAATTTTCGCGAAATGTTATGGAATATTTCTATTATTCGAGAAGTAAAATTACAAGCGTTGGCTAAAGCAGGAACGATAACAAAACCAGAATATCACTAATTAAAGTAGCCTTCTTGAAAATAGAAATCTTTTAGTTTCAAATACTGACTTAGAACTAAGATAAAAGATTTTAAAACTGTACGTTTGGAGTACATCACTTTAAGGAAGTGAAGCCTGCACCTTAGGAATACCGGAAGAAGGAAAATTAAAGCATTTAAAATGTAATGGTAGTAAAGGATGTTGAAAATTAAGAAGGCAGATAAGTACGAAATGAACGCTTTTTGAAATGGTGGGTTGGGAAAGAAGTTTGTGCAGGAGTCTGGCAGGCAGGTGAGACAGGAGGATGGGGTCACATTTCTACCCATGTAAAATACAAGGTAAAAGCAGTGGGTTTCACATATTTCAAGCTGTATTCCGGTAGGATTAACGGAGGTAGAGCTCCATGTCCCTATTTCCTGACCATACGCACTAGCGTGGACGTGCCGTGGTCACCGACACGGTTCGGGCCTTTTTTCTTTACCTTCCCGTGGAGTTTCCTCCATGGTACCCATTTGACAGCGGGCTGAGAGGGCCTGGGAGCCGTTCCGGACATTCAGCTTCGAATAAAGCTCCTTGGCTTCGTCGGGGATCGAACCCCAGTCGTCTGGACCGAAGTCAGACGCTCTATCGTCTAAGCTATGCGGCCAACCTTTTCATATATATGGGACTTCTTAATTTGTAAGTGGAGGAAACAATTCAGGGAGCGAACTGTTGAGGAAAACAAAGAATACATGAAGCAGATAATTGAGAATGTATGTTGTAACGACGATATAGAAATGAAGAGGTTTGCTCAAAATATAAAGAGACGGACTATTCTTCAATTGATTAATAAATATGTAACGTTAGCTCTCTTCCTTTACTGCAATCAACCAACCCACCCAAATAAAAAAAAATAAAAAATACATGTTTAGTGAGAGCTACTTACGTCCAGTTGCGATTATTACAAGAGCAAACTTGAAATGTACAGCTACCACGGTTGAAGTTTTACGTTTCCTGAAGTGTAACAATGAAGTGATGCGGTTCATACGCCGACTTTTACACCACACTACTACTGTGTGAACTCCTAACCATTTAAGCAACAAAGAAGGGTGAGAAACGACATCCAGTTTTTGCAGTCGATCAAGTAACATTTCAGTGGCACCTTAATAATTTAGGCAGACAGTTACCGAGGAACTATAAAAATTGTGGCCGATACCTGCATTCGGATCTTACACTCCATTATTTGTACATCTTAATATCAGACAGATGGATTTTCAATGCGGGAAAATCCCCATGACAAGTCATAGATGTCAGTTACAATTCTCTGAAAAACTCTTTTTTTTTTTTTTTTTTCCTTATTGTTTTACGCCTCGTCAACGGCTAACGTCATTAGAGGCGGTATGGGACTGGGTACAAGGAACGGGAAGGGATTCGGCCATGGCCTTTTTGAAGGAATCATCCCGGTATTCGCCTGGAGTGATTTGGGGAAACCATGGAAAACCTAAATCTGGATGCCCGGACGGTGATTCGAACCCAGGTCCTCCCAAATGCGAGGCCAGAACGTTAACCACTCACCCACCACGCTCGGTAAGTTTATTTGTTTTGCCTTACTCTTTACGTCTCGTCGATATGCTGGTCACTAGGGGGCAAGAGAAGTCTGGGGACAAGGAACAGGAAGGAATTCGGCAGTTGTCTTTTGAACGAATTATCCTTTCTTTCACGTAAATTGATTTAGGCAAATCGCGGAAAATCTAAATCTGGATAGATATACGGAGATTTGAACCCGGGTCCTCCCGAAAGCCAGACCCAAGCTTTAACCATTCTCCCACCAGGCTTGCCATCGGGCGTTTCACGTAGACGTAAAAAAGAAGTTTCATTCCGAAAGCTTGAATTCCCCAAGGCTTGAAAGCGTAAAATAAAGTAAGTAGGACATTGTATATGACGAAGCAACAAGCGATAAATACCTCTGTTGCAGACGTAACGTCGACCTACCTGATGCAAAGTGTTTTTGGCCTTTGTGATCTGGGGTCAGGCAGAGCGAGTCTCACATAATTAACACTGACTCCCGCTGGGCCGAGCCGGCAACGTATGGTCGATGGTTGGCGCTTGATGAAGCTATCTCTGCAATGGACGGCCCAACTCGCTCGTTATTCCTCTAATAAAGATAAAGTTTAATGATGCTGGTAATTTCCGCTTCAAGAAACTTGACGGCCGTTTCGCCCGCTATGTACTCTGGCTCGCCAACTTGAAAGTGCCTCTATCGTCTAACCACCTGGAATCAGGTCTCTGTAACTAAAAGGTGGGCTGTAAGGGTTTCTGAGAGACTATATTAACCTGTGCCAGCCAAATTTCAGTCTCTCCTTCAAGTGGTGCACTCTGACAAGGCTCCCGGGCCTGAACGCCTCCCCACCCACCCTGTGTAACAAGTTACTGTGAAATCTAAACCCTACTGAAAGAACAACAGATTAACAAGCCACCAACTTGTCCTTGGGACTGGAAACGGTCCACACTGGCGGATGAATCAGAAATGGTCAGTGGTTTGAGAATAATGATGAAGGCATGGGGAACGATTGTATTAAGATCTGAGAACAAATCAGACAATAGAGTGAAACAAAAATTAAAAAATCTGAATGTGGTTTAAGAGCTCAAGGAGAAATGATTAATATGCTGCTATTTGCTGTTTGTTTTCTTTTGAGAAAGACAAAAGTGAGAAATCATTCAATGGTATGAACAAAATACTATGAGAGGAATTCGTACTAAATATAAACAATACAAACATAAAAGTCATGCAGTGAGCAGACATGATAATACTCGAAGATTAAACGTAAAAAAGATAATTTTGTTGATTAACAAGTTAAACTAAAACTACCGAGCGTGGTGGTGAACGGTTAGCGTTCTGGCCTCGCATTCGGGAGGACGCGGGTTCGAATCCCCGTCTGGCCATCCAGATTTCGGTTTTCCATGGTTTCCCCAAATCACTAAAGCGAATGCCGGGATGCTTCCTTCAAAAAGGCCATGGCCGAATTCCTTCCCGTTCCTCGTCCCCAGTCCCACCCCGCCTCTAATGACCTTAGCCGTCGACGAGGCGTAAAAAAAAAATCTAAAACTGATTGCCCAAGAAAGAAGTAAAAATTAAAATAGCGCTAGCAAAAGGAATCATTTTCAAATGAAAAAGGAACTCCAAACGCTGATCGAGGTCTCGAAAACAAATGTCTTTATGTATGGAGCACATTATTTAACGGAGGTGAAGCTTGGACTTAAAATTCCAAAAAGGCCGAAAATAGAAGCTTTTGAAATGTGGCCTCTTTAAAAGAGATATACATAATAGTTCTCTGGCAAATAGTTTTTGTTCGTTCCTCGTTCAGTTTGGAGAGAAATTTGATGTTTCGTTTATATGTCATCCTGAATAAATGGAAATACCAATTTTATTTTAAGAAATTATCTGCCACTGGGTAAGTTTAAGAAATTGAATCAAATACTTAGCCCTGCTAGACGCAGAAACCATATGAACACCGAAAATCGGCATTTTAAGGTATTTCCCCTCTTTGGTAATACAGCCGTTTATACTTTGTATATTGTCAGCGTTTCTATATGTCATTTCCCCTCTTGCATCAAGCTCTTCAAGTACGGAAAAAATAGATACAATCCCAACTGAAACCACCGGTGTCATAGTTGAGAATCGAACCGCCAACTGCCAAATCTGTATCTTCTAAAACTGTTACTGCTGATAATGTACAGTACCTCGCAAGATCTTGAATGAGAGTTAGGCGATCATTGTTATATTTCTAAAATCATCTGGACCCGTTTAGGCTGTAAACACATTTCATCCGATTTGTGACAGTAAAAATAAAAATAATTTCCGTAGAGATACCGTGCGGTTTTTGAAAAACATTTTAACTCATTTATTACTGATCCCCTGCTGTGAGGATAGCAATCTTTCATATCGTCCTATGCTGCAACCACTGGGAACGCACGTGCCGAATCCAGTAATTTGGACGCAGCACCGTGGGAGAGCTAGAAATAAAATGGTGTTTCCTTTTCTCATTGAGTATTTCTTCGGACGGAAGCGACCAGGAATAGCCGCGTCGGCTGGGACAAGGCAGTCTGTTTGTTCTTTCTAATTGGGAAAGCTGCATCGCAGTCAGTTCTAATGGCGGCAGTGAGGGAAGACGTCGCATACATCTTACTGGTTATGCCGGAGGGGAACGCACCAATCTATTTGTAGAACTTCGGTTGCAGGCGCAGTGATAGATACCGGCGATTGTATACGCCATCAAACAAGGGACATAGTCGAGGATACTGCTCGAATCGTAACAAGATAAGCAGTTGTTCATGGATGGTATGCTCTCGTACTATCAGAGTCATCCACACTTACAACAACTACGAACACTGTCACACTAGGAAAGGCAACGAAAAACCATTTCATCTTCCCCGACATTCCCCACGGTAATCGCCTGGACGCGTGCCAGGCGTTCATCGAAGAAGACGGTTTTACGGCAATGTTATTTTGGTTGTCCGGGTTGAAACGCTTCAAATTATCGAAACCTAACGTTTTGGCCATCATTTTGTGGCCTTCTACAGAGGACTGTCGTCAAATTATCGAGGACTGTCCCCTGAAGAAGGCCACAAAATGATGGCCGAAGCGTTGGGTTTCGAGAATTTGACGCGGTTCAACCCGGACAACCAAGATAACATCGACAACGACCGCGGAAGTCTGCGTACCCACTTAACAGGAAATCAACCCAATCGTAAAATTTCATTTTAATCATGCCTTACTTTTACTGGTTTCAGTCTATCACTCAGGTGCTTAGTGGTGCTCCTTGCTCATCAGTCATTCGTTACTTAACAATTAACGTCAGAGGATAGTTGAAGCACAGCTAGTTAGGGGGCATCCATAAATCACGTGAGGTGAAATAGGGGGGGGGGGGGTCCGGCGAAATCTCACCAGGGGGGAGGGGGGGGGGTCTACGGAAATCTCACGTGAGATTTTGCGAAAAATTTGGGGACAGTAGAGCCAAAAAAAAGGTCTACAATTTGCGCCAAAGTCGATTTTAGGAGGGTATTTCGTCAAAAAAGTTAGGGTGTGAACTAAAAAAAAAAAGTATATAAAAGTTTCGAGGGCGATTTCTAGGGGGGGGTTCTCACGGACCAGATCTCACCAGAGGGGGGGGGGGGGTCCGGCCAGATCTCACGAAATCTCACCAGGGGGGAGGGGGGTCCAGAAATCCGGAAAAACACCTCACGTAATTTATGGATGCCCCCTTACAGAATATAGTTCTGACGGACGGCTGAAGATTAGTGACAGGAATGAAACAGATTCGAAGTCACCTATCTGGGGAGCGTATGAAAAAAACTCGGAACAACGTTAGTTATAGTCATACAATTGTATTAGTTTCAATCATCATTGCAAGAGTACCAGTAAATTTTCAGATAATTAGATAGAGTTGAGATCCCGTTATGTATTTATCTCGTAGTCTCTGCCAAGTATAAGTTACAAAGTGTTTTTTGTAACCTGTATAATTAAGAATTCAACATCTAGTTCACCTGTAATAAACTCTGTGCTTCGAAACGCTTCTTTGACTTAATTTCTTGATATCTGAACCATTTCATCTTTTCAAATAAAGATCTTTGGTTAATCCTAATCCACTGGCTTGTCGCATGGTTTTTTACCATACTTTGCACGAGATGATATATAACAATTCCATAGTATATAGCCTATTACTGAGAGACTTGTCCATGATGCTCTGACGCTCTGTTAGGTGCTTTGCTATTTATGCTCAAAAGGTGTTTCTGCGTCTGGTTTGAGGCTGGTCTGTCGGCGCCTTGCAGGCGAGACTTCAGAACCAACGGAGCAGTGCGCTCTATTCATAGTTCGCTTGGAGTCAAAGTCCTCCCTCTTCATTGGCCGTGGAGAAACGAAATTTCTGGAAGGTTTATCCGGAACACTCTAGCAACGATGAAGCGGGCGTTTATAAGTATCTGGGCTCACCTTTTCACCAGACGCTGCGTGTTGATAACTAGTTCCAGAGATGGAAGAAACTTCCATTGGATATACTTGTTAAACAGGACAGGCGAAATTAATATTTGTGTGGTTACCATATAGGGCAATACACCTCCGTAGCAACTACCCAGAAGTTTCCTGTTGCCTTTCCCAGTATGAAAGCGTTCGTATGTATGGATTACTGCGAAATGTGTGTGTTTTTAGTGCAATATGTTGTTTGTGTCGTAGATGAGAGGGTCAGAGATGAAATCTAGTGTTGCCCCATTCAGGTCTACTCTTTAAAAACGCACCATGGACCACATGGTTCGATGCCTCGATCCTACGGGTGAATCGCCATCGACAGACTAGTATGCCTTCATTCCATACACACCGAAGAGTGGTAAGGAATTTAACACAAGACTTTGGAGCACAATCTGGTGATAACAAATTTTGCTCCATCATCTCTCCTATAGTGTATTCTCGAGCTGCGAAAATTCCTGCCACAAACGAGTTTCGAGCCATCTAGCGCCAAATCGCGTCATAGTGTCACAGTGACTTCGGATAGTGAAGTCGGTGCAGGATAAATGGTAGAGCGTAGTTGCTAATCACTAGATTATATTACGGAAGTCTGGACTCAACACAAAATGGTGTTCTCAATTTGTATTGAGAGCGCATCACAACGATGACTCGTCCACATGAATTGAATGTAAAATACAGCAACTCCCTTGGTTTCTATCGAAAATATAACTCTCATGTGTGGCAACAGTTTTCACTTCCATCCCCGTATACAAAACATATTACGCCAATAATTGTATACGCATAAACATGTTGTTTGGTAATTCCTATTACAAACTTCTAGAGTTCGGTGACGAGTCTGGGTAGATTAACTTTTAATTAGCAAGCCATGTTCGGAAACGTATCGTTCCTTGTTACAAATAAAACAAAACACATTCAAGTGGTAGACAACAAAAGTTAACAAGAGGCGGATGCTTACGTCATTGTACGATAATTAACATATTTACGTGCAATCGAGTATACCAGAACATACTTCCAAGATTTATTACTTATTTATTCCCCGTATGCATAACTTCCAAGATCACCACATCGAGGAGCTCCTTTAAAAATAAAATCCACAGCTTTAAGGCTTGTCGATATTGATTTGAGGGAGAAAGAAACTGAAAGGAATTCGACCATGACCGTTTAAAGGAACTTAATGTTAACCATGGAAAATCCAAATATGCAATGACCAAACGAGGATTCGGAACGGCGTTTCCGAATGCAAGGCATGACCGTTACGCTCACACATCAGGCTCGGTATCTCATGTAGCAGATCACTGGCTAGCTGACACTGTAAAACTCGTCACAAGTAACACTCTTTATTTTACAGATTTTTTTTAGTCGTAATTAAGGATTGCAATCCCGCAGTGTTTTCAATCCCGCGGGATCCGCGCGGGATTTTCGCCAATCCCGCGGGATCCCGCGGGATTGGTACAGTTTTTTAACGCATATATTTAAAACATAGTTACTTAAAACGTTAATAAATTAAATATTAATTAAATAAATTTTAATGTTAAATGATAAAAATTAACAGTTAACAAGATTTTGATTGACAAAATGACATTAAAACTTTTTAGCGTGTCTTAAGTGTGTTTCGAGGTCTTACATTTTTGTTTTTTAATCTAAACCAATTTTTAAATAAATAATAAAAATGGAAAATATTGAGTCTTAGGTCATATTATATTCCTTAAAATACGTACATCACGTAAGTTTAAAAATATGGTTTGCTTAACAGAGTTTTTTTTTTTAATTCTAAATAAACGTTCCATAACACCGAGAATAGCATTCCATTTCACAAAGTGAATATACTCTGTAAAGTGTAGACTTGGCTCAGAACAAGATCTCATAACTTTTTGTCACTGCACAAGCACGAGACTTAGCCTTTATTTGCGTGATTCATTACTCTCTTCTGATTCCTTGATTGATATTACAGTTGATTCAATGTTATTAAAACAAACTATTCACCAACACGTAAACTGTCAAGTATTTCAGATTTACTTATGTGGCGTAACGACGTTTTTAGAGTGGAAATTATTATTTTTTTTAGTAAGAAAGGAGACTTTCTCGGCCAATGATTGCAGTGAAGTCCTCATAGGTTGTATCTCCGGATTTGATTGCAAACACACGAAATTACACACCTGAGGAAGACAGCGGAGGCAGCCGTCGAAGTACGGTGTTCCTAAAACACAATTCGTCTATACACCAGTGAAAATTTCAATATAACTTTTTTTTACCTTTTGTTGAAATAATAACAAGGAGAAGAGGGATTAATCGATAGCCTGAGCGGCACATGTAAGCAGGTGGCTTTCGTCAAAGAAACGCATTGAGGCAGCGGCCTAAACAACAATAAGTCAAAGGATAAACAATTTCCTTTTGATAGCTGTTAAATAAAATTACGGTAACATTAGTTTCATATCAACGAATAATCAAATTTTCAGCCGCAAATTAGGAAATTGTCACAATTACTTTATCTGCAAATACAGAAAATGGGAATAATCAAACCGTGAATAAAAAGCTGTAACCGTGTAGTTCAGATAACGTGTGCGACACTTAAAAAATAATTATATAGTTAGAAAATCGTACTAAATACGCACCATAACTCAAATTACAGAAATGTGTACTCGAAACAAAAGTAAGTTTTGATGAATACGTAAAAGTGTATTTATTTACTTACGAATGACGAAGGTTGACAAAAACAACCACTTGTTCACATGAGTCAAATGCCAACTGGAAGGGTACAGGCAAACAGTGCAAAATTTCCGACAGAGACCGAGTGGGGCAGCGAGTCACGCTGATTGACAGGCGTTTCCGCCGGATTTTGCGGATTGCGGATCCGCTTAATTTTGTGCGGGATCCGCCAGACTGTCTAATGGTGCGGGATCCCGCTTTGCTGGATTGCAATCCCTAGTCGTAATGTACCTCGGAATGGGTAAGTTTCCGGCCAACGGTAACTGATCAAAATTATGTACTCAGTCCGTGTACAAACCCTAGGATTTAGAAAAAGGTATTTCCTTTTACCCTGTGCAACAACAGTGGCGATACTGATTACCAAGAGAGGCAATGGTAAATATTCGAGTGCAAGATTTTTCAGTAGTTTTGCGCAAATTGCTTTCTCCAGAGTAAATTACCAATTTGTTAGAAAACGGATCCCAATACTTTATATTTTGTATATTTTCTTTGGAAAAATAATACTTCTCTCTCTTCCGACGTTTCCACCGTAGTATCCGCTCTTCTTCAGGGGCTTCTGACTTTTTTTTACTTATGGCTTTACGCTTCGTTGACGTCGAGGTTATTAGAGGCGAGGAAAGATAGACGGGTAAGGAACGGAAAGGAATTCGGCCATGGCCTTTTGAAGGAAGCATCACAGCATTCGCCTGGAGTGATTTGGGGAAACCATGGAAAACCGAAATATTGATGCTCGGACGGGGATTCGAACCTGCGTCCTCCCGAATACGAGGTCAGAACGTTAACCGTTCACCCACCACGCTCGGTTAGATGTCTTCTGAGTCTTGCGGAGACCATATCAAAACGTGGGAAAAAACGGAGAGCCACAATGTAAATATCGCGAAGTATTTGGCAACAAATGTAAACATTCTTTGACCGACCGAAAATGATAGAATGTACAGTATAACACCTGTAAAAATGATCCCTCCTTATAAAAACAGGTTGATTCCATCTCCATTTCTTGAAAAGCCATAGCTCTTTGTTGTGTTTATACGGAAATGTCTCTTCTGGCATAAAAATATTTTACAATTCTCTGTCGATACGATTGTACGCTCGTCTTCTGAGAACATATGGGAAAAAGAGAGTGATTACTGGGGAAACGGGGACATGGATGGTGCAAGCCGCAGAGGTAGCATACCAAACCGGTTGGCCAAGGTGCAGGTCAAATTTCTGTCTGGCACGTTACCTCCTTTCCATTCACAAATAAGTGATTACCTGGCTGCTAGTTTAAAACGATTGAAGACAATAACCGTACATGGTGTGAAATTGCAGTTGACCCCTCGAGCGTAAAATTGTTTGATGAGTGTGTCAAGTGATAAACTTTCTCTTGAATGGAGAAGATTGCCAAGAACGAGTCGTAAGCTGCAGCAGCATATAACTAGATGCTAAACGCGTAGAGGAAAACAGCGACTGTGTATTATAACTGAACACTTGAATATCCTGTCATTGTATCTAATCGCTACATAATCGTTTGCCTGAATTTTTATGGGAATGAAAATATCTGGAAATTGATTATTCCGGAAGATTAATGGACAAGCTATGTTTAGCAAAACAGTTCATAATTTCCCTGATTCCAAATAAATACCGTGGTTATTATTATAAGAGATAAGGTCGTTTCCACTGTGACCTTAGCAAACAAATAGACAGTCAAGTTGTAAGGTATAAACAAGACATACATGAAATTGGATTGAAATCTGAGAACATTAATTTCAGAGTTAACCATTTAGCAATTATTTCGGCAATGATAGACACTCGAAAAGATCAGAGCAATGTTCTTAAAGAGACTGTCGACAAAGTAGGACTAGTATTATATTTCTTTAATTTAACTGAATTGCGATGGAGTGTATGCTCCGGTGGAAATTTCCTGAAAGACGCATTTTCCCTTTTCTTCTTAATTTTTATCTTAAATTCTTTGAGTATAATTTTTCAAAGACACTATTTTTACCCTTTAAGAATTTTAATTTTATGTTCTGTCAATGTGTTTGAAAAACTTCCTTCGGCAATTTATTCCAAACTATGACGTATCGATGAAAAGAAAATTTTCTCCAATCTCTAATGCCTGAAATGCAGTGTCAACTTGTGATAATGGTAAATTGTACTCTTCCATACACTACTCTTGAATCTTCTACCAACACCCTTCCAATCCTCATCAAGCTGATCAGGAAAAAAGATTTATTAGAAGGGAAAAATGAAAATAAATACTTAGAAATATCCGCATTTGTAGTTCTGGGGCTACATTTAAATTGCATTTTCAGCGTTGATTGGATATAATCATCTAATGTTACTTTAGATTGTGTAAATGAGCTCAATATATTTCAACTCTACAATGAACAGCTGTTAATATCAATGAGGAAATTATGGAAAAAATTGAAAGTATGAATCTATAGATGTGTTATTTGAGAAGAGCGACATTGGAGCATAGAACCTCGGTTTTTTTAAGAAGTTAGTGGAGTTCTGTGCAGCTTCAATGTAAAACAGTGTGTAAAAAACAAGATGTTGAATGTCGCGATAAGGTGAATTTTTTTACATAATTACAATTACATGTGTTTAAGATTAGAACATTATAACCCCTACAAATTTAGTATAAATAACATTCAAACAAACCCTTCTGTATAAAATTTATTAACTGGAAAAGCAGAATAGCACTAGCAAAAAGAGCCTTCATAAAAAAGAGAAACCTTTTAGTTTCAAATATTGATCTAGGAATTAGAAAGAACTTCTTAAAACTCTATGTGTGGAGCACAGCACTTTACGGTAGCGAAACATGGACTTTAGGAATACCGGAAAGAAAGAAACTTGAAGCATTTGAAATGTGGTGCTACAGAAGAATGCTGAAAATTAGGTGGACAGACAAAGTAAGAAATGAACAAGTTTTAGAAATGATGGGTGAGAAAAGAAGTCTATGGAAGAAGCTTACAGGAAGAAGAGACAGGCTGGTAGGTCATATTTTGAGACATGCTGGATTGGTTAATTTGTTGGTGGAGGGAACAGTTGAAGGTAAGAACTGCAGAGGTAGACAGAGATTAGAATATATGAAGCAGATAATTGAGGACGTGGATTGTAAGGGGTATGTAGAAATGAAGAGGTTAGCACAGGATAGGAAGGGATGGAGGATTGCATCAAACCAGTCTAAAGACGGACGACAGCAAAAAAAAAAAAAAAAAACTGGAAACATATTACAAAAACACTGTACGACACCTCGACGAGAGAAGAGGTGAGGGGCATTCAAAAAAAATTTCCAACAACAATTGCATTGGCGTTTTTTCTTAAATAATAAATTTATCAAGCAACTGCAGAAGAAATGACCTGTCATAATTATGTATCAAAAGAACAAATTAATACGTCACTTTAAAACAGTTAAGTCTGAATACATTGCAATGCATTTGGTGTAGCTTCGTGAAGTACAGAAATGAAGCACGGTTGCTGGATGGTTGAGTCTTAAATCCGACGTCCAGTCATATGCAAAGATTCGTTTAATATTTCACAATATTTATGTTTCATTCTGCAGTAACCCTGACGTGAGGAAATTTGAATGCCAAGAATACGAAACTATGTAATGTATGCTTAACTGATCATTGTATCGATCTTCATGCACTGACGACGAAAGCGCTTCAGAGCGCAATGAACGTAGCAGAATTCTGCTCCAAAACAATGTGAAGAAGATTATTATGGGTTCATTATAATCATTTATGTACAGGCTAGGTTTAAACCAATGGCCTATTTTAGGTATGGTCATGGGTTTAGAATAGTTCCCAGTTTATAAGCAGTTTCGGGTAGATAAATGACTGCTTTGTCCAGCGTCTTAGCTTTTACGGTCAAAGGCCCTGATAGCATGAATTTAATCTGATTCTTGAGTTTGATGATTTTAGGGCCTCCTGTTCTGGTAGCTCAGTGCCTAAGGCGCTTGCTTTCGAAACGTTCGCTGTTCCTGCCCCCGGCACGAATCCCGGCAGGCGCAGGAATTTTGAGAGTTGTGTTTATTCATATGAGCTATGCCAGGACGTTCCGTGGTTCGGATTCCACGTTAAACTGTAGGAAAGGAACTGGCCGTCCTACCTCTGACACAATTTAGGCCCGTTTACACGCACGGTTTTTCCGACGGTTTTGGAGCGTACGCTCCAGGCGCGCGCATCAATCCTTTACGTGTAAATGCTCGGTGGTCAGAGAGGCCTGGCGCGCGCTCCGAATGCGCACATCTGGCGCGCAGGTCTAACAAGGTCTAGCGTTTACACGTGCATTGTCAGTCTGCAGTCTTGATGCGTCAGTACAAGTTCGTTGTTAGTTCGAATTTCTGGCTGACTTTATTTAACTGTACCCTGCTTTAACAGATAAAAATCTAAATCTTGAAAAAGTGGTCAAGAGATAATTTGGAAGGATTTATAGAACTTTATAAGAATTTTCTATGTTTGTGGAAGGTTAAATCAAATGACTACAAAAATAAAAATTTAAAACATCGTAAATATGATTAGTTAGTAGAATTCAGCAGGGTAAATGTATGTGAAAGTGAAAACAAAGATTTCGTCACTGAAAGGATTCAAGAAAATCGGCGGCAATTCGAAAAGAACTGAGAAAAATATATGCAAGCAATTTCAAATCTTGGCGGGATATCCCAGTTTCCAAAAAAACGAAGAGTAGGAGGCAAATATTACTCTGCAGTTATGCTTTTCCTCATAACTGTGTCTTATTTTGATATTTGTGGTGATACTAACTTCACCTTTTTAGGTAAAGGTGTCAGGTATTGGAATAAGCTACAAAGGGAAATGATGAACAATTTACCGAAAACGTTGAAAGAATTTAAAGTTAAAATTTGTAGAGGGCAAATGTAGGTGAGTGCAGGAAAGGGGGAAGATGGGTGTGTAGGGAAATTGCCACAGGAGCGTGCGCTGCATTGCAATTTAATTAAATATTATTATTAAAATGTAGTTATATATGGAATTGTCATTTCGTAAACAATTTTTAAATCATCTGGGTCATTTATTTTCCCGTTGCTCTCACTAAAGAGATATGTGTCCATATAGATCTCTAGTTTCGTGCCATCTTTCCGCCCATATACACTTTGTTTATTTAATTCTTTCTGTACAAAAAAAAAAAAAAAAATAAAAAAAATAAAAAAAAAAAAATATATATATATAAATATATATATATAGAGCAGTTTATATTGCTCAGTTTATGTCATTTCTTTTGGAGGATATTTTAAATACACTTATAAACACAAGCACAATTAACAAAAACAACAACGACCTGAAAACCGAATGTTGCAAACTGGACCGTCTACAAAACTTTCCAACCCGGCGGAAAGTCCACGCGCCACGGGATAACGGTCATTTTTGGCGCGTACGCTCCAACCCGCAGTCCTGGCGCGCGCGACTGGAGTGTTGACCATTTTTCGTCGCACGCTCCAGGAGCGACGGTCCAACCTCACGCTCCGGCGCGGCAGTCCGGAGTGCCGTTCCAGACCGACAGTTTGGCGCGTACGTGTAAACGGGCCTAATGGCTTACTATGCCTCCTTCTGGACGATCCAACCAACCTTCGGGTTGTGGACTAAGTTAAGTTTAACATCGACTTAAACCAAAAATGCTTTGCAAAAGATTTTAGGAACAAACAATCAGTTTATAGGGTCAGTAGTCATGAACGTATGACTTTATCTGTCTGAAATACCTCCTTGACTTGTAATTAACCGTAAGGGTTCATTCTACAATATTTTTTTAAGAATTTTTATTGGGTTAGAAGTATTAGAGAAGGAGAGAGACCTCCTGACCTACTAAGAGAAGGTACAAGAGACCATGACTGGATAAAGATGGAGCCATAGTCCTGCAGCCATGCTTCGCACTTATTGACCCAAGCAAACACTGTCGACTCTACCAGTTGTTGAATGGGGCACGCCTGACCACCGCTATTAAAAGACGCATAGCCAGCCAGGTGTTCATGTGGAGTAGTCGTGTACTAGAAATGGTTCTGCTTTTGGCCTTCGAAATGCCGCCACGGCTATGGGTGAACTCCGCTATAAGAATACTACTTCTCCCGAGTGCGTTTCTTTTGTTACCTACGAACTTTCTGTAATAGTTTGACAATTATTTTAATGAATATTATTTTTAGATTCGTCTATTAACAACAAATTTAAAATCAAGACTGTTTCAATCAAAGGATGATGAAGCCGATCACAATTCATGTCCTGTCGGCGAAAAGGTAAGTAAGGACGTTCTAACCTAAGGGAATGTTATTAGCACGTAAGGGAATTGTGCAAATTTGTTTTGTTCTACTTCTTTCTTGCGTTTTCTGTATATGAGACAGTTTTTTCTCCCTGTTCTAAGCATTTTATGTTTCTGCTGAGAACCTTCAGCTCCAAAACTTCTTCTGTGACTCTTAGTTTTCAGTATCTTCTTTTTTTTACCCCAAACGTCTATTTAGCAGTTTTACTATTCAGTAAATCCCATTTTTCTGCAGTTAAATTTCTTTCATACTTATTTCTCAGAGCCACATTCTTTTTGTTTGTTCTTTCTGTGTTATTTTCTCACTGTCTTGTATTTCAATTTCCTCTTCACTGTTATCAGATTACATTATCTCACGCGTGTGCTTTGTACTACAGACTTGGGTATCTGAAACTGTTTAACGATGACATAATCTATATCAGTGTTTCTCAACCTGTGGTCCGCGGACCATTAGTAGTCCTCTAACATGATCAGGTGAACCGCAGGCAGATTATTATTAATTTAGATGCCGTAGTAGTACCGAATAGGAGTATAGGCAGTATAAAGTTTAAGCCCGAATTTTTAAAAGCTACGAATATTTCAATGACTAGACAAAAATCTGGCATTTCCAGGATGATTACAGGACAGCATTCCTTCTATAACAGTATATTCATTTCCAGTTGGCATAGAAGAGATGTGCATTAAATAAACGACCATTTTCTCGGAGGCATGTAGTAGGTGTGAGGAACCGTGGTACGTGGTAGGGTTGGTAACAAGAATGGTGAAGTCTTTTGTTGTATTTTGTCCATGTGGACCGGTGATACAGTGAAGCATCTAGTCTATAATAACATCATTATTCATTTAGTTACTAACTAAATATAAAGAGCCTCGCCAGTAACTTTAACTTTTAATAGTTCACTTCCACTTTAATTACTGTGTTCCCGTTGGAATTAAAAAACATGCTTTTAGGTTTATTATATTGAAATATTATATACATAGATTAAAATCAGGCATTATTTTTGATGATTTTCTGGTCCTCGGGTTGAAGAAGGTTGTGAGACGCTGAACTGGATGATATTTTTCTGTATCCACTAGATGTTTCCATGTACAGATTCTTATTCTATGAATATTAAATAACGTGTTTGATTCAATTATTTTGTATTATCTTCTAAATTTTAACAGCTTACTTTACGGTTCATTCGTTTCTCTTTTGATTTTAAAGTACTGGATGATTACAGATTAGGGTTTGAATTGGACCGTTGGAAGTTTTGATTTGGTTATATGTTCGTTTGTTAATGGCGGTATCTTAACCTGGGTTCAAAGTAGTTTAATTCAATTCAATAATAACTGTACCACTGACATTTTGGAAATGAATGATGGCAAGAATTCAAATAATGAATCGTTAGGACATCCTTTTACAAAGTAACATATTTACGAGGAACTCAAAAGCAATAGCTTAATGGAAGATAAATAACAGCATCTATAAATGCTTTAACACAGGTACTTTCCACCATTTTGATCTAATGCGTCAGGATTATGACAGAATTGAGTCAGAGAGGCGTTACTGCAGATCATTCAAATTCCGCCACAGGAATGTATCCTTCCAGTATTAATGAGTTTACCGCAAATATTTGAACCAGTATGGATCTCTTCCCCGTTTCTAGTAAAAAAACAAATAAACAAATAAACCTTTTAAGTGCTAGTAATTCTCGCGCGTAAATGGTTTCGCAGTTGTGCATTAAACTAATTTTTTTGTAAAAGCTATAAAAAATCAAGTTACAAACAATTTTTTAATCTAGTTCGTTATTCGTCCTGTGAAATCGTTTTTCAAGTGTAACATATAACTCGACCGTAGAAAAAATTTCAGATAAAAAAAAAATATGAAAACGAAAGTATTTTCGTGGTATATCCATAATACGATTCACAAAATTCTGTACACAACGACACATACCGAAAAAGATAAATACTGAAGAATCAAATTTGATATAATTTCTCATTTAAATAGTTATTTTACAAAAATCATAAATACTAACATGATCGCAACAATTTTCCTGTAAACATTAGGATGCTATATAATGCCGTAAAAAAGGAAAGAATTTTAGAATCAGTAATTTTGGAAATATAGTGCTCAATTCAATTAGATTTTTATGTTTTTTTTTTTTTTTTTTTTTTTTTTTTTTTTTTTTTTTTTTTTTACCAAAACTGCAACAAACAGTGCAATAAATAAATCAAAATATTTTCACAGTCAATGGGGTTGCGAGCTTTCATCTGATACCCATGCAGATTACTTAAAATATTTCATTCAGAGATCCACTGAATCCCCTATAATTACATCCCCACAAATTTTCCAAATTTAACGTTACATTATTGATCGGGTTAGTAAGAACTAAAATACTCCAAAGATACAAATTTCGAAGTCGCAGTGTTCAGAGGTCATTAGGCTCATGACAAATGAGTGTGTTCCTAAGGCTCCTGTCTTCCATTCAAATGGTACGGAAACCTGGAATTAGAAAAGCTGATGACATTTACAACAATTTCTGAGCGGCAATCGTTTGTAATGTCGTTGGTTGGCGGAACGGCATTCTCTCGCTTTGTTCCCTTGAGGTCGGATCCCTGTTTTACGCCGGTGTGAAGTTCAGAGTTCATTCAAGCGGCCACAGGCACCATTCCTTATGAGAGGAGAGAAGCGAGCAAAGTTCATACTTGCCTTTATGGCCAGACACGACCAGTTTCCGCTTTCAGCTAATTATAAAGTTAAGGCTGATATTACTGCCACATTTCAGGTAGATTGATGTTACATACGGGCGGGAGACTCCATTCGGCATTTCTAAATTTCACGTCGACCGTCAGAAACCACCAGGAAACTAAGTCCTAGATCAATGTTTGAAACTAACAGGTTTCTCTTTTTCATGAAGGCTCTTTTAGCTATTCTGCTTTTAACATCATTCCTGCTTCGACCATCGGATGTAAGTTTGCTTCCCAAGTAACATAATTCACTTATTTCTCCTATTGCATGCGATCCTATTTTTATATTTAATCTCTCGTATTGGTATCATTTCTGCTACATTTCGTCACTTTTGTCTTGCTTTGATTTTTATTCAGTCCAAAATCTTCCTTCAGTATTTTCTTCATGTCGTTCTGTAACTTCTCAATGTCCTCAGCTTGTTCTGCTAACAAGACAATGTCATCAGCAAATCGAAGCATACTGATTTTTTCTCCCTGAGCACTTATGCCACATGAAAATTTTTCTTTGACTTCTCTTTATTGCTTCTTCTACATACAAGTTGAATTATTATGAGGATAGACTACAACGTTGTCTCACACCCTTTTTAATTGATGCATGTCTCTCATGGTTCTCTACTTATATTATAGCCACTTGATTCTTATATAGTTTATAAAGTATTCTTCTATCTCGATATTTTAGAAAAAAAGGCATAATCGAAAGAAAAAAAGTTACGAACAAATACATACAAATGAGAAGCAAAGCTTATTCAGAGACACAGAAAGAAAAAAAGAAAAAAAATAGATCCTGACAGTTAATCATGCAGCCACAACACAGACCAAATTAATCTCACAAATGTTGATAGACAATTACCTCCATTACCAGGACATGGTAAGGGACCGTGCACAAACTACGTGGCTCGGTCAGGGGGGGGGGGGGGGAAGGGGTTGGCTGGTAGGCTACGCTGGACTACATGGGGGGAGGGGGGTTCCGAGCCAGACTACGTAGCTTTCCTTTCTTAACATTTTTCACAATTAAAATGAGGAACAGAACTGACAACCGCATATGAATATTTATTTCCCTCAGTTAATTTTCTCCTTATGTAATTTACAATCTTCTGACAAGAGAAAACAGTACAAAATATCTTCTGGAATAAAAAGGGAAAAAAGCTACGTGTTACGGGGAGGGGGGGGGGAGGTAGAGGCAAAAGCCACATAGGGTTACGTGGGGGGGGGGGGAGGCGAGGCTTCACAAGACGACAAAATGGAGCTACGTGGTTTATGCACGCTCCCTAACTGTCCTGGAGGAAGTTTCTTCAGCATGGTAACTTTCTTGTGAAATTTAACTAGGCTGGCTTCAACCTTGTCTTTCCCATTTACAGATTTATATCTAAGCGTACGCGTTATTATTTTGTGTGGCTAATTGTGACGTGTAGATGTTGAGTGTAGCACGCTGTATACCTTGCTAAGAAATGAAAGAGAATGAAGGTAGAGCGTGAAATCCGGTGCCAGGCTATTTATGCCTACTCTTCCGAAAGATACCCAGGTGGCCACCGAGTTTAACGTCACCATCAACAGTGTAGTATGCCTCCACTCCATACGAAATGCGGAGAGTTTCGTATTTAGCACATGATTTTGGCACACCATTTCATTCCTCACCAGGACTTGGTCAGCTAAACCTGTGTCAGGCGCCATCATGGTGCAGCAGCGAACTGAGCAAGCTTGGCGTGGCACTAAAAAGGATAGAAGGAAACATGTGTACTGTGCTGGTACTATTTGCCCCTACGTTTCTGTGCGTTTTCTATTTTCAAATAAAACATTCGACTCTTTTGTTATATAAATATAAAAAAAATCTGCTCTTTTTTTTCTTATGACTTTACGCCTCATTGACGTCGAGATCATTAGAGACGGGGAAGGACAGGTTTGAAGGAACGGGAAGTAATTCAGTTAAGGCCTTTTAGATGGATCCATCCCGACATTTGGACTGCCGGACAGGGATTCAAACTCGCGTTCTCCTGAAGACGACGCGACAAACGTTACCGCTCACCCACCACGCTCGGTAGGAAAACTGTTCTTTGTTTCCATATCAGATATCGTATTATTACGCTTTGTGTCAGAGATCGCTTTTAATTGCGTTAAGTTGACTTTGTTAAATCTTTGATGCTTTAAGTATTATTTCAATTGCTCTGTATCAACTGTTTATTTTATTAAAAGTATCATTTGCGGTATTTTCAATATTTTTTTTAATTTACTATTTAAAAGTACATACCTGTGTCATCTCATAGAGCATCATAATTTTAATAGCGCCTAAAATAAGCGAAACATTCCTACAAAGAACTTCGAGAAACAACGTTATTTCGTGAAAAATCATAAATTATCCATATCTCCGCAATAAAGTTCTTCTATTATTCCAGCAGAGTAACTTTAGGGCATACAGAAACAGCCATGAATGGAGAGACTATCATTAAAGCTAAAAACGTAACAAGAAACAGTTAAGGACTATTAAGGCGTTTAATCTCTCGCTGAATACTTAACGGATTATGAAACGTTCTCTCTGTCTACGTAATTTCCATAATTGATTTAATTTGGGACGGAGCAGTTGTTAGCTACCGGAACAGAAGACAGCAGCCAATACAGCTGCTTAAAGGATGAGTTAGGGGAACATTAATGTTCCCTTCGAGCTAGAAACGTCAAAAGGAATCCGAGAGAGTTGCACGCTTGCCATTCCAGTGGACGAGCGTTTGATCTCCATTCCCGACAGTCAGATTTTGGTTTCTCGTGCTTTCCCGAAATAACTGCGAGTGAATGTTATGTCAAAATTTCTTTCCGTCCCTGCCCCCAGTGTTCTACAGGATCTGATAGCCACAACGTGGACAAGGCGTGAATCCCCAAGGCGGATGGGGGGGGGGGGAGTATGGAGGGAGGGGGGAGAGAAGAGGAAAGAGGGGGGGGGGACAATTGGTGACGTGCTGGCATATCAGGCCGCTGAAAGATGACACAAAAATTCCCCACAAACTCATCATCTGAGCATGCTGCGGCAATGTAGACGAATGCTTCTTTTGTCTCTAAATTCAATCAAGATTCGTGTAAAGGACAGATGAAGTACAAACGCTTCTCTTAATCACTTTAGCTGTAAATATTATTGCTTCACTGAAGCTCAAATATTCGACTACGTAATCCGCCTTATCATCGCATTTCTGTCCTCGAAACAGACCAAGAACGGTTAGTGTTTTGGCTTCGCATTCGAGAGGACGGCGCGGTTCGAATTCCCGTCCTAGCATCCAGATTTGGGTTTTCCTTAGTTTCCCCAGATCACTCCAGATGAGTGCCGGGATTCTTCCTTCAAAAGGCCATTGCTGAATTCCTTCCCGTTCAATGTCCCCAGTCCTTTGCCGCCTCTAATGATCTCGACGTTGACGAGGTGTAATATATCTAAACGGATCGTGTTTTGGCTATATTTAGCGGTCCAGAATAGTTCCAAGTTAGCACAGA
>CM061919.1:68047001-68096789 GCA_031002005.1 Vandiemenella viatica
CGGAGAATTCGAAAGTCACTGGTGACCATTTCGTACTGCCTGTTTAAGGTACGCGCACACTACAGCAGGCCGCATCGCATCGCATCGGGTCGCATCGCATTGAGCGAAAATGCTGCAACGCACATCTGGACGCAGCGAGTCGCATTTCTTTTATTGTCGCCGCCTCGGTTCTCGACGATTATTCAGCCGCTTCTGCACCGCAAATGGACACATCAGACAAAGGGCTCTTATTTTTATATATTCATTGAAGAAGAAGAAAATTAAGTAGAAAAGGCAATGGGTTTAATTTAAAAAGGAATTTTCGGCATTTCTTAGGCACATTACATGGCAAACATGTTATAAAAAGTTCTACCGAATTGCGGTTCTCCTTATTTTAATGCAGAAAAATGAATGTTTTTCATGTTTTTAATAGCCCCTTGCAGTTGCTGAATACCGTTTTGGTCGTCGGAGGATTGGGAAAAAAATTAAGATGGCAAAACATTTAGCCACAACAATTTAGGTGAGGCAGTGGCTGCAGGAAAACTGAATTTGCATGTTGACAACTGAGATAAAATGCAGTATGTAATAGCAGTGGATGAAGCTTTTCCCCTTTCGAGATGAGGCCTATTCCAGAATATCAGATAAAATGAAATGAAGAGAAAAAAATTTCAATTACAGGCTCAATAAACTATAGAGGGTGATCGATAACTGTTTTGGTGTTATAGGTTGAAGGTTTCAAATCTGTGAAGGAAGAATGTCGGTGTTACCTAATAAGATAAATAAAGTAATACTAGCCACGTGCTGCATTCATAACCTTTTGATTAACGATATTTGAATTGGGTTGCCGAAGGTAAGAGCGAAAATGACAACAAAGAAATTTCAATACTTGACTTACACAGGTTTCTAGGTTACATCAGAAATCATTAAGATTTGGAATAATTTCACAAAATGTTTTTAAACAATTAGGGTAATTGGTAACACGAAGCTTTACAAGTAGGATTCAAAGAAAGTGATAGAAAATTATAATACACACGGTAAATAAACAAAAAATAAAATACGAAACATGTTGTTTTAACTAGTTTCCTATTTCCTCTTTAAGTTAAAACATACAAGCAAAGAACAAGTGAGCATGAGCTAGAAATTTTATAATTTTTCATCTTTATTAAAGTTCATAAAGTAATTAAATTTTTCAGATTGTAATTACTTATATTTTTTTTCAAAAATCATCCACCATCCTGCGTGCAAATTTGCAGCCAATTTTGTTGAAGTAATGCAGTTAATTCACAGAAATAGGAACATACAAGTTACAAAAGTCAGTTAGTACTGTTGGAGCTCCTATTGCAAACCTGGTCGGGACTGAGCGCATCGAGGCGCACAGGCGCAAAAATACGCCTGGCCAAGCGATCCGGCAGTGCGACGCGACGCGACGCGGCCCGCCCCGCCCCGACTCGACCCGCCTGTGGTGTGCGTTACCCCATTAGAATCAGTGTAAGCGATTGCAGACGCATTTCTGCAATGCGATGCGACGCGATGCGGCCCGCCGTAGTGTGCGCGTACCTTTTACACTGCTTTGATGCACCTCCGAATGCTAAAAATTGCTTTGGAGCTTCGTCGCTCGTCGATCACAAGGTGGTTAACGGATTTTGGAGAAGGAGCGGAGAATAAATCGAACATAGCCGATTAAGGGAACCATGCATTCGCCTAGAATAAGGCATTGGAATTAGGGCTGTAACGGAAATCATCTTTGCGGATGCGGATGCTGACGGGGATGTTCAATGCTTGACATCCTATAATACTGCCACATTGATTTACTTTTTGCCTCATCTATCAACAACAAAAAACATGGGATGGTTTCACAAGTAAATTAAATTAACGCACGCGTCTAAAAAAAAAAAAAAAAACAATCTTTGTCATATGAACTTTGTGGAATTCGCGGCTCGTCTAAGTCAAGCGTCAAGCACATGGCCACATCTCCGTGCCCGCCACCGGCCTTTCCATCGCTCTAGTGGCACATTCAGAGTCCAACTTGTAGTACCCACGTTGATCCGATTTTTTATAAAGAACTCTTGATGGGCCGTGAAAGGGGTTAGAAGACAACATGCAGGTCGTGTTGGATGTTGTTTGAGTCCCAAACAACCAACGTGGGTCCTTCAGGTCTAACAAGCTATAGCGTTTGGTGATGGTTGGAGGAAACATCCTGCTAGTTTGCTATAAGGACACATGGTGTGCCGCGAGAAAGTACGAATGGAAAGGTTTGTTGAATCATTTTGTTGAACCCCTTCTATAAGTGTGCGTGGATGAGAGCATACTATGGTAGTTCTTCACGGATGTCCGCTTTACTTTACATGCAGGTTCAAACTTGTAAATTCGTCTCTTAGGTAATGACACCGTTCAGATCATTGTTATTTTTATTGAATGATCGTCAGAAAAAAATCACTTTGTTGTTAGCTAAGCTACGGTGGGCAGAATCTGGCATAAACGGAAAAGAATAATGTATATTGCAATTAAAACAAAACATCCGCTATATTCGAGCCCGAATAATACCACTGACCCACCAGGTTCGGTATTCAAAAGGCAAAACTTTTAGTTTCTAACATTGATCCAAGACTCGGAATTTTCTAAATCTGTATCCATGGAGAGCGGCAGTTCTACGGCAGTGAAACTTTGGGTTCGGTAATACAGATCCTTGCAACCATCATCGTGAAATCACAGTAGCTGTGGCATAGGATGCAAATACAGTATAACTAGTTCGAGCGCCGATATTGGCAGAATTTTTCACCATCTGTTCAGATACAAGGAACTAATTTCAAATCTTGCACCTTACGTATTGTCCGTTCTGATTAGAGATTTTAGGTGGATTTTGAAAATCATCTATGCAAATACTAAGAAATTCCACAAGCTGTGACAAAAAAGAATACACAAGATGCAAGCAAAAGAACTCTTAACATACATGGTAATATAATGGATCAGTGGTTACGGCGTCTAACTGGAGATTGAATGGCTGCTTGTTCGAATTCTGATCTACGCTGGGATTTTCAAAATGCTCTTAACCCGATTTTCACCTCTGGCAAAGTTTGCTGTTTAATGTGAAGTACGCCAGAACGCTTCAGTGGCTTGGATTCCACGTTAAACTGTAGGTCCCTTATACCCGATCGGATTACCGGGATAGATTGCGTAGCCAATAAAAATCTCTGACAGCATGTCGTTACCACACGAACCTTTACTTATAAAGAACATAGCATTAACTGTTTTCAGACTAATAGTATCCGCGACGTAGATATGTTTATTTATTCTGAAACCTTCTATCCCTTTAGCTGCTTTTCCTATTATTTCGAGTGATCAATGTTCAAATTCCGATTTCGTAAGTCAGGTTAGGTAGCATTTTAAGACTGTAGTTTAAGGTTTTGGAAAAATTTTATGTCCGCAAGTTGTTGTCTGGTTTTAATATAATAATATAAAGACTTTTAACTGTCTGGGCTAGATTGTTACAAGTAATCTCTCTACCCAAGAATCTAAACTCTCAACCGAATCTATTTTGGTTGCTGGTACCTTTTTCGTGTTTAATTTTTTGTTTTAACTGTTTAAAATTCGAAATCATTTACCAACAAGTATTTTGTAATAATTGTTTTATTTCCATATTTGTTTCACCCTTGTCAACTACAGGTAATATCGGCGGAATCTTAATAGCAGCGGATACATTTTAATTGTTAAAACGTTTAACACCCCGGCAAGGAAGAAACAAAAATCATTTTGTGTAGCTGTGAAAAACAACTGCTATACTTTTAGTCATAGCAATATGTGTAAGCGCACTAGACAGTACAATTTTGACGAAATACAGAATAAAATAGTACTCTTCCTGCTGCTCGTAAGATTCTACTAATAATCCCCCAGAATATTACTAAAAAACAGAAGATTATCAATTTCAAGAATTGGTTTTTTGTTTTGCTTAACAGTAGTTTTTAGTGGAAATAGTTTTGTGGAAAAAGCATTAACTGTGAGGTATCAGTGCTACATTATTTTCACATTACTTTAACATCACTAAACACGGTTTCCTGAAATTACAAGCTACGAAAATACACGAGCATTGCAAAGAGTATAATATTTAGTGAACTCTTTGGCCTCATTAACTGGTTTCTGAACTTAATTAGCTGTCAAACATTGGAGACAGACAGTATTTTTCGCTTTATGCCTCAATCGTTTTCCTTGTGTATTTAAAAAGCGGCCTTGCGTGCAGCTATAATAAGGATTTGCAACCCTAAGTCATTTGCCCTACCAGTCAAACAGCATGAGGCAATTAGGTTTTTGTAAACACTGTCAGTGTTACAGACGTAAAGTATAATCACAGACTCCAGACAGCGAGAACAAAAAATTCCAAATTAGACCGGGCACGATAGCAATATCTTAGTAGAGTTAAACGGACAGCTGCCTGGCGAGAGGATATAGCTTGTGAAACGCAGCTGTTGCTAGCTGGAGCCGAGCCTATAAATCAAGCGGTGTTTATACTTAGGCCGTAACGGGACGAAATTACTTGCCGAGCTCACAGGACGGTGGGAGATCGTAAGACTAAGGCAAAATTAATGCCCACTAGTGTACCAGGTCAACGCCCCATTAAACAGAACGATTTAGCTAACCAGGTCCAATTTTCCACGGCTTGCCAAATCACTTCAGGTGAACATATGATTTGTTGATATAAAAAGTCATATTCAACTTCTTCCTTTTCTTTCGTCCTTATTCTCTTCCAGCTCTAATGGTCATGACGTCGATGAACTGTAAAGCCTTAAGCAGTAAAAAAGATCGAATTCGCGTCAAAGTGATCAGCGTTGAAATACGCACGTGTGCAGCACTGTACTGTGACGACGGCTCACACAACTAGTCACAAAGCAAGGGACACATACACTGAAGAAACTGGTACAACTGTGTAATATCGTATAGGGCCCCCGCGAGCTCGCAGAAGTGCCGCAAGACGACGTGGCTTGGACTCGAGTAATGTCTGAAGTAGTGCTGGTGGGAATTGACACCAAGCATCCTGCAGGGCTGTCCATAAATCCGTAAGAGTACGAGGGGTGGAGGTCTCTTCTGAACGGCACGTTGCAAAGCATCCCAGATATGCTCAATAATGTTAATGTCTGGGGAGTTTGGTGGCCAGCGGAGGTGTTTAAACTTATAAGTGTGTTCCTGGAGCCACTATGTAGCAATTCTGGACATGTGGGGTGTCGCATTGTCACGCTACGTACGTTTCACCTGTCAGAGTCGTATCTAGATGTATCAGGGGACCCATGTCACTCTAACTGCACACGCCCCACGCCATTATAGAGCCTCCAGCAGCTGGAATAGTCCCCTGCTGACATGCAGGGTCCATGGAATCATGAGGTTGTCTCCATACCCGTACAGATCCATCCGCTCGATACAATTGGAAACGAGACTCGTCAAACCAGGCAACATGTTTCCAATCATCAACAGTCCAATGTCGGTGTTGACGGGCCCAGGCGAGGCGTAAAGCTTTGCGTCGTGCACTCAGTAAGGGTACACGAGTGGGCCTTCGGCTTCTAAAGCCCATATCGATGATGTTTCGTCGAACGGTTCACACGCTGACACTTGTTGATGACCCAGCATTGAAATTTGCAGCAATTTCAGGAAGGGCTGCACTTCTGTCACGTTTAACGATTCTCTTCAGTCGTCGTTGGTCCCGTTCTTGCAGGATCTTTTTCCGGCCGCAGCGATGTCGGAGGTTTGATGTTTTACCGGATTCCCGATATTCACGGTGCACTCCTGAAATGGCCGTACTGGAAAATCCCCACCTTATAGCTACTTCGGAGAAACTGTGTCAGATCTCTTGTGCGCCGACACCAGGTTCAAACTCACTTAAATCGTGATAACCTGCCACTGTAGCAGCAGTAACCGATCTAACGCCGGCGCCAGACACCTGTTGTCTTATATAGGCGTTGCCGACCGCAGCGCCGTACATTGAGTGTTTACATATCTATCTGTTTGCATACGCATGACTATACCAGTTTCTTTTGCTCTTCAGTGTAGAAACGAGAGGGAATTTGGCCATGGCTTTTCGAAGGAGCCACGCAGGCATTTCCGGAAACCATGCATACGGAAATCTGTTTCTCCGGACTGGGTTTTGAGTCACGTCCTCGAGAATACCAGACCCATTATATATCTGTCAGCTTGGTATTGTGAATACGAGGGCTACTTATATATAGGCCTACACGACGAAGGCGAGTGATATCTTAGTGCTCATTACAGTATCCTCGTAGCAGCCGACCGGGAAGGTTGTGCATCCGGCTCTCTCATCGTGTGCGCGATCAGCTCGTTCGGAAGTTTTCGAGTTCGCGAGTGTGTTTATAATATTTTATAATACATTCAGTCTGAGTCTTCCGAGTGATATAATTAGTATACTACTAAAATATTTCTTGGGACAGCTAAATGATGGCTGACCCGCCTGATACGGGACAGACTATAAAGACGGCATTAGAAACGTGCTACACAAACATCCCAATTCCAGTCTCACAATCAGTGATCTATACCACGAGTGATATGCTACATACTCAAACAGCAAAATCAGCAAACGAGCAGCTATTTACCTCTCACACCTCAGAAGAAGAGCAGCAATGCTATCAACAACTCCAACATCTACAGCAACAACATCAGCAGCGCCAGCAGCAGCAACTACAACAACAGCAGCAGCAGCATCAACAGCAGCAGTTACAGCAGCAGCAGCAGCAACAACAACATCAGCAGCAGCAGCAACAGCAGCAGTTACAGCAGCAGCATCAACAGCAGCAGTTACAGCAGCAAGAGCATCAGCAGCGTCAACAGCAGCAACAACAGCAGCAGCAGCAGCAGCAGCAGCGGCAGTTACAGCAGCAGCAGCAACAACATCAGCAGCAGCATCAGCAGCAGCAACAGCAGCAGCATCAACAGCAGCAGTTACAGCAGCAGCATCAACAGCAGCAGTTACAGCAGCAAGAGCATCAGCAGCGTCAACAACATCATCAACAGCAGCATCAACAACAGAGGCAGTATCTGGAGATGGAAACTGGGCCGGGAGGCGTCCCACAACAGGACCCGCACTTACCTCTAGGCGCAGCCATTCATCACATGGCTCGGAGAGGCGACAATCCTACAATTACGGGTGAGTCAAACCAACCAGTGAAACGTAGATGTGTGCAGAGATCAGAAATGGGGCAGACAAAGGTAGTCCCACAACTAACAGAACAGACGGAAGAAGCAGATATGCTCGATACAACAAGGTCCATCGAGGTTAATCTATCCCTAGCTACGGCACTAGACCAATCTAGTCCTAACCACACGCAGTCTGATTCGATAGCTCCAACTTATAGAAGCAAAGACAATAGATACAACCCTACAGACAGTGGTCCGTACTATATTTTCGTAGAGAGCCTGGATAGGAATGTCGGAAACTTGCATCCAATGGCTATAGGTAAATTAATATTCCAGCATAATAACACTATAAAAGGGGACATTATCAACATCACCTCCATGGGGAAAAACCGTCTTAGAATTGAAGCTAGCACTGCAGGTGTCGCCAATTCAATAGTACAACTAGAAATCTTCAAAACAAAAAACTTAGAAGTATACATTCCTAACTTCTTGATCCACAAACAGGGAATTATAAGGAATGTGGACACCTCCCTGAGTGAGGAAGAACTTGTACAAGAAATAGTCTCCCCTGTCCCAGTAGTGCGTATTAAACGCTTCACCAAAAGGAGTCAGTCGAACCAAGATCTTGTAGTAGCCATACCAGTTTGTTTGGTATCCTTTCGATCTCAGAGCCTACCGACCCATGTAACGATACTCGGAACCCGATGTGCTGTGGAACCATACGTTTCCCCCGTTATCCAGTGTGCTGTTTGTTTACGGCTGGGCCACCGTCAAGGGCATCGTGAGCCACGATGCAGTAGATGTGCTGGCCCCCACTTGGCGGTCAACTGTAATAATCTCTCAACTATATGCTGCGCCCTCTGTCGTGGCCAACATCATGCTACAGACAGGAATTGCCCAGTATATCTCAAACACCGGGAAGTAAAACAAGCCATCGCGTTCAGAACAAACGCTACTTTTCCTGGCAGAGAACAACAATTTCGTGGCTACGCTCAGGTGGCCTCTTCTACACCACAATTAAGTAGTCACACGGAATTTCCGCCTCTACCAGCACGACTACAGCACTGTCTGCCTACTCTATACTCAACACAACAGTCAATGTCACCTCTACTACAGGCACAACCACAACAGCCAGTACTACAGACGCAGCATCTGACCATAACACCACAACAACTACCGACCGCAGACGCGGCACGCCAAGTCACACAGGCACCATCAGCTCCCAGTGGGGGACCCATGCAAACAGTCGTAAATACACCCAGTGTACTTGAGCTCCCGTTGCTACACAGTTATGAAAATACCGCTGCAGATCCTCCTCGATCTTTACATCCACGAACAGAAAGTTTGCTCTCTATACAGCCAGAATCTTCAAGCTCTGCTCAGCAAAACATTGAACAAAACCTCATCAATAGATATGTCTGGTCAAAAGGACCAAAGTCCTATAAAAAACTCTCGGTTTACTAAAGAAAACTCATCTACAAATCTAAGACAACATTTGTTTACATACAATGGTCCCATGTCTCCAATTATCACGAGTAACCAGCATCTCGCCACCCCAGTCAGTCTGATCGAAAACCCTCAAACCGGCACCCTGCCCTGGGAGGGCGCTCAAATCACCCGCAATATACAGCCTGATGCAGTGCAACAACCAAATGCCTTCAACCAACCTGCCGAGATACATTATACCAAAAACAGAACCTTGTTAGAAAAAATATTTAATCTAATTATGCTTCTGATCCAAGAAGCCAAAACTCCAACAGCGGGTACATTTAATCCAACAATAATTTTAGAAACTCTGTCAAATATTCTACAACAAGATGGGAGAAATTAAGCTATACAATGGAACGCTCGTTCAATCAGAGAAAATAGGGAACAATTTCAACTAGAACTATGTGTTAATATCTCTTTATAAAGAAAGCACTTACAATAATAATAAAAAAGGCCTCCATAAATCATGTAATTTACTATAAGTTATACTAAATGTAACGATCCTTGTTGTACATTGACTGTTAGGAGATTAACATAAAACGTCGAGTGTTATTGTATTGAATGTTATTGTCCATACGAAGATTATACCAACATTGTTTACTGATTTATTTTATGACCCATTGTGAAATATGACTTTATTATTTTACTTGTTTAAACTAATGTAAATGTTGAAGCTGGCCGTATGGTCGATAGACCGAAGGTCATTAAAATAAAAAAAATAAATAAAAATAAAAAAATAGTGCTCATTAATGAGTCAACAACACTCTACTGATACGAGTGCGTTTCCACAGTAGTTTGTTTACTTATTATTGCGACGAGTGAACAGCAAGTTCATATATTCATTGCTCCTGAAGGTGTCATACCAGCAGAAATACCTTTTTTCGCTTACTGCTTTACGCCTCGTCATTAGAGGGGCTAAAAAACTGAGAGCAATGAACGGGGAGGAATTCTGCACTAGTATTTTGAATGAACCAGGAATGATTTGGGAAAACCAAGGAACACCGAAATCTAGATGGCCGGTCAGGGATTAGAACCCGCGTACTCCCGAATGAGAGACCACAGCGTTTACCGTTCACGCACCAAGCTAGGTCCACTTTTATGGGGCTTTTGGCCTCGTCGACGTCGAGGTCATTAGAACTGGAAAGTGCCTAGCGACGAGGAGCATGAATGAATCAAGCAATGGCCTTTTGAAGGAGCCATCTTCTCATTCACCTGGAGTGATTTCAAGAAACCTTGGAAACCCGAAATCTTCATGCCCATACCGTGGATCGAACTCCAGTCCTTCTGAATGGGAGCCCAGAGCGTTACCACTCACACATCACTCTCGTTGAGGAAATGCGGGGAAAATTGAAAGTTTGGCATCATTTGACATTTCTGCTTCAGCGGGTTAACAGGATTGTTTTCTTCCATTTCTCGTGGTATGTCTGGTGGCTTTCCACGGCCAGTGGTTTTGTACGCCGCGCCACGCAGCCGAATTGTACGGATCAGCACGCGCCACAGGCTAGACCTCGCCACCTCGCAGCCACCTTTCCCCAGGTTGCCTAGTGTCGTTTCAGCTACCCGGGCGTTTGATGTTACCGACTGGGCGACGAATAGAGGTGTGCCGGCTCCCTTCTCACAGCTCGCTGTTTATAGATGCACGGACCGTGGGTAGCCATCTTAAAATTATCCTTCCACTAATTGTCTCCAATTAATTATCTTACCATCTGTCTTTCTACACCTGATCCATCCATGTTATCCGTGATCTCCCAGTAAGACTCCTTTCCTTTGTTCAAGAGCGCTAACATCGACACTCTCCCCTCCTTCATTTTGATGTGATGACATACCAACAGCCACTGCAATCTTTCTTTCGTTACCGTCTCTTCCAATGCTGACCTAATCTCTCTCTGGTACTGCCTTTCCTGAATCTATCCTTTCTTGTGCTTGATTTACGCCTTCCAGAAACCTCATATCCGTTTAGATCTCTCTTCTTCGAATCCACGTTTTAGAGTAATGGATCAATAGGTATTGGAGTAAACTTTATGAAGCAAAATTTTTGCTTTCTTCTCTGTACCAGGTCACTAACACATTCGAAATCCTATTTTCGAAATAATTTGTAAATCCTGTCTATAAACACTGGAAACGATGTAGCAGCTCGCATCAGTGTTACACATCCGACGACAAAGTGAAAGCCAGGGCGCTGTAGTTTCTGAAATTAACATGCCTGCGGGAACGCGCAATCACCTGTTTTCGCCGGAGGCTGTAGTGTTTTCACTGCGACAGTACGGACGCGGTTTTTCTGCAGCAAAAACCGAGACGCCTTGAAGTGTCGTCGCATACAACAAGCGCGTCAGAAAGCGCCGAATGGAAAACGCCTGCGAATGTCACGCGCAAACAGGTTCCCAGCTTGAGGCGCCAGCTGCGCTGAAAGCGGTACGCCCTGAACTAAATATCGACACAAAAAAACTTTTCCACGCCGCTGACGTCGCTGACAGCACATTTTACGGACGTCTGCGCCCTATCACCTGTGCCACACTCTGCTGATACGGGTTGAAGGAGATGTGGTATGGCGCTACACAATGTATCTGGCAGTAATGACCACCACATCATACTAACACAGCTTCTTTCGTGAAACATCTGATTAAAACAGTAACAGGATACTGAAACCAGCTGTGTGAAATTACATAAGAACAGTGTAACAATTACGTTTAAAAAATAAATAAAATAAATATTTTTTACGCTTCGTCTACGTCGCTGTAATTAGAGGCTGAAAAGGATTGGCAGTAAGGAATGGGAAGAAATTCGATCAGGCATTTTGATGGAATCATCTCGCATTCACTTGGAGTGATTTCGGAAAAACCATGGAAACCTGTTTCTGAACCACCGTCCTCCGGAATGTGAGGCCAAAGCGTTGTCCGCTCACCCACCGTGCTTGGTTAACAGTATACCATTCGGCATAGCTGAATAGAGGCTTGGAAGAACACAGGATATTGGCCCTGGAAGGAATGCTTTGCATTTCTTCATTGGGTCTCTTGCGTAATACAAATGGTTATGTCAGAATTTTATTTACAAAGACTGTTGATTTTGGTTGCTTTAAAGCGATGCTTTAAATGAGTCTAGTTGTTTAATCAACCAGAAATACAGTAATTCAAGAAGTAATACACTACAGCGTTATCATCGTTCACTATCTCGTATGATTGAAAGGTTCGTAGTAGGCATTCTTGTTGATTTTGCTCTTATCAGATACAGGAGGGAAAAAACATTTTTAGGATACCACCTGTCACTGAACATTAGCGCTTGTTTATCCTACACTCCAGCCCCGACATATCTTGGGTTATTCTGATAAAATAAATCATTTCAGCAGAACGGAATTTTGATCCAAATGTTGTCTTCAAAGTATAACTTTCAAAAACCGTATTGTAAATAATGTCTAAGGCAGGATTAAATTACTTCACAGAGAAATCAATCATGAAGCCATAAAGCCACAAAGTAAAAAATGTCTATTTTATGTAAAATATTGCCAAGCTGATAAGAGGTCGTATATTTTGCCAACATTTATCAATAGATGTTCATGAAATGTTGTCGGTATCTGTCGAATTCCTCAGATTAAATGTTACTTCAGCACTACAAAATATCGATAAGAGACGAACTCGCAGTTAGAGGTATTTAAAACAGGTAAACGCAGAATTTATTAGAAGCATCTGTTAATAACTTAACAATTTCTACTTCAGATATAAATGTTTGTAAACGAAATTCAACCTAAAACTAATCAAATAGGAAATATCTGACTGAATTCGGAACAAACCCTCAGATGGTAATGCTTTGCGCCTAACCAGAACAGGAACAAACGAAGAATAGATTGGTGTGGGGAATAGAAGCACTGACAGAGAAATAGGACGAAATAAAGAACTAGAGAGCAAATTAAACGATGTTAAAAATGTTTAACTACGTATGACGCAGCTTCGAACACCGATGAGGAAAGATTCTAATAATCAGAGCTATATGATCAATATCTACCAGCAATTTCCATTTATATTGCAACCACTCGTGGAGATACAATGGTTCCAGACTCAATTTTTTAATGGTATTTTGCCTCGTCGACATCGAGGTTGTTGGAGGCTGCAAAGGATTATGAGCAAGGGACAGAAATGAATTCGGTTTTTGAAGGAATTACCCCGGAATTAGCCTGATGCGATTTCAGAAAACCATGGATAAACCGTCGTGATGGCCGGAAGGGTATTCGAACCTACATCCTCCCGAATGTGAGGCCGGAGCGTTAATCCCTCACCCACCCGGCTCGATCCCAGACTAAGATCACAAAGTTGACGACCCGCCCATCCTGCTTAGGATTTTAAAGCTAACGGAATTAATAACTAGGAGAATAATTGTATGTTCTCTATCATCGCTTAAAAATTGCAATTAAAAAATATATAGACTATTTATCGCTCGAATAGGCGGCTACATGTATAGTGTATTCTTCTATAAATTGCTAACCACCCACAGAAGGTAAATAGAAACAATTCCGCTGTTCAGCTCTCAAGTGCTTTTCAAGGGGACTTCGATGAATGCGATATGACACGACAGATTCCACGTCCTATCAGATGCAACCCTGGCCCTTAACCACTCAGCTACCAGGCTCCTCGAGTTTAAACGCACAGTAGAAGTTAAAATGAGACTTCTCTGCTATCAGGCCTGCTACGCAGCTACCTAACATTGACAGAGCCTGGTGTGTGAGCAGTAACGTTGGGATCAGCCATTTAGAAAGATTTAAGTTCAAATCCCCTTGCAGTATTCTGGATTAAGGATTTCTTTCGTTTCTTGGTATCCCTCTAGCCAAATACAGCGATGTTTCATGCACAAGGTCTTGGTCGAACTCCTTCACGTTTTTTGCCCACCATCCTCTCCCGTCTCTAACGATATTGACGTCGACGAGATGTGAAGTGAATGGGAGCTGGTGACAAGAGTATCGATTAGCCGCGCATTCAGTCTGTCGTGGATGGACCTACAGTTTAACGTGGAATCAGAACAAAGAGTCTTCAGATCTTTTAAATATTGCTAGCCCCAGTGCGATATGAACCCAGGACTCTGAGTTCTGAGAACAAACGCCTTAACAAGTGGGCTACTTAAAATGAGTAAACGTAGAATCATTTCATAAACATGATAAGTACAAGGAAGAGCAGATCTATTGTTGTGGCTAGGATGGCAGTGAAAATGTTATCGAGTTGTATTGAGTGTTTTGCACGACAGGGGGTTTGACCTGAAAAGGGGCAGTTTCTGTGTGTTGCTGGAACGGCATTGTGTTTAGATTTACAAGCCAACATTTTTATTATTATTATTATTATTATTGGCGAATTCTCCCAATAAATGGAAGACGTTAAGCAAATGACCCAATCAAGTTTTCTTTAAGTTGTTCTTGATGTTCCAATAGGCTTTCATTCTTTCCGAGGAAGTTTGTTTGCGTTCTTCCGACCACTTTGGTCTGTATTGTTTTTGTTTTGGTTGTTCAGTTATAACTTCCCGTTTGTCTACTTTGTGCCTGAAGGTGTCTCTTTAAAATAAAATGTCTGTTGCTCCTATGTTTGCACTTTTCTTTCCGAATTTCATTCAGCCAAGGTTTTTAGATTTTTAAGTGAAGTTACATAATCTATTATCTTTTTTGTCAATCGATTTTCTCGTAACCTCTTAAGGTGACCAAGTTTTTTATTATTTTTATTATTCCCAAGTGAATGGAACCATTTCCTCAAATACCAACTGGAAGCGGAGGCCAGGCTTCTGCAGAAGGAGAGATGCAGACGATTGTTATTCGAGTCGGGAATCACTGACTGGACACTTGGCTCGCCGCGGAGTTGCAGGAGAGGAACCAACTGTTTTTTTTTTTAATTTTTTACTTATGGCTTTACGCCTCGTCGACATCGAGGTAATTAGAGGCGGGATGGGAATGGGAACAAGGAACGGGAAGGAATTCGGTCATGATCCTTTGAAGAAGCATGCCGGCGTTCGCCTGGAGTGATTTGGGGAAACCATGGAAAATCGAAATCTGGATGACCGAACGGGGTTTCGAACCTTCGTCCTCTCGAATGCGAGACCAGAACGTTAACCTTTCACCCACCACGCTCGGTGAACCAGCTGTTGAGCGCGGCGCAGTAATGCCAATATGCACAAGTAGGTGATAAGTGTTTTTGGATGGGGAAACCATCTTCGTGTGTCGTGGCTTATTGTAAATATGAGCCGTGTGTGATCTGCAATTTTGGTCGAACCTCAGACGCCTTGGCAGGAAGACCTGTATGATAAAAGAGCTTCTCAGTGCTCCGATAATTTTTTTAATGCTAGCTATGATAGCGCCCTCCAAGAGTAAAAAACATTTTTATTGAATATAAATTCCAATCATGAATGTAGTTGCTTTTTAATTATTTCTTCAAATTGTCGTTTTGTTCAATAAACGGTAAATTATGAAACAGTAAACTTATTGATTTCTGTAACTGCAAAAAATATCCCTTCAAGATTATTTATTTTAAAACCATAAATAATGTAATTATAATAAGTAATAATTAACTTCTCACCAGATAACATTATTTCTTTCTATTTTTTATTATTATTTCATACAAGATCGCTCGAAGTGCTTAGAAAAAAAAGAGTAACATTCGTGATCGGCATGCTGTGTACGCGTTTCTCGCTGGAAATGAAACCCTAAATAAAGCAGCAGATACGTGTGTCCAGATTACCAGAGATAAGTCAAATCGCTGGAACAACTAGATTGACTATCTCCATTGCACATCTGACATAAGAATAGCAAAAGATTTTTTTTTCTTTTACTTACGGCTTTACGCCTCTTCGACGTCATTAGAGAAGGGATGGGATTGATCACAAGGAACGGGAAAGAATTCGGCCATGGCCTTTTTGAAGGAAGCATCCCGGCATTCGCCTGGTGTGATTTGGGGAAACCATGGAAAACCCAAATCTGGTTTTCCCGGACGGGGATTCGAACTGGTGGCCTCCCGAATGCGAGGCTAGAACGTTAACCGTTCACCCACCACGCTCGGTAATAGCAAAAGAAGCACGACAGAACCTGCCAACAGGGATACACTGAAAAGCTGATGGAAATTTTGGAAAGAAGAAAACTGAACCGGAATGGACACAATGTTATTGAATATGCAACGGATTAGAAAGATATTTGTCCAACAGATCTGCTGAACTCTCAAACACAGCACCACAGCTGTCGCGGGTGACACAAGCTTTCAAGTAGTCGAATCGTGTGTGAAACCAGGCGGTCAAACGCTAGGCTTAGCTCCACAGTTGGCCGAATAATTTATTACCTGGTATCCACTAAGCCACTTTCCTAGCTATCTCGCGTCGCTCTACTTCTGTCACCGCTCGGGAAGAATGTTAATAATCCGCTTAGTGTCATGAGCAGCGCCGCATGAATTTTAGCGTATTAACTCGAACAGACTCGAAGCCTGCTCGGTGACATTCCGCCACCCAATTCCTGAAATTTATGCGAGGGGACAGCATTCCTCGTGGGTACGAAATCTGTAACGCTTTCACAACGAGGAATGGCTGAGCTGTCAAACATGTTTCATCAGAAATGATACATCGCTCCTATACTGACACTAACGTTGCTAATTATTTCCCCCCTGTATAGCCTGGTTCTTGAACTTAGCTTTCATTTAAAAGTATGGAGATCAGGGTTCTTGAGTTAAAGTGGTACTGAGTTTCCAAACGAAGAACCATTACTTAAATAAAATTGGAACTATGTAACTTATAACGATAGTGATGAAGAGTCAGAAACTATCAAACTTAAGTTACTCATTATCGTTAGTTTGTATCGTACGAGACACAACAGAGATGTTCCGACTGTATTTATAGATAAGATCTACCACCAACAAGCTCGTTTCCGTTACTAAACAGTTTGTTGTACAAGGTCTGAAACCATCACTGGTTATACTTTTTTTTTTTACCAATGTAATGTTTAAATGTTATCATTAAAAATAGACAAATACCTACATATAAAAAAAACTATACGTAGTAAACTTCACATAATTATAATATACGTAAAATATATTTTAAAGTCAAAATTTTTTCACTCTTTCCTGAAAAGTCGAGTGCTAATTCTAGTGCGGAGAATAAAGAAAGGAAAATTTCAGGACTCCAAAATAATTAAGGTAACATTTAAGCAAAGAGAAAAGAAATGATGATGCTTATTACTTTGTTTACAGTTTTTTAAAACATTTTCTATTTATTAAGTACAGGCATAATAATACAAGGGGTGATCAAATGGAAAGGTACGAAACGACGTAAAAACGTAACAGTTAAATATTTGCATATTCCGCCATGGGAGAACGTAGCGAGACATCTCGGGATGCGATTGGAGTCTCTGACTGGAATCGGAGCATGCGCGGGCGCCCGCATGCGCAGTAGAGCGCAGAGGCTCTTATCAAAAGCGGGATTCCAAATGATGCGGCAGTCCGTATGAGGACAGGATGGCGTACAGGTGGGGGATGTGTACTGTGAGACACTCCGACGCCTACGTAGGTCCATAAAGAACAAAAGACCGGGTCTGCTCACGGAGGGTGCGGATCTGCTCCAAGATAACGCGCCTCCACACGTCGCCAGAGTCACACACATGGAACTGGCCAAGTTCAAGTGGGAGACGTTGGACCATCCGCCCTACAGTCCGGACATGTCGCCCTGCGATTTCCATGTGTTTGGTCCACTGTAGAAACACCTGAAAGGGAAACGCTTCAACTCGGACGAAGTACTCAAGGACGCTGTGAAGGACTGGGTCTCGTCACGGCCACAGGAATTCTGGGAACAAGGAATCCTCCGGCTTGTTCATCAGTGGGATCATTGTGCTCTGGCCTATGGTGTATATTTTGAATAAAGTCTACATTTGTACCCACCGTGTCGTTTCGTACCTTTTCATTTGATCACCCCTTGTATTATTGGTCATGAAGGTAAGTAAGAGCCGTAAAATTATTTGCCTCGCAGCTGTGGGTATGATGAAAGATACCAAACTTCACCCCTGTTCATTGTTCCGTCGTACTGGGTCATTAAGGCTGGCGGTCAGATTGAAGTCTTCCTACAACTTCAAAGTTTTGGTCCTTTTGCAACTTCAAGACTTTGAGTAATACTACAGTTGTAGAGTTCAAGTCCTAAGTCTTTAGAGCTTATATCCTACTTTAACTTTAGGTCTTAGGTCCTTCTACAACTTATGAATTTGGTCCTTCTACAATTTCAAAGCTCGGATTGTTTTACAACCTTAGAAAGCGAGTCCTGCTACAGCTTTAGGGTTTAGTTCCCTCTAAAACTTTAGGTCTTAGATCCTTCTACAAGTTTATGCCTTAGGCTTTAAGATGTGTGTCTTCCTACAACTTACGGGCTTGAGTCAATCTACACCTTTAAGTCTTGTGTATTTCTACAACTATAAAACGTGGGTCCTTCTACAACTGCAGGGCTTGGTTCCTTTTATAACTTCAGGGCTTTGGTCTTTCTACAACTTCAAGCCCTCTTCCCTTTTACAACTTTAGAGTTTGTGTCTTCATGTTGCTGTAAGGCTTTGTACTTCTACAACTGTAGAGTTTGAGTCCTTCTACAAGTCTTGGATCGTTCTATAACCTTAGGGATTGAGTCCTTCTGGAACTTTAAGGTTTAGGTCCACCTGTAACTTTTGGCTTGGCTCCTTCTACAACTTAAAAGTTTTGGTCCTTCTACAACTTTAGGATTTGGGTCCTCATACAGCTTTAAATCTTGGATCCTTCAACAAAATTAGAAACTTGGGTTCTTCTACAACTTTAGGATTCTATCGGCACCGTGTTTCGATCTGTACATTTATTCATCCTCGTAAATGCCACGAAAAAGGCGACTATCTTAACAGTTATGGTTCGCATTACATTCGAGTGGAAATGGGGGATATAGAGCACCATACTTCGTTCAAAAAATCTCGGCACTAGATGTGGCGTTACTCCTAACACTTATCCTAGACAAATTTCCTCTCCGGTAATTTTGGCAGCATTGTGACGAGATTAAGCCTTCGAGTCAGTTTAAAAGGAAATGAACTGGCAGTGCAGCATTAAGACCAGCCTTAAGACAGAGCTCCTGCGCCGAGTCGAGTCAACGGCGGCACTGCCTACCCTTTTCTCGTAGCGATTCGCACCATATTTGAACCTCAATTTCTTCGGTCGTATGCATATTACATGTCTCATATTTCTGTTATGCATAGATATCAGCAATCTAATCATACATAATTTTTTTAATTTCGTTACTGTTTTTATTTCGGATGATATTTGGATGCAAAATTTAGCGATTTTGTCACTCACTGACTGACTGATGATCAAAACTCTAAGGTACTTCTAGTAGCCGTAGAAAGCTGAAATTTGGTACACAGATATTATAAGAAAAGTCTGAAACTCGTAAATCGCTTTCTATCCTAATAATCTTATATACCTCAGATTTTCATTGTAGATTGCGCTTACTAAGTTTAACTAGTGTGTTAAATTTTCCTTTTTTCCTTTTCTTACTTTGGAAGTTATTGACATTCAAAATTTTATTTCGATCAAGACTCTCCGACATTAAATTCCACTATACTTCCCGTAATTCTAGAAACAAGTAATTTGATAAAAATATATGGTTTCATCCCTAAATCATACAAAAAGTCTAATATGGTATTATTTCCTCGTGTTTATTTAATTACAATCCCAAACATGAACAATTCTGCCACATATTTGTGGCTTAATTACATTGCTCGGGATGAAGCTATATGCCTGAGAATTTTTTAATGCATAAAGGTCAGCAAATTTAATATCTTGAATTTTACTTTGTTCCTATGCTTAATTTGCATGTTACTAGTAATGTATTTATGATGGTGCTTAAACCAGCGGCAACCGGCATTGGTCGGCTACGGCGCACACCCATCCATTGGTTCCAGAGAGTGGTGCATTTTTGGTAACATATATTGATGTCTTCAGTTCTGAAATGTTCTTGTTCACTGATTTTCAAATGGAATCATTATATTTAAGTGGCAATTCAGAATAAGCTATAAACTTACAAAATTAAATGAGATCCCACAAAAACAATTCTTGTAAACACAGGCCAAGTCTCGTGCTTGTGTAGTGACAAAAAGTTATGAGATCATCTTCTGAGCCTAGTCTATAATTTACAGTATGTATTCACTTCTCTTTGTGAAACAGAATGGTTTCTCTCGGTGTCATAGATGGTTTAGAATAAAAAAAATCTGGTGACTTGGCCATTATGCACGTAATAATTTTTACTGAAATTAAAGGCATAATACAGGGCGTTCGCCGGAAAACGCTACCCTCCCAGTCTGTTGCCGTCGGCAACTTGCTCGGTCAGTCCAGCCAGCAGTTTCCGCCACACGGCACCGTGAATCACCGCACTGTTTAACACCTCCGCTGCCCCAACAGTGCAGTGCAGTGACCCTTACATTGTTAAGAACGGTTTCTTTGCATTGTAGATAGTTTGTGACTTCAGTCTCTTATTAATCAGTGTTGTGAATAAACGTTTCTTTGCGGTTTGGGGATTCATACTCTTATTAATCTGTACCGTGTTTGAGTGTGAGTAAAATTATGGTACGTTACAGTTTGCAACAAAGAATATTTCTCTACGATACATATGTGAAGAAGAAGTCGTTTAAAAAGTGTCACAGTAAATTTCGTCGCGAATTTCCTGGCGCTTTACTGCCAGCTAAATCAACAATTCTGCGTCTGGTTAAAAAAGTAAGAGAAATGGGTTCATTTTTTAACAAAAAGAGACTGTCGGTCAACCGTATTCTCACAGAGGAGAAAATTGACGATATCGCTTTTCGACTAGAACAGTCACCCAAAAAATCATTAAGTCAGTTAGGGCAGCGTGTGTCTCGAAATATGTTCAGAAGATGTGAAATGTGCATTACACAAGAGGGTCAACACTTCCAGCATCTTTTATAAGGTAAGCTAATGAATTACGTCACATTTAAATGCTTAGCACACAAGTTTATGAAGTTTATGAAGCGTAATTATTATGAAATAGTCCGCGGCCGACGGTCGAACAATGCCGGAAACTGAGCGCTCGCTCGCCGGGAGCAGTTTCTTCCTTGTAGCGCTAACAGTGGGTTGCGTTTCCCGGCGAACGCCCTGTATATACTTGTCAAATTCGAAAAAGAGCGGGGGATATCTTGACTTTTACGTATTTGTAAGTTTGATAAAGCAACACATTTAACGTATTTATATAGGTTAACTAAAACATTCCGCACATTATGGCCAAGTCACCTGGATTATTTTATTCTAAATAAACGATCTATGACACCGCGAGAAACCATTCCGTTTCAAAAAGATATGTGAATACATACTGCAAAATTATCATTACTTTTATCTTTTTTTTATTACCGAACGTTACAGCCCACTCATCAGGATCACTTAAGATAATAAATAACGTTAGTAATACAGGAATTATTGTATTTCATAGGAGGCTTTTAGTACCGTATTTCTACATCAACAAGTGATTTCCCATTAAAAAAAAAAAAAAAAAAGTAATACGGGTGATTATTATGAATATAATTCTTTTAATATACGCTACGATGTACGGAAAGAATTTCACAGCTATAACAGATATGAATCGGGATATAAACGAAACCTAACAAAGCATTTGCGCTTTATCGGCGAGATATCTACGAAGTCTATGATATAAGGAGATAAAAGGAAGGTAATGTACGCAATTACGATACAATTTCCATCAAATTACTTATTCAGTAGTGTAGCTGCACGCTACAGATAAGATCTGACCTTGGTGAATGTAAGCTTTAGTTCAAGAGCTTATTACTGGAACGTTTAGTTTTTATTTAATACCTTCGCAGACTTGCTTCTATAGCATGGTGGGTGAGCTGTAACACACTCGCCTCGTGTTCGGGAGAACTCGGGTTCGAATCGACGTCCTGGCTTTAATAATCTCGACGTCGACGAGGCGTAAAGCCTTTGGCAGAAAAAAAAATCTATAGCGTCAGATACCAACGGAAGTGTTTTAGTGTACTTTACCAAGGAAGATGTGATGCATGCGTCAGGACATATTAAAACCCGGTTACGCCTCGCATTGTAACAATCTACCCGGCGCCACATGATCAGAAATATTTCCAAATTAACAGTTAACTTGCTTTCCATCTATCATTGGAGTCATCATATCCACATCATTGCATACAAGCAATACGTAAAATCTCCGCCTCATATTGGCTACTACACATTTTTCAAACAAAAACTTATCATACAGAATACAAAGTTACCACGTTTAGCAGGCATAGGTTAAATCCTCCGAGTCTCACAGCTCCGGTTCTAATTCGCTTTCCTTTTCATGATTCACACAGGAGACCTCAGTAAAACAGTGGGCCGGTGCCGCATGATCTATAGGCGACCCTATCGAGAGAGAGAGAGAGAGAGAGAGAGAGAAGAAATAGATGTTCTAGATTTGTACTGATGCCATGTTCCCGTGTTGATTAAATAAATGTTTCGCGGTTGAAACTCGGAAATATTTTTTTTTTCTTATGGCTTTACGCCTCGTCGACGACGAGGTCATTAGAGGCGGGAAAGGACTGGGGGAAAGGAACGGGAAGGGATTCGGCGATGGTTTTTTGAAGGAAGCATATCTCGGCATTCGCCTGGAGTGATATTTTGTGGAAAACATGGGAAACCCAAATCTGGATGCCCGAACGGGGATTCGAACCGCCGTCCTCCCGAATGCGAGGACAGAACGCTATCCGTTCACCCACCTCGCTCGGTCGGAAATATTTAGAACCGTATAAAACTCTAATGAAACCAAAGAAATAAAGCAGGGTTTTTACCCGTCTATTTCCAAAACTCCCTCAACACTCTGTTTCAAAGGACTAACAAGGAGCGTATCCAACATGTACGTATTTAAAGAGTTTTAATTATTTTATTCAGTGTAAACAGGATTACTGTGAAGCTTTATCTTATGAGAAAAAAGTCTTTGCTCAAGTAAACTATTGCATGGAATTCAACATTTCTAGCATGAGTTGTACTTAGTGCAATCGGCAAGGTGCTTGATTAGTAAACTGACAATCCGTTGTTTCAATAGACGGTTGATATACCATCTTATTTACTTTTTCAATAAAGTAATCAAATCAAAATTGATACAGTTTTTTTTCGATTCCATTGTTTACAAAGTTGTAGTGATATTTCATATCAACGATAAGTTTAGAAACAATTTTTGGTTCAGTATATTGGTTGGTATATTATTACCCCTTTGGAAGGTCACGGATTTATATATAGACGCTATTATGTATGTAGATAAGTAGAAAAATGAGATATTAAATCGACATTTAAGTTTTTGGGCATAGACGTTTCTCAACGAAGATTATTCGACAAATGATCCGTTTTTAACTGACGAATAATCTGATCTACTCAAGGACCGAATGACAATGAAAGCGTAAAAGTTTTCATAATCAACTCTTAAAAGACTTTACTGTATAAATCATACTGGTTTGAAATAGCACTACAAGTCTTAATAGTAACAGCGGAAACGAAAAAAGTAAAAATAAATCTTTATGATTTTATTTAAAATAAAAAATACGTTTCAGGTGGCATCGATCCCGGTACATTCGGTTTTGTGACCAATCACATTACCGATTTAGTTAACAAACAACATCTACAAAACATGATGCATTACAATTACTCCTAACTTGAGCAAAATTTGTAACTCGGGAAAACACTTTCTTCCTCGCAAAATACCGTATACATACTTACGCAGTTTCACACTAGTTATTTCTTAATAGCAAAGAGCTCCACTCACATTTTACAGATTAGTCACCAAAAATTAAATTAAAAATGCCGAAATATGAGCGTGTCACGCGGCTATCAGATGCTGCCAGCAATGCAAAATCAATACAAATCTTTTTAAATGTTGTTTAGTTCATTCGTTGTAATGTGTTCTACTTAAGAATAACAAAACACTCGATACTTGGTAATAACATCTATGTCACGCTTTATTGGATCGGTAGAAGGAGTCGATTGTTTTCGTTTTATGCAAATGCGACAATCAAAGATTTTCCTTCTGGTCTAGGTTGCATTTAATCCGAATCATATTTCGGCATTTTTAATTCATTTTTTTTAGACTTTTGGGTAACACGTGAGTAGTAAATGTGACGAAGACACCATATTGAAGCAGTTTATTCAAATTTTGAGAAGTTGGTATCATTTTTTAATAGGTGCTCACTGTCTTATAGCCCGTTTAACATCTGTTAAATTGACGTCTAACACCATATGAGGCAAACATGAATAAGGCAAAACTTCTCTTAAAGACAGAGTGCATGTGCATAGCCCTGAAAATTTGAATGGATGTTTCAGTGTACGATTTACTGTATAAACAGTAAGAGGACTTCAGATCTTCAATTGTAACCTGTTGAAAATTTCCACGGAAAACTATTTTAGCATTTTCGACACTACCAAAAAAATAACGTTTACTAAATAGTCGCAGCTATTTTTTAAAACTGTTTTTTCGATCAGTACAATAGACAATAAGTAAATTAAATACTGGTTACCATCACTTAGCCTTCTAAATGTCCTCATTACCCATTCTAATGTAACGATTCAGCGCGAACATTGGTATCAACTGTTGTTGCAGTTTTTCAACAGTATACGTACCACACGCAAAGAGGTGATTTTCGGGTACCAATCAAGATGCAGGTGAATGATCACTGATGGTATCTTTAGCGTTCGCAGTGTGACAAAAGAATTCGTTACTACAAGCTGGCTGCAGTATTATACACATAAGATTAATTTGTGTCGCAGTTTTTTATTACATGGGCATCCTTAGCAGTCAGAACGCGAGGTTACAGTGTTTCGATTGGTTGCAAAATCTGTCTCTATCGTGATCGCATAAACTAACGACGATTCTACCAGGTAAAAGAGACCTAGTTTTAAGTAAACTTTGAACTACAGAAATGTTTTACCATACATCAAATATAGTGCCAAAGGTTAAGGACAGGATAATAGCATTTGAAAAACGTAGTCAACAGCGGTATTCGAACTTGGGAACTATCGGTTCCCATTTTGGAAATTAACGGCTACATTAAAACGCTATGTAGAATATGGGGAGGGAGCCTTTTCACAAATTAATCACTTGCAGTACATCAGAACGACTACTTAGTGAATATAAGGGTTCTTATCAGCTAAAAACGACTGCTGGTATCTTCTTGGATAAGAGTTTTCAAAACGTGAAATCATGTGTTGAGTAATATACCATATACAGTATACTAGCCTACTAATCATTATCTCATACGTCATCATACATGAAAAAATTGAATAACGTGCCAAAACTTTCGGATTACTTGATTACTTTCGGTGACTCAGAGAAATAGATACAGAACACAGTTATACAATCATACGACCTTTGATGTAGTGAAATACAAATCGAAAAATATTGCTTAGTAACAATCGGTTACATCACACATCTGAAGACTGTAAAAGGAACCAAGTAAAGGCAATTGACATTCTAGAAGCGATACGCTCATGTTTCTTCAAAAGCAGTGAGCGTGATGTCTGAGCGATAACATACTGGCCTCGCATTCGGGAGGACGTCGGTTAAAATACCCGTCCCACCCTCCGGATTTCGATTTCCATGGTTTCACAAACGAGTACCGGGATGGTTCCTACAAATAGCCCTTCTCGACGTGGATGTTCTAGGAGATACGCTACTATTAAATAAATCGCACGTTTGAAAATAGATTAAACAGTAGAAGGTAGCAAAAAATTTTAAACACCTTCGTGAGGGAAGAAGACTAGTAGTAAGATACGAGCAACTAAAGCATATCCTGACTTCCGGAAACATTACATCTGGTGCTGTAAATTCATATTTTCTAAAAAACAAGAACGCCCTTTTTTATATCGAAATCAGAAACTCGACTTCAAGTTTGGGTATGGTTATGAATTTTCATGTGCACTTAGCTTGACATAAGCATCTTGAAATACTTTGCTTCGATAATGTGAAGAACATTATGATGCTCCGTTGCTCGAATTCCACATTGTACGGGATATACAGCCATGTCAGATGTTGTATTGCATTCCAATCGACAGCAATTAATTATTTTTTTTACTAGCGTCATGAAATTTGGATGAATGCTTTGATCATTAGAGACAGGAAAGGACTGGGGTAAGGAACAGAGCATTTTGAAGGAACCATTCTGGCATTCACCTGTAGTGAATTCGGGAAACCAAGGAAAAATAAATCTTGGTGACCGGACAGGGGTAATGTCTCCAATGTCAGGTTAGAACGTTACCGCTCACCAACTAGACTCGATCGAGCTTAGAAGAAGGAATAAACTTCTGACATTTGGCTTAGACGCAGACGTAGGCAACAATTCCCAGAAATGAAACGTCTTTTCATCTGTGCGAATTAACCAGTAACTTATATGTTTTATACTTTTTTGATATTGTGCTGTAAGCCTATAAAGCCGGCTCTAACTGTTGATTTTATTAAGATTCCGATAAATGAAAAAGTAAAAGTTAGGAATTAACAAATGGCATTTTTTCTGCTCATTGCGATTGTTATGAATTAACCATGACATAAAAATGTTTTTTTCGTCATCGTATCGCAGATGGTCCGCAGTGAGTTCGTTTAGAACGGCAATATGTTCATTGGAAATAAACGGGACACAACTTGACCATAGTATTTCATAAAGGTACTATTTTGATGTTGCCTACAACTGTTTCGCGAGACCACGAAAAAAATCAAATGTGCTTGCACGAACCGAAAATCGAAGCCCAGTATTCTGAAATTCCAGATCCGTACGCTACCGCTAACTTTCTAACTTCGACAGAGTAATGTAAAAGACAAGGATGTAACAATGAACTAGTCGACCTTATTACAGATACACTTGCGACTGGATAGTTATTATCAATCTGCACTGATTGTTTGAATGCGAAACGACGCATGTTTCATGTTAGACACACAGCCAGTTCAATGTGTTTATGTTTCGATCAATTAGTACATTTCATATGAACGTCATTATTTTTCTCTTTCTTGTAAGGTTAACATGATACTAATGTAACACCAAGTCAACCATGCTCTAGACAGGGATCAAACTGACGACCTGTGGATGTGAGCAAACATACTACCCCTGCACTGCTGTGACAAGCATCACGACTTCACGCCAAAGGAACTGAATACTAAAACGAAGATTTAAAAAAATTATCATATGGAAATAAATTTGTAAACTTATAGCAGGAGCTCCATCTGATTTAAGTATTATTCCAGAAGAGTATTTGCTGACAAAACCGACTGCGTCTACTGTATGTCCCAGATTTGATCCTAAGCGAGTTCTTTTCGTGCCGTGGGGCGGTGGAACTACAATAGCTAGCAAGCTGTCAGCTCGGGAAACCGGAGTCTATAAAACAGCACTAGACGACGTTAAAACAGTTATGTCTCGCAATGAATCAACCTCAACACAAGAAAAATAACAAGAAACATTATCCGGTATAAAATTTATTGGCTGTCTGAGAATGGAAATAATTTATGTCTTTTAAAACTCACCTTTCTCGCCTCAACTGCTGACCTCAGTGGTGTCGTCCAAATTGATTACAACAGAAGATCTTTACAATAAAATCACCACACAACTCGAAACTGTCAAAAATGTCTATCGCCACACCCACTATAAACTTCACAACGTAATTAGTTGATGAGCGTCTATTGCAGTTTTATTAGTCATTTTTATTACATGTTTATTGAAAAAATTTCATCCTTTTACTTGCACCGTATTCGTAAATGCTCACGAGTTAGTACAAGTTAAATATCGGGGAAGGAAATCGTTAGCTTTAAAGTAGAACTTATGTGGTTTACGATTAGTAAACAACTAGGAAAGGTTGAATTTAACCACAGAGTTATTTACAAACAAATATTATATTTCCTCAAATAATTCCAATCAAAAGACGCTAGCATTTCTGTTAATAATGAACGAAGTAATAAAAATAGGTGGTTGATGGGTGGCAAAGAATCCTCTAATTTCTCATAAAGTTTTAATTCAATGAAAAAGTTGAGAATAAAAAATATATATTTGGTACAGTTATGAAAGAGGATCGTAACGGCTCTCCATTACAGATTGGAAAAAACGTAAAGTAATTCTGTCACATCTAGAATTAAGTTCGTCTGTATCCAGTACCAGTGATGGGTCCAGTGAAATGAGCAGGTAACGTTGACTATTCCTACAACACTGGTTCACTTTGGATCCTGTTCATAACGGAGTCCCGTTCACGCGCGTGTTGGTGTAGGCTACCCGCACGCCACCACTGCCGTCGCCGCGATGCTGCCCGTGTGACGGCCAGACGCCAACTGACGCCGCAGGCCGCGTGGCCGAGCCACGCCGAGCGCGTGACGTCACCGACCACGTGACCCACCCGCTCGAACCCGGGACCCCGCACCGGGGCGTCCGGTGCTGCGCCGATTTCCAAGTCGTACTTCTTGGTACCCATTGTCCAACTATCGTTTCTACAAGCCGAGCTATATGAAGAATATAAACCGTACTGTCAACCCAAAAAGCCACCCGTGGAAGTAAAGCCGAACATTTTGTATGGATCTTCAGAAAGGTTTCGACAGTATATCACATAATTGCCTGTTAATTAAGATTCAAGCTATGCAGTACCTTAACAGCCTTGTCAATGCCTGCATGATTCCATAACTACCGATGTCGTAGAATGCGTTAAATCGGGCGTCGCACAAGGAAGTGTAATAGGATAAGAGAATTAGTAATAGGATCACTTCTTTTACAATAATTGTCTCGCTCGCCTAGTCCAGAGACACCGAGACGGTATTTGAAATTGGTTCTAAGCACTCTGGTAGAAGGAATTTTCGTCATCCGAGACTTGGCCACTATACGATATTGTATTGACATTATGATTCGTTCACTTGATAATGATATTAACATTTGTTACTCCTTGAAGTCTTCCGGAAGAGTTATCTACAACACGAACAACAAACCATACTTAACACAAACCGTCACATTCATTTCTTTATCTGCGTACCTAAATAGCTTTTTTTGTATTGCTCTTCATTTCGTGTTGAACTACTCATCTGGAAAACTGTCCAGATCTTCCTTTAGCTTCTGCACGTTTTACAGATAAATTAATAAATTAAGAGCAGCCTTGTCTTTCACAACCAATTGAATAAAAACTTCTTGTAGCTCATACTCTAATTACTGCATCCAAAAGGTTTAAAAAGTCAGGTAAATCTGAATAAATATGTGGACCGTGAAAGGTAAGAGGTGCTCATTACGAGGCGTGACGAAGCAGCGAGGTGCGGCTCGGTGGCACTTCACAGGGACCGTTCCATTGTTCTCAGCTCTAATCTCCTCCATTGTTTGCATAAAACTAATACTGTCCAGACAGACGACCGCAAGTTGTCAAAAAACATTGGGCTGCAATCATAAAAGGATATTTACACGACGGGGGTGGTCGAGTAGTTCTTTCTGCATCTTCCGCACTTCAAATACAGGCAAATACCTGCCGGATGGTGTTGTAGAACACCAACCGGCAGGACACCAGAGAGGATTTTATTGCATCAATACGCCGGGAAAGTCTCCACTCTCACAGCCAAATACCTGTTCTGATTTCGACTTTGAGTTTATTCCCATCATCCCCTTGCCTGAGCGACATCTGTTCTTCAGTTTGGTTTATAATTTCGTATTAGTTTCGGTACTTTGGCAATCTAGTATTTTTACCGAGTGTGGTGGGTAAGCGGTAACGCTCTGGCCTCGCATTTGGCAGAACACTGGCACATATTCACGTCCGGGCAACCAGATCTCGGTTTTCCATCGTTTCCCGAAATCACTCCTGGCGAATGTTGTGATGGTTGGTTCCTTCAAAAAGACCATGACCGAATCCTTTCCCCTTCCTTGTTATCAATCCTCATCCACCTCAAATGACTTCGACGAGCCGAAAGCTATACAAAAAATAATCGAAAATAAAAAAAAACTAGTGACCTTAACATCGACAAGGCGTAAACCATAAATAATAATAATAAATCGTATGTTGTCCTCCTCACTGTGAGTAAGTTCTTTCTGTTTATCTCTTTTATTCTTTCTTCCATATTGCAAACATTTAATCCTATTCTTACATCTTTCTTATACATTCTGTCTAGTCCTAAGCATCCCCTAAACTCTCTCAAAACTCTCATTTCAGTTGTCTTTATTTTGTTCTATTCCTTTTTTATTTTGCTGTCGTACATTAACAATTATGATGTAATTTTTCTATAGATTCGATTTAACGTCTCCTTTTTTTATTATCTTGATTAATGTTATATTAATTGTCCCACAAATATGTTGAAACTGCATCTTTATTGAAACTAATATCTGTTCCTAAATTATTGTAGTGTGAGACTTGTTGTTCAGGTTTCCCATATTTAATAATTTTAGATCTAATTGGCTGTCACCCTTGAAAGGCTTTCTGCTTATCTGTTAATTATTATAATCAGTGTCATTAAGTGATCGTACCGCTAATAAGAAAACACATGATGGAATTTGAGTTTTGAAGAAACTGGTAACCTGAAATTTACGAGCATTGATCCTGATAGGTGAGATCCAACGTTTGAAATTCGGGAGGATACTCGTTCGATTTTCGGTCCCGTTATCAATGCGTTTTCTAAAAGCACTGCGGATTAATGGCATCATGGATCATCGAAAACACCATGGTCGCTTTACCCCCGTTGTTTTGCTTATAATTCTTCCCTATTTATAATGACCAATGAAAAACTATGTGTTTATACAACATAACTATGGGGTTCTGCCCTAAGGCAGGATATCAGTCAAATTAAGATAAATGAAACGAAGGTTGATCGGCTAGTTTCTTTCTTTGATGAGTCTAGTTTTAATGTCTGGATATATATGTGAGATATGTGCGTGCCTAATATGTTGTCTTGAGTATAAACTTGAAAGAAGCGTCACGGTAAAACTCTTTGGTGGTTCTTCAGTTTAAAGGAATGGTACAAGATTTTCAATGGGTACGACGGATAACAACTATATTTGTTACCAATATCGCAGTATAAAACAATATATAACTGGTATGGTAAAGGAACTGAGTTGGATGTCATCGAAATAGAGAAGACAAGTCATGGCAGTAAAGGGTATGCATAAGGGCACATATTTTCAGAGGCCAAGGCTTTAAGAGTAATATGTGGAAGAGGAGAGAGAACCATTGCATATACTGCCGGTTGATTTTAGTCACCGTGGAATGGTACAGTGTGCCAATCAGGAAAGAAATCAGCCAAAAAATTGTACGAATTACCACAAACATAGAATTCATTAAAGCGAAAATTCATGTAATATAAAAACTTAAAACCGCTTTCCATACAAACTATTCGTTTGAAGATTAACATGCGTACTTTCTCACTTTCCAATGTTTTTGAGGATTTTTACTTGAATAAGTGAAAGAATATGTGTGACTTATTATTCATCAAACATCGTTGATGCAGTTTTAGTTTACGTGTGGATATATATATCTATGTGCATTCCAGGGATAATAGCATGAAATTCCCACGGGTTCGCTGCAGTCAGGTATTCCATTAAAATAATGAGAAACAGATTCCGGTGAAAATATGCCACAGAGTGGAATGCCAAAGTCGATGATACGCGAGTGTTACAAGGAACGGGGGAAGAAGCTGAATTCTGTCTGTTGGTATTTATACAATGTTGGATGTTGTTTTTGTGCCTTCAGCGTCTTTTAGAAATACTCGCTAAGCTTATTTCAGATCTGAAAAATCTTTCAGCTACAAGACTGCGAAATTGCTGAGTAAGATATGATAGTTTCCAGACAATGAATTACAAGGTATAATATATTTAATAAAAAGTGTCCAGCTTTAAAAGGTTAAATAATACATTTTCGGTTTGAAATCATGTGAGAGAATTATCAGATCTGTGGTATAGTACATGGTACTCTTAAAACCAATAATAATACTAGCTAACGGTTATATTTCAAAAACTGTGCATTGAAAAAAAAACGTACATTTTTTGCCATTGTTGGTTGCAAACAGAAAAACTGCAGTTTTAACAACTATATTCAGCATAATTTCTAAATAATCTTAGTCCACTGCTATATTTTTTACATGGTTTGCAAAAGCATTAGAAGCTGAAACAGTGATTCAGAAATTTAATGTCATTTTTTTTTATCGTTAAAGCATTTGTTATTGTTGGTTCCTTTCATATTCCAAACTGCGGTAATAAAATTGGCTCCGAAATAGAAAATCTCCTGATTTGCACTTAGCTTATTAAGAATTATACATTCCATTTTATTTATTGCTGCAGAACATTAAAAAAAAGCTGCAAATTAAAACATTCAAACATCATCATTGAATTTTTCTGAGAACCAATTACTGAAAAGAGTATTTCCATATGCTGGATGGTTATTCAATATTGTACAAGTACACTTTACAAAATGATTTTATTAAATGAAATAGAGTACAGCAAACAACCTGTAAAACATGATTTTTGACACATCTTCTAATTAGAACAAAACCCCCTACGGCATTATCTTTATAAAATCGCCAGAAATAATTTTGCTTGAAATTCAATTTACTGTAAATCAAAATTTCCGTGAAAAAAATGACGGTTTTAAAAGTTAATCTATGGATATTGTTATCCATACCTGCATTCGGAGAGTATATTTTTCACTTATCTTCATATTAATTGGTCATCGTATTGCATTAATTTAATTTCAAGAGTATTTCCATCATAGTAAAACCATTAACTAAAAAAAGCCTCTAATTTTTCGGCTTGCAAATCACAAATAACATACTAGTCTAACCATTACATTTCGTCCAAATCTGAATTTACTGAGGTAACAGCTTTTTAAATATATTTTGGCGTCCTTCCTTTACAGCCACACAGCTACCCACAGCGATTTCTCTGTGCTTCAGCGAATGTGTGCACAGTTTCACACCTAATATTACTGGTCAAAAATCAACGTATGTGCGTCCGGGCGTAAGGATTACTATGAAGAGCGCATCTATAAGTAGTAGCGATCTGGTGGTTCAGTGGTTGCCGGCCCAGGCAGTGTAGGGGCAAGCACGCTGGCCTCGCATTGTAAGGGCCGCCGGTTCGAGTCCGGCCGCGGGCATGGGTGGTTTTAATTAAGTGATGTGTTCGTCTTGTGCTGTCCTTACTGTAGTGTCTACATTATTATGATTAATGCCTGTTACAACAGTTGGTACAAAAGCAAATTCAAGCTGGCTAAATGGTCGCAAAGACCGAAGTCCATATTAAAAAAAAAAAAAAAAAAAAAAAAAAAAAAAAAAAAAAAAAAGTGGTTAAGCGTCTGACTGGAGATCGAAAGGGCCCAGGTTCGAATCCCTGTCTCGGCGGGGATTTTCTAAGGCGCTTAACCTGACCTTCACCTCTGGCACAGCTTGCTGTGTAAAGTGATGTATACCAGAACGCTTCCGTGTTTCGGATTCCACGTTAAACTAGGTTCCCTGTACCCGGCAGGATTGTCGGGTCAAGTTAAGGCGGCTACGATAGGGGCGGAATGCGCAGCCAATAAAAACCTTATCTTCAGGTCATTACGACCACACGGAATTATTATTATTATTATCTCTAAGTAAGTAGTGTTTCGGGGAGGTAAACTGCAGTGGTTTTCAGTTTCCTTCCACGGTAAAAAATTTTCGTAGGTATTATTATATGTGTGTGTATATTTGTTGAAGCTAACAGTTTGTGAAATATGTAAACTATTTTCTGTTAGATAAGTTTTTTTGTGATATGCGTACATGGTAAGACGGATATAGTTGGCCGTCCCAACATCGGCCAAGATGAATACGAGAAACCATCCAAAAACCATACGTTTAGTGATCGGTTTGCTGCACACTTTGTACCTACCCATGACCAGTATGGCAGACCTTACATGCACAGGCCAGACTGTCAGCAAAACTACAACTAGAAAGACATCACGTCTATGCAGCTACTTCAACGAACCTCCAACCACGACGATATTTTGAAAAAAAAATGAATTACTAAATTATACCATGGCAACCTTTCTCAATGATTTAATTTCGTACCCCTTTCGCCTATCAACGAGGAGTCATCATGTTGAAACTAAACTGAAAATTTTAATGTTCTTTGACTTTACCCGTTTCGAAACATAGTGCTAAAGATTTGTACCAGATGATCGCTTTTTATACTGTTATTAGGAGGCTTAGTAAATGAGCATTCCTGCTTCTATTACTTCCAAATATTTCCATCTTCTTTTTGTAGCGTTCGGACCTCTCAATCAGACAGACTTTGGTTCGATATCCACTACCATCATACAAATTTCGGTTTCTCATTGTACACTTTAGATTAATGATAGCATTACCAAATTCCTTATCGTTCCTCGTACAATATTCTCGCCTAGCACTAATGACATCTCTGTCGACCAAGCGTAAAGCTCTAAGTGAAAGGAAAAACAGAAAAATGGATTAAATTATTTGTACACATGCATTATACAGCTTAGTTGAAGCTTTTTATAATTATTGTAAATAAATAAGTTTCTTTCACACCAAGTTTGTGACGATAAATCACCAGCTTTCGCCTCATTTTTCTTAGAAATCCCTCATATCTAAACCAAGGCTGTCCTTTCGTTTTTCCGAGTTATAACCTTGAGACATCCCCTGTTCACCGTCTGTCAACAAGTATCCATCCTCTCGGATATGCGACCATTTCTTCACTCTATTGTAAATAGAGGAAGTAAAATAAGAAAACAACTTCATCTCCCTGGTAGTATTGGGAACGTATTCACCAGGGCTGCCCGGAGTCACTTCTTTTTTTCTCCGAGGAGTCTTCATTCTGAGTGACTGCTGGAGTCTCTCATGTATTCCAGCAGGATTACTGCTTGAAGCGTTTGGACTAGAAGCTGCAGTCGATACCAGCAGAGAGAGTTACTGCCGGAGTCATAATGCAGGCTGCAAAAGGTTGGTGCAAATGTCATTTAGCTGCCCATCTGGAAATTTGCAATATGAATGGGACAGTTGCAGTAATCATCTGATATGTACGTTAAATTTAATTATTTACGTAAATTAAAATAGTGATAATTTTTTGTTGGTATACATTTTAATATGGTCCTTTGATTGGATTTGATAACTGAAGAGTAATACCTTAATTGAAACTAGCGTATATCATTAATCTGAAATAGTAAGGCGTTTTTATTGACATACATTTAAGCCTGGAATTTTTTTTAGCTTTTGATAATTTAAGTTTACATGTTAAATGATTAAAAATTTTCTGACGTAGCTGTTATTGCTTTATTACTGTTACATATGCATAGTTATTTGTTTTCTTTGCAATTTTTGCAAATTTATAGTCCACTTTAATCTCCATACATAGGGTCATACATATAAATAAAAATAATATCGTGGAAGTAGTCATATCTCTGTGCCATCTATTTTCGTGGCGAACTATTTAGCCGTTTGGTATTACGCTCAAGATGTGCTGGCCTTTACGAGTATCCTCACGTGTTCGTATGCGTATTGCATCCGCACTTATATTGCGGTGCGCACCTGCATTCTTACACGCGTCTCTGTACCTATGTGTGTGGGAGCCAACTTGTATGTCCTGGCACACATGTCAGTAATTCAGATGGAGTCACTGTTATTTTCAACTTTTAAAAAATACGACTTTCCGCTCCTAATAAACGATATGTTTCCTGCAACACGTTTGTTTGTCGTCGGCTTCAACGTCCGTCTGGTACACCAACAATCTCACTTTATTTTTTGCAGAAATGACGGGAGTAAAACGCCACCTAAAGGCAAGTAAAGATGCTCGTAAATTTTTTCATACGTCGCACTTAAGTTTTTGATGCGAACATGGCGTCGTAAAAATCTCCTTGGGACTGTGGTTTCTCTAACGGTGTTGTGTTTTACGGTGTGCACGGGGACCCTTTTATTGTTCGAAAGCTGTGAGAGGAAGTGGTTATTTTGCGTAGCAATGAACGGAACCTGCATGTTACAACTAGAAAATGCATCGACTTCATTTAAATTTGGTATTTCGAAAAAAAAGGGGAAAGTATCTGTGGATCCATTACCTCCGTTAGCAGGCACCGAGTTTTGAGGGTGAGCGGTAACGCTCTTGCCTCGTATTCTGGAGGACGCGGGATTGAATCCCCGTCTGGCCATACAGAGTTCAGTTTTTCCATGGTATCCCTAAATCACTCAAGGCAAATGCTGGTATGGTTTCTTCAAAAGGCCATGGGCTAATTCCTTCCCGTTCCTTAATCCCAGTGCTGTCCCTCCTTTAATGACATCTACGTCGCGTCGTCGAGCAACAAACTTTCGTCGGTATGGTGTTGTTTAATTAATGTATGTCGAAAGAGATTTTAAAGATAGGGTTTTTCTTATCACAGCAACAAGAAAGCAAAAAAGTTTGGAAATTTGGATAGTACAGATAGTTACTGTTTTATTTAATTTTCGTCAACTAACACCCCTTCAATCAAACTATACAGAAGGTTTTTAAGTGAGTTACCACAGCACTCAAAATCATGAAAATTTTAATAATGGCCCTCTTTAAAATAGTATGAATAATCATAATAATGTGAAACAAAACATAAACTAGAAGTGTAATAAGACTTGTGGTCTTTGAGATATGTGTAGCTTAGGGGTCTTTTTAGAAAGTGGTATTAGAACGTACAAATGTCGCAGAAAGGTGGGGTGGTTTTCCTTGCATTTCTCAGTGTGAAACTATTCGTAAATGTGCCCGTCTCTAAAGACCTCGCTGTTAGAGAGACGTTATGCAGATAAAAATAGTAATAATAATAATAATAATAATAATAATAATAATAATAAAATCGTAAATGTTACTGTGTGCGTGGGTAGCTGTGGTGGTCAATGTAATGCGATGTTTCGTTTGAATATGCGAGGTAATAATAATAATTCCGTGTGGTCGCAATGACCTGGTGACTGAGTTTCTAATGGCAGCGAATGCCGTCCCTGTCGTAGCCACGTTAACCTACCCCGGCAATCCTACCGGGTACAGGGGACCTACAGTTTAACGTGGAATCCGAACCACGGAAGTGTTCTGGCGTACTTCACATTACACAGCAAGCTGTTCCAAAGGTGAAGGTCGGGTTAAGCGCCTTTAAAAATCCCTGCCGAGACAGGGATTCAAACCGGGGGCCTTTCGTTCTCCAGTCAGACGCCTTAACCACTGAGCCACCAGACCGTTTAATATAAGAGGTGAAAGGAGGGAGACGGTCAAAATCAAGTGGTTGCTCTTCAGGCCTACTCTTCCTAAAGATTTTTTTTTAAACTGCTTAACGTCTCCTATAACAACTAGGGAAAGGATGGGGACAAGGAATGGGAAGGAATTCGGCTATGGCCTTTTGAAGGAAGCATCCCGGCATTCACCTGGAGTGATTTGGGGAAACCATGGAAAACCCAAATCTGGATGCCCGGACGGGGATTCGAACCGCCGTCCTCCCGAACGCGAGGCCAGAACGCTAACCTTTACACCACAACGCTCGGTCTCTTCCGAAAGAGGCTCCATCTTCAACGTCCCCATCCTTATCAACATTGCCGCACTCATCTATTAGGAACCCCGAACCACTATTTCTGTTACTCCGCTGGTCAAATAGAGAACAATGAAAATTTCTCACTCCACCTGGGGTCGAACCAGCTACTTCCGCATCGATCATCGTCATAGTGTCTTAGGGAACTAGGCCAACGAAGCGCATGCTTATTGGCTTATTGTCGTCCCGGATCAAACCGCAATTTATCAGCTGTAAGAGTAAAATGTAGATACAGATCGGTATATTACGTCTGAAACAATTATCGCCAGTAAGAAATCATACATTAGCGTGATCCATGAAGCATAAATAAAAGAAAAACATTAATTTGGCATTAGGTCAAATTGACAGATAAATATAAATTCTTACAACACTGGTCGAGTGCCTCAGTGTTGTTCTGGATCAAAAAGAATAGCGCAAAAACAAAATTTTAGAGACGAGAGGAGAGAAGCAGAATAAGAGGAATTAAAACTTTATTTGATACTTTCAGAGGAGTAGTACAAGGCCGAATAGTAACAGTGTCAGAGACATACAAGGCGACTTTGAATTTCAGAATCTTTAAAAATGAATAATTAAAGAAGTATATCCTCTCCACTGCATATTCATGGTTATTGTTGTCTGATATTTGTTGGAAACAAATTTCTTTTTTAAAGTTATGATATTCGCGAACAAAAAAAATCTGCTACTTTGTTAGCCATATTATATACTCCTCCTTTCGTTCTGCGCCTCGTCCAAGTCAAGGTCATTAGAGGCGGAAAAAGTATGAGGAGCAAAGAAAAGAAAGTAATTTGACCATGACCATTTTGCCCGGCAATCGCCTGAGGTGATTTCGGGAAATCATGAAAAACCGAAATATGGGTATCTGGACGGGGATTCGAACCCACGTTATCCGGAACGCAAGAATGTATTTGTTACACGATTAACAATTTGTGTAGTTTGGGTATGATATTAGTGAAATAAATTATTTTATTTGCACAAAAAGAAGTGGTAATGTTTCATTGTGGAGGGAGAAATATTTGATTCTGTGGAAACTTTGAAAGATCGCAAACCTATGCTTCACAAAGCTGGCTTTGTGTATGTAGAACACGCTAGAAAGCTCCTACGGTTTGAATCCCAATATAATTTGCAAGTCTCCGTTTACTTTTGTAGAACACTTGGTTGGTTAGGCACTAACTGAAACTGTCAATATTGCAGCCGAACAATTCACTGTGTAGTGATACGTTAGACGAAAGGCTCGGGAAGGATTTTGATTATAATGAGCAAATTCCTAACATCCGGCCAACTACTTAGAAGGATAGAGAAATAATAAACAAAAAAGGCCGGAACACAACGGAAAGCTTGTAGTGGACGGTTACAATTTAGACGCGGGTGTGCAGTCAATTCACAACTACAAATTTTACTGGAAGTGTACGCGCAGTAAAGAATAGCAGTGACCGAGCGTGGAAAGAACTGACAAAATTGTGTTTTTGACTACATCCTAATCAAGGTCTCAATGATGTGCATAACCCGAACATTATCGCTCAATATAATCTGAAGTTAGCCTTCAAACTGTTTACCAGTAGCCGGTGATCCGAGATACGAATTAATTATTAACATAACGCTATGACAATAGCAGAATATTTATAATTAAATATCATGGCACCTTATAATAACATAATTTATAATTGTTAGTCTAAAAGATAAACTAGATTCGCTGACAGCAGTAGCCAGCCTCGGTAGCGCAGGGCTTCGCGTTGCAGGGGTTACCGGTTCGAGTCCGGCCCAGGACATGTGTTGTCCTTTCATCTACATCTACATATATACTCTGCAATTCACAAAATTGTGGGTGGCAGAGGGTGCTCAGCACCAAAGCTAATCTCTTTGCTGTGCATTCCAATCCCTAATGGTACGAGGGAAAAAAGAATTCATATAAGAATCATTGCGGCACCTTATTTCTCTAATCTTATCTATCCTGTCATTCCGACCCAAATAGGTTGGTGGATGAAGTATTTCACTACACTCGTGAGTGAAAGTGGGAGTACGCATGTTTACCAATAAGTTTAAACGAAACGTGCGTCGTCTATCTACCAGAGATTCCCACCCTAGTCTACTAATCAGTTCTGTGACGCTTTCATAAGGACTGTAGCAAGCGGTCACGAATCGAGCGGCTCTTCTCTGTACTTTCTCTATACTTTCGATCAACCCCTTACGAAACGGATCCCAAATGGCAAAACAATAGTCCAAATTTGGACGCACAAGAGATTTGTACGCTATCTCCTTTGTTTGTTCATTACAATTTTTCAATATTCGACCTATGAATCGCAGCCTAGAATTAGCTCTACTTACCAACGAATTAATGTGTAAGTCCCATTTCATGTTCCTTTGTACTGTTAATCCCAAATATTTCATAGAATCGACCATATCAATAACTGAATTGTTTAACTCGTATTTCTGAACAATTTGATTCTTTTTGTTAGTTATGCTCATTGTCTTGCACTTTTTACAATTTATCCATAAGTTGCCACTCAGCGCACCATGCCAAAATAATATCCAGATCACGCTGAATTTCTAAGCAATCGGCCAAATTCCTTACTTCCCTATAAATAACCGCATCATCAGCAAACAATCTAAAAAGGCTTTTCACTTTGTCTCCGAGATCGTTTATAAAAATTAAAAAAGAGGTGGTCCTATTACACTTCCTTGAGGTACCCCCGATGTAACATCTAGACTAGAAGAACTTTCTCCTTCAACGACGACATACTGCGACCGACCAGTTAGAAAATCCTTTATCCATTCACAAAGCTGATCCGATATACCGTACGCTCGTAGCTTCGCTAAAAGGCGGTTGTGTGGCACAGAGTCAAAGGCTTTCTGAAAATCTAAAAAAATGGCATCTACTTGTGAACCTGCATCAATAACTTTCATTACGTCGTGTGTAAATAGGGCCAGCTGTGTTTCACATGATCTTTTCTTCCGAAATCCGTGTTGATTTGTTGTAAGCAAATTATTATCGTCTAGAAATTTCATAATGTTCGAGCATATAATATGCTCCATAACTCTACTACAAACAGATGTTATAGATATTAGACGATAGTTTCCAGGATCACTTCGATCACCTTTCTTGAAAATCGGAGTTACTTGCGCGATTTTCCAGTCTGAAGGTACTTTTCGCTCTTCTAATGATTTACTGAATATATCAGACAGAAATGGGCCGATTTCCGCCGCATATTCTGAAAATATTCTTACTGGAATTCCATCTGGGCCCGGTGCTTTCCCCCACTTCAGAAGCTCTAATTGCTTTATGATACCTGCAGTTTCTATCCGTAATGATTCCATCACCTTTCACGTGTGTTTATCAAAAAAAAGTACAGCAGTAAATGAGGTCACAGAGGTGCAGTACAGCGGAAAGCGTTGCGGCTTAACTCAACACCACTAAACAAATTACGACATAGTGACCATAACAGGACTGTGAATTACTTATACTTAATAACAGAGTATACAACAAAAGCAGTTCCTCAAAATTGTTTACCGGTAATACGACACCGGATGTTCCACCCATTAACGTGTATTTTCGTTTTTCCGTCGAAGAAAGTCGATTCTTGTTTGCCAAGTTTAAGAGGCGCTTGAACTCCGGCCTCGCAGTTTTGTTGGCCAGAGGACTGGCTCGGCAGTATAAACAAGACTGGACGGCGGATTTACGAGCACATAACTACGCTGTCCGCAAACCGCATTCACAGTCCCTGGCTCTGCACTTGCGGTCTCCACTGCTCGGAGGACGTCCCGCTCAGACGAGAGAATTCTGCAGTCCTTATCAATCCCCTCTCCATTACGGCTGGGTAATCAACCAGCATGTAAAGCTGTTATCATTATTCTGTTCAACCGCGCAAATATTATACGCAGTAATAGTTTTCAGCGAACAGCAGGACTGATAGATAAAAAAAAAGGCGCGGTGTAAGTTGGGCTACGGCCGATCTTATTTTCGTGTATATGATTCATTTATGTTAATGATTTTTATCTTCTCTTTGATCTCATCTAAGGAACACGGAAAGAAATCCCGTGCATTCATTTCGATGCTTCTCTTCTTGACTTCCAATAGTTCTTCATCCTCTCACTTTGCTGTTTCCTCCTTTCTTCTGTCCATATGTTACTACATTTCCTCTTCTCCTTCTCCTGGAAACCCTTGAAATTTTGGATCAATCTCCTAAAAGTTGCTCTATCTTGTATTAAATCTTCTGTTATTCTGATCCCAATCATATCTTTCTTTACTCCTTGGATCTACTGGTTGCCCTTATTATTCTTGTAAACATGATGGAAAATTCTTTTTGTAAGTCTATTGTTATCCATTCTCATTATGTGACCAAAAATACCGATTCTCCTCTTTCGGATCGTGTCTGACATCCTTCCAATTTCTTCTTCTTTGTATAGGTCTTTATTCCTCCTTTGCCTAAACTCACCATTTTCAATTTTTAATGGTCCCCAAATTTTTCTCTATCTCTACTATTTCTCCAGTTTTTATAGAGAACATTCATACTGAGGCGTTCAGTCCTTCTGGTTAGATTACTGTGTTGTAGTGTTTGATTTTAGTTTCCCTTGATAGATTCTTCTTATTGTATGTATCTTTAGTCAAGATTTTTATCTATTTACTAGCATTTTTCCGCTGTTTTGTCCGCGTGGACCTTGGTGTGCGTAGTAAAAGTAATGCGTTAGCCTTTCAATGACGTAGCCAGGACTAACTTCATGGTGGGGCATAAACGAGGAAAAATGCTTGTTTAAAATGGTTTTAGGTGAAAAAAAAAATTGAACACCAATTTAACGTATATAATCGCTAGTCTGACAGGGTTCTGGCTAAATTCTGACAAAATCTATTTTTCATTATTAAAAGTGGGAATTTTTTGTTTCATATATCTTTGGCCGACTACTTGAAAGCAAGCGCTCCACTCTGGCGCCGTACATGTTGCCTCTTGTTTTCCGTTTAGTAGTAAAGCATACACATTTTTGATGTTGTTCCTTTGTAATATTTAAAGTAAATTAATTTACGCAATTTCGGTGCGCTTCTTGCAGTGTTAATATTTATTAGAATTATTATTGTTTTCTGTGTAAAGTACTATATTTTTTAAAAAACTGAAGAAACAAATAACCAAAGTTACGTAGTCAAATGGTGGAATGTTAATGTGGATATAGCGTGATCTTTGGTGGGTACCTCGAAACGGAGTGTTCATTTGAGACGCAGTGCGATCTTCCACGCCTACCTGTTCTCCGTATGGAAGAATGTATTGCGTCTCTCTCTGGTTTCTTAAAGTCATAAGAAATACCGCATATTTTAATCTAGACTATAAGCTTTCAAACTGTCATAATTGGTGGCTTAGTTTTTGCGTGATGCCTGGGCAAAGGGACAGACAGGCAGATGCAGCTCGCTTAGATATTTACTGTTGTATAAATTCATATTTGTTGTACACTGAAGCAACTTCACAACCTGTACATGTGTTTTTTCATTATTAGTATTTTTAATTTCTTAAGAGGTTTGTAAATGTTTCTTTTCTTTACAGCATTCTTAAATGTCATTGTTCCAGTTACACGTGAAGTAGTGTTGCACTCACCCAGTAATCTAATGCTGTTCTTTACTCACAGGTAAATTTTCTCCTGGCGAGTTTTCTGAGCCCAATTTTGGGCTTAATTTGCAAAACCAAACTCGTTCTGCACTTATTAGTGGTTGTAGTTAATTTACACGAAATTACACTTTTCTTTTCCTAGCCCAAGGTATTTTTACAAGAAAAACCAGCCAAACTTTTAAAAATTTTGCACCACAGTACTCAGTTGTAGAAGAAATTGTAGAAGTGATGTGGGGTTCAACATATATCTTTACTACATAGTCTGCTAAGTATAGAATGTTGAAAACTTCTTCCATACCCTGTGCTCAAAGCAACTAACCTCGTGTCTCACAGAAAGAAAAATTACCGTAACTTAGCTGCAATAGCCACGAAACGAGTTAAACATTTGCACATTACTATATTAAATGGAGAACATAGGAGAAGAACAGGATGTATCTTTAGTAGTATTCTCATAAGAGTTCTGGCGTGTTTTTCCCCATGGCGTCATAGAGGTGGGGTGGGGGCCTCCCTCCCCTCCCCGCCGCGCCATCACCAGGCGGCAGCACTGTGCAGCGGTAACCTGAATTTATCTGAGTATTCTGTGTAGCTTAGTCGGGCGCATACCCCCGCAGGCGACAACGGTTATTGCTATTCCCAGCGCGCGCCACACATGACGCGTCGGCGAGCAACGGGATCCCGTTATACTCTTATTCCTGGAGTGCGTAGTTTCCTAGCGCAGCGCTATTTCCGGGTGACGCGTAGGATACCGTTAGCCGCTATTCCTGGAGTGTGTGTGTACTGGGACCTACTTTCCGCAACACAATTTACCGCTCGTGACAGGGTATAAATTCTGTGCCAAACTTCTTCTCAGCCTCATTGATCACCAGTATCTTACAGAGTGAACATCATGGATCGAGTACTGACTGCTGAAGACATCGAACAGTATTTAGCAAATGGTGAGTGAATTTTCTATTATTAATTATTATTATAATTATTATTATAAATAAGTAAGTTTTATTTTAATTTTATTTTATAGGTCTTCCAGCCATCTCACATCTAATCAGTGATGAATTTGTAGATTCACGATCGGTAACAATGGACAACCTTGAGGTGCGGTACAATCTTGCAGGCGGTAAGTGATTAACATTGTAAATTATTTTTCATGTGAATACTTAGTGCATATGTGACTGACATTATTTATTTTGTTGCAGATGTGAGTGAATGTGCTTTGCCTGTGATTACCACTCGGGAAATTATGGATTGTTTTACTACTGGCAAGTGTTTAATACTTTAAATAATTTTTTGTGTGAATAATTATTGCATATGTGACTGACATTATTTATTTTGTTGTAGATGTGAGTGAATGTGCTTTGCCTGTGATTACCACTCAGGAAATTATGGATTGTTTTACTACTGGCAAGTGTTTAATACTTTAAATAATTTTTTGTGTGAATAATTATTGCATATGTGACTGACATTATTTATTTTGTTGTAGATGTGAGTGGCGGTCCTTTGCCTGTGATTAACAATCAGGAATTGATGGATTGTTTTACTACTGGCAAGTGTTTAATACTTTAAATAATTTTTTATGTGAATAATTATTGCATATGTGACTGACATTATTTATTTTGCTGCAGATGTGAGTGAATGTGCTTTGCCTGTGATTAACAATCAGGAATTGATGGATTGTTTTACTACTGGCAAGTGTTTAATACTTTAAATAATTTTTCATGTGAATACTTAGTGCATGTGTGACTGACATTAGTTATTTTGTTGCAGATGAAATGAATGCTGTTGGCCTCACCAGTAAGTAGCTAATACTTTAAATAATTTTTTATGTGAATGCTTAGTGAATATGTGATTGACATTATTTATTTTGTTCTAGATGTGAGTGGAGATGCTTTGCATGTGATTACCACTCATGAATTGTTTTGCTACTGGCAATCATTTGGTACTTAAATTATTTTTCATGTTAATACTTAACGCATATATGACAGACATTATTTATTATGTTGCAGATGATGTGAATACTGTTGGCCTTACCAGTGTGCAACCTACACACAAACGGAAGGCAACCCATGATGACGGTCCATCAAAAAGCATTAAAATGTCAGGTAATGTATTCATTTTTTAGACTGCTTTGTTTTCCGTACATGTAACTATGAATCTAATTTTTTGTGTCTATTTTCAGATGTTTGTATGTCACCGCCAGACATGGAAGAACTATGGGGTGTTCCAATACTGGACATAGCCCAACCCAGCACCAGCGTGGACATAGCCCAACCCAGCACTAGTGCGAGGAGTATTCCAGCAGTTGCAGATGATGTGAATACTGTTGGCCTTACCAGTGTGCAACCTACACACAAACGGAAGGCAACCCATGATGACGGTCCATCAAAAAGCATTAAAATGTCAGGTAATGTATTCATTTTTTAGACTGCTTTGTTTTCCATACTTGTAACTATGAATCTAATTTTTTGTGTCTATTTTCAGATGTTTATATATCACCGCCAGACATGGAAGAACTATGGGGTATTCCAATACTGGACATAGCCCAACCCAGCACCAGCGTGGACATAGCCCAACCCAGCACTAGTGCGAGGAGTATTCCAGCAGTGGACATAACCCATCCCAGCACTAGTGCGAGGAGTATTCCAGCAGTGGGCATATCCCATCCCAGCACCAGTCCGTGGGCAGATCCAATCGATGAGGATCTACTAGCCACTCTGTCGCCAGTAGAAGCACTTTGGGCGACAGACGAACCATCGACCCAGTGGCTGCCCAACACACCAGCAACCATTAACGCGGGTGGGGGAAAAGGTAAGCCAGATGCTACGCGCTTGAAGCCAACTATCAGGGCAAGTGCTTTCGGGAATAGGTTACTCCATGTTTCAGTTATAAATTCAGAAAATTTTAAAGACCCGAAAATTATATTACAGCATGTTATGGAATTTTTAAAGACCAAATTTGCGCGATTATTAACAATCCTTCATCACCGGCTATAAAATGCCAGGTGGGGTTGGATTGTCTTTTCCAAATTCAGAAGAACAATGTCACTAACGTCAGCCGTATTTGTTTTATGCCAAAGATGCGAGAAATAACATTAAGCACTCACCTGGAAGAATGGTATGATGTCTATGTTCGTCAAGATATTTTGAAGAGATATATAGTGAATTCCAAGACCGGGATAGTGGCAAAACCCTCGATCAAATTAATCCATCGATATCCATGTAGCTAAATTCGAACCACTGCATCGTGGGTCTTCATTTATAGCTCTGCCATCCGATATCCAAGCAAAGAAAGCAATAATCAACGTTCAAAACGACGACGATCACTGTTTTCTTTGGACGATCCTGGCATTTCACGAACAGGTGGGAAAGACGCGCACTTAGTTAGGAAGTATATTAAAGTCCGTTCCAAGTACGATTTAAATTTTGCAGGCATAGACTTCCCTGTAAAATTGTCAGACATTTCTAAATTTGAGAGGCAAAATCCTGATTATTCGATCAATGTCTACGGCTTGGAACCAGAAAATGGAAAACATAAAGTTGTAGGCCCCTTCCATCATGCTGCAGTCAAACGTAAGTTCCATATCAACATGTTGTTGATTTCAGAGGGTGAAGATAAGTTTCATTACTGCTGGATCAAGAACTTATCGCGGTTAGTTAGTTCTTCAATATCAAATTATAATGGACAATTTTCATATGTGATAGATGTCTGCAGCATTTCAGTCGCAAAGATCTCTTGGAACGCCATGAGACTGATTGCGCAAGGGTAGGCGCTGTAAGAGTGGACCTACCCGGCGACGAAGACAAAACCTTAAAGTTTAAGGATTTTGTGTACCAACAGCGTGCACCATTCGTCGTTTACGCGGATTTTGAATGCTTGTTGAAGCCCATTCATACGTGCAGACCGACCCTAATGCCTCTTACTCCACAGGAGTCCAGGAACACATCCCTTTTGCCGCAGCATACCAGCTCGTTTGCGCATACGAGCCTCAGTTGAACAGATTCGACTCATTCTTGGGAGAAAACCCTGAGACGTGGCTAGTGGAACAACTCGTGAAACTGGCCCATGACGTTGATGGAATTTACAAGGCGGTCATACCTCTTGTAATGTCAGCTGATGAGGAAGCACGATTTACTAGTGCTACGGTATGCCACATCTGTGGTGATGGCTTTGCACCGGAGGCCGTTAAGGTTCGCGATCATTGTCACATCACAGGTGCATTCAGAGGGGCTGCACACAATAACTGTAATTTACAGTACAAAAATCAACGATGCATACCCATCTTTTTCCATAATTTGTCTGGGTATGATGCGCACTTTATTGTTAAGGCTTTAGCACACCTCGATTATGATGGGATGGATGTCCTACCCATCAACACTGAACGTTACATTTCGTTTTCGAAAAAGATTACGGTACATCAATTAAATTGCGGTTCCTGGACTCGTACCGTTTCATGCAGTCCTCGTTAGATAAACTGGTTGGAACCCTTGAGGACCGTTTCATGGGCATTACCAGTGCGTATTTTACGGACCCTGAGAAGTTCCAACTAGTTAAGCGAAAAGGAGTCTTCCCATACGAATATATGGATTCAATGGACAAGCTCAAAGAGGCCACGCTCCCTCCAAAGTCTAAATTTTATAGTTCGTTGTCGGAGTCAGACATTTCTGATGAAGATTACGAGCACGCGACACAAGTGTGGCGGATTTTCCAGATCAAAAACTTGGAAGAATATGCAAGTCTGTACATGGGGACAGATGTACGGCTACTTGCAGATCTGTTTGAAAAATTTAGGAGTGTATGTTTGGAGATGTACACCCTGGACCCCGCACACTATTACACAGCTCCAGGCCTTTCGTGGCAGGCTATGTTAAAGAGAACGCGTGTCGAGCTGGATCTTCTGACAGATGTTGACATGCTTCTCTTTTTCGAACGTGGAACTCGTGGTGGTATTTGCCAGTGCGTCCATAGGTATGCCAAGGCAAATAACCGGTACATGGCGGAGTACAACCACAACTCACCTGAAAATTTCATCATGTATTTTGATGTAAACAATTTGTACGGCTGGGCCATGTCAGAGTATCTACCCTCTGGGTTTCAATGGTTATCGGCCGAGCAATTGCATGCATAGACATCATGAGCGTAGCAGCCGACTCACCTAGGGGTTTCGTTTTAGAGGTAGACTTGACGATTCCCCAGGATATACACGACTTTCTAGCAGACCTACCGCCATGTCCAGACCACAAAGCTGCCCCTGGATCTACTTACCCCAAGCTGATGACTACGTTGGAGGATAAGGTTCGGTATGTTCTCCATTACCGAGTCCTCCAACAATGTGTAGGCTTGGGGATGAAGTTGGGCACGGTTCATCGGGTAATATCTTTCAACCAGTCACCGTGGTTGAAAGAATATATCTCTCTCAACACGCGTTCTCGTCAGTCGGCAACATCAGAATTTGAGAGAGACTTTTTCAAATTAATGAATAATTCAATTTTCGGCAAAACAATGGAGAACCTTAGAAAACACCGCGACGTGAAATTGTGTACAGGTTGGGTGGGCCGCCGCAGTGCCCGCAAGCTTGTGGCTTCACCACACTTTAAACGAATGACTATTTTCGAGAAAGACTTTGTGGCTCTGGAGATGTCGAAAGTGAAGATACTTTTCAACAAGCCAGTCTACGTCGGGATGTGCATTCTCGATCTGTCTAAATTGCGGATGTATCGATTTCACTATGAATTTGCCATTCCGCAGTTTATACGCCCGAAATTACTTTATATGGACACAGACAGTTTCATCTATTTGGTGAATGGCTGTGATCCATATGAAGTAATGAAACGCAACAGGGAGGAATTCGACACGTCCGGATATAAAACCAACAATCGTTTCAATATAGAACCCTATAACGAAAGGTTGTTGGAGTTATGAAAGATGAGGCGAATGGTTCCCTGATTGTTGAGTTTGCGGGTCTAAGGTCGAAAATGTATTCATTCCGACTAGAATCTAACCAGACCTCAAGACGGGCCAAGGGTCTGGGGCGCACAGTAACAAAAAAACTTAATATACAAGATTATATTGACTGTTTACATGGTGTCAAAGAGAAGCGCCACACACAACTCCGATTTGCATCAAATCTCCATATAGTAACAACTGTTGAAGTATCCAAGCTGGGTCTGTCTAGATTGGACGATAAACGCTATATTTACCCCGACGGGATTGGGACCCTACCTTGGGGGCACAAGTCTGTACCAGAGAGTGAATGAGTTTTGTAAAATATATGTATGAATGAAGAATAAATATAGCGTTTATCCCGTGTATATTTTACAGTGCACTGGAGGGTGGGTTGTGTTGTAAATATTTGTGAATATCATTAATTATACAAGCAAAAGTTTTGGTCATCTGTCTATCATGACGTGTAAATATCAATTGATGAAGTTGTCTAATGTGACAAAAATGATGTGTAATGAGAAGTGTTGTTCATCTGTCTAATGTAAATAGTGTCATATTTTCTCTGGGGTTTTGTCAGTGCACTGTACTTAGTATTAGTAATGTACTGTAAAATAGACTCTATATTGTCAAAGAAAATTGTAAAAAAAATCTCTTATGTGGTGAGGAGAGAAAAAAAAACAACAAATATATGTTGTACTGATTTATTGAAGAATCATAATTTAAATAAATCTTTACATTTATCCATGTGTTATGTGATTTATCAAAACCTAACCACTTCACTAATGCCATATTCTTCCTTTTCCTTATCACTCGTTCAACAAGAAATGTACTTGGATGTTTTGTTAATTGTAATTCTTGCTGGTAAAATGCTCCTGCAATATCTTTACCCTGATAATCTTTAAGTAAATAAGTTACAGGATTTGAAAATTTAACTTTTCTGATGGTAAACACTTCAGTTGACCAGTTTGGCAGATAGCCTTTAAACTTTCCTTTAAACCTACTAATCCTAACATGGTCACCAACTTTGAATTTTGCTGGTGTGGTAGTCTTCACACGGAAGTACACTGTTGAAAGTAAAGAGTTGTCCTTTACATCACAAGGTTTCATTTTGATGGTGCTGTGCCACTTGTTGTTATAATTTGACATTAACTGAGGAAGAAGTTCAATCCACCTATGTGAACCACGTCCTG